>ML682271.1:162956-200148 GCA_007922195.1 Podocnemis expansa
TTCTGTCCCATCAACAGAAGTCACAAATGAGGCGACAGCAGTGTCAATGGCTCCTGCTGTGTCTGCTACAGGTGAAATCTCTACGAAGGATTTAGTCTTTACGAGAGACACGTTCAGAACAGCTGTTATTAGAGCGTCCTCTTTGAGTCCTCTTGTGACATCTTTGTCACCTTCAGCTGCCTCTCATGCTGTCGTCAGAGATACATCTTTGTCATCAACAAGCGGAAGAACTATTTCTTCATCTACTGCCACAGGCTTCACCTCCTGGATGTCTAGTGGAATCTTGAGTTTAGTGCCAGCAACTAGTCCATTTTCTTCCAGAACATCCATGTTGCCTCCTCTTTCCCTGTCTAAAAGTGCTTTGGTTACCAGAAGGAATTCCAGCACCATCCGTCCTACCCTTTTGACCAGTCATGCAGCTGAGACTGAGTCCATCAGCTCTGTGAATGCATCCAGCATTGTGTCAACCAAAATACCATGGATCAGCAGCTATTCTCCAAACAAGTCTTTTGCAACAACCAGTGTGGGTGAGTTGTGGATCTCTGTGTAGGGGTAATGAATTATGTCCTCAAGAACCCCAAGAATTTATTCCTGGCTTGGTCACTGACCATTATGATTGGACCCCTGATCCAAGTCAGACCCTGTGCACTTCCTCTCCCCAGTAATATATGCATCTCTTTACTGGGCAAGGGATTTGTGTCTAACCAGCTGAAACACCCCAGAAGTGGCTGCATCTTTGTCTTGGGCAAGGAGTCCCTGCTTGCTTAGCCCTTGCTTTGTGCCCCAGGAATCCCCTGGTTTAGGATGTTTGGCAAAAGAATTGCTGTGACTCATAGATGTGACTTTTTTCTTTTTTCTTCTGCAGCCCGCTCCACCACGGCAGTCACTGTTTGGTGCCAGAACAATGGGATACTGCAGGGCACCCAGTGCTCCTGTGCCCCAGCCTTCACCGGTCAAAGGTGTGATGTTCTGAGGGACAGCATTGTTGTAGGTGAGTTCCCCCACCTCCTTAGTGGATGTACCCCCCAAATGCACTTGTCATCTGCTGGGTTCTGCCCTTGTATTCTGGAGCTGTTTGGAGGAGGTTTTTGTTGAATGGCTGGTGTGGAGAATAACGAATCTCCATATGTGCCAGTGTACTCCTTGGAGCCTTTCTGGTGCCCTGATTGAAGAACCCCCTAGCATCCTTTAGTGGTTTTTATCACTTCCATGCAAGTTTTGAATAGCTCTGTCCCACTAGATTGTCCCAGGCTCAGGGCTCTGCCACCCACAATGAATATAAGAATGGCCATGCTGGGTCCCAGCCATTGTCCATCCAGTGCCATGTCCTGTCTTCTGGCAGCAGCCTAGGTCATGGGCTTCAGTGGAGATAAACGCACCAGGGAATCATTGATGGATCCATTCCATTGACCATTCCTAACCTCTAGCAAAGAGGAAAGAAGCCAGTGTGTCTCATATATCTGTAGGTTTAAAACGTGCCTTGCTCATGTTTAGATGTGGGTTCAGTGGAATGATTCAAGCCTGGGGACTGACATGTTGGGTTCTTTGCATCTGGGTTTTCGGGGCCTTAAGGACTGTGTTTTCAAGCTTCCCACTGCAGCCTGGAGACATTTTGTTCAATTGAAAGGGTTTGTTGCGAAACTTGAGGTTACTTCATTGGCTGGGAGGAACAAACTTGTGCTGGTGCTGGCCCAGCTGTTCCAGATGTGCTCTGCTGTGGGGAGGTACGGTAATGACCCCTTTGTTTCCCACTGCCAGACCGAGTTGTGGCCAAGATAAATGTCACTGTGGAGGTGGTGAACAAGATCTTCAATATAAGCCTGGAGAATCACAGCTCCCCTGATTTCAAACAGTTTGAGATCCTCTTCGAGAAGCAGGTGAGGGAGATAAGGGCCTGGGCTGGGGGTGGGTGATCAGTGAACCCTAGTTCCCATGAATCTGGAGATATTAGTGGGCAGCTGTCAGCCCTTCCCTGTCACGTTGCACTCACCAAACTTCGTCGCTGTCGTTGCTCAGGTCAGGAGACAGTTCATGGCAGTTGGTTCACTAGGTTCTAGGAAAAGAAGTCTATCCAGAAAAAGATTGTTTGACTCAGTCCTTGTCCCATATCACCTCTGTTCTGAGGGAAGCCACTAGACACCTCTGCACACAGCGGCTAACAATGTGAAGTCAGTGGGTAAACTGAGGCACAAAGGTTGGTCATAAAAATGCCGCTGCAATTTCCACCTTTGTCACAGGTGTCCTGCTGCAGAGCATAGAGTGGGTCTCTGGGGTGAGGATCCCTGTTGCATCGGGGGTGGAATATGGAATGAAGTGCCCCCTGCTCTTGATTGAGATCTTTGTTTCTTTTTCAGATGGAGGATATCTACAGATACATCCCCCAGTACCAGGGCCTGGAGATCATTGCCCTGAAGTAAGAGGCTGGGGTGCCAGGGGTGTACTGCTGAGAACCACATCCCTGCAGTCCCTGGGTTCTGGGTATTCTGGGTCTCCTGGCGGTTTGATTGCAACCTTGGCAGTACTTCCATTGGGATGAGAGGGTTTTGTAAAAGCAAAGCCCTTCATGGTCTTCACTGGAGGCTCCATTGGAGTTAGAGCACAGGGACACATTTGATTTGATTTGATTTGACACCTCTCCTCAGCCCTCCTTCCATGTCCCTGATATTGGCTCATCTTCTCTCCCTCCAGAAATGGCAGCATCATCGTTGAACATCAGATCTTGTTGGACGTGTTGTATTCTGGCTACACCAGCATCTACCAGGAAGCACTCAAGAATGTCTCCGAGACCTTGCTCAGCAGGAACTGCACTTCCAACAACTCAGGTGATATGATATGCTCACCCAAGGCAGACAGTCTCCTGAGGGTCACCCTGCCAAGGACTCTGTCCATGCTACAGAACATACCTGGTGGGAGGTGGGGTGCCAGAAAGAGGGGTGGGACATCATACTGGTTAAATCCCCTCTGACAAAAGGCCTGGGCTGATGGAAAATGTCTTCTTTCAGCAAAAAATCCAAATGTTTCCACTTTCACTTTTGTTGAAAATGACCTCTTTGGGGAAATAGTTTCTTGCTGACAACAATGCATGTTTTCCCAGTTTAAAATGGCCCCCATTTTGCAGCCAATTTTTGAGAAACAACATCTGCTGTCAGTGAAATGTTTCTGGGGATGGGGATTCTTTTCCCAGCCAGCTCTGCTGCAGGGTGAGACCTCTCCTGTGCTGTGTTGCTCATAAAGTGGCTTGGGCTCCAAACAGGCCCAATCCACAGGCCAGACCCAGATCTCCCTGGAAGGCTAGACCCTGCGACTGACTCTTTTATCTCTCTCTTTTATTCAGACAAGTTGTGCTTTCAGCCTGAAGCCACAAACGTCAGTTCAGTCAATCTGAACATAGCAGGTAAGACCCAGATTAGTCTCTGCCTTGCCAGCTACCTTCTTCCAGGCTCCCTGTCCCTCCCGGCAGTGATCTCTGCCTCCTGCCCAATAGCAACCTCCGGTTGAGCTAGATCAGTGGTTTCAGAGAGAGATACCAAGTCTCAGTTGAACGCCTCAAAGATGGGTGTAGTTACCTGCCCACCCAGTCAGCTAGCAGGCTCCCCATCCCCGCTTGCTGCAGCACACAGGAGTGGCACGTGCTCCGGCTAGGCCAGGAGTACGAGGCCGCGTCCATGGGCAGTGACACTGCAGGCAGGTGGGTGAAAGTGGGTGCTGCTTACCAGCACTGTTTCGTAGCTTTGGCATCAGGCAGACGCTGTGGCCTTTGTGCCTCAGGGGCTGGGCTGCTTCTCTCCCTTCCTCCTAGGCAACTGGAGTGTCAGCAGGAAGCTTTTGGTGACATGACCGGAAGCAGGACTGGCCGATCCCGCCCTGCAGAGTCAGGGGCCCAGCAAGAAAAATGGGGCAGGCTATTCCCCCGGGCTAGAGGAATCCAGCACCTCCCTGAGGATGCTGTTCCAGCCCCAGTTCCCCTCACATTTAGTGATGGGCATCCTTTGTGTGGGACAGCTCCATCTCGCTGCAGTTCCCAGGTGTTGGGCGTGTATTGTGATAGCATCCGCTTGTACTAGGCCCCGCAGAAACACAGAATGGCACTGGTTCTGGCACCTGGAGCATCCTGGCCTGCAGCCAGAGATCCAGTCACTCAGATCCGTTCTGTCAGCTGGGCGGCCCTGGGACTGGCTTGTGTCACAGGGTCAATTCAGCCACATCTGGGTCAGCAGAGTCTGAGCTTCCAGTGAGGAACAGGAGTGGTGCTGGATTCCTTTTGTATTCATGTCTCCCGACTTCTGTTCCTGTGTCCCCAGCGGCCTGTCAGAATGACTCAGTCATTCCCTTGGAGTTCCAGAAATATTACCTCCCTGTCAATGTGAGCAACCAGCTGATGTGTGTCTCCAGCTGCAGCCCCCACAGCCCGCACAAGCTCAACTGTTCACTGGAGGTTCAGTGCTACACTGGTCCTCAGGGACCCCAGTGCCGGTGAGTCACATTCCTTCCTCCCTGAGGGCAGGTTGCCGCGTCCAGAGGGGGCTGCCCCGCCACTGTAGCAAGCAACATACTGCTTACCTAGTGCCTCATCCCATGAGCACATAAGATTAGGACACCTAGGCAGGACATGGATGCTCGCCTATCTGCGTTGGTGCTGGCCCCAGTGTCTCAGGATGGGGTGATTAGGGGCTGCTGTGCTGTAAGAAGGGGGGGATGCAGTGGGAGACATCACCCCAGCTGTCAGTACTGGCCCTGATGACCTCCCCCCCACCCGTGTGGAGGTAGGTGGACCTATGTGGCAGGAAGTGGGACAGGATATTTAGCAGTGGTGCATGGGAAAGGCATTAACCATGATGGGGTTACCCCAATAATGAATTCATGGTAATCTCCCACATAGTGAGATGACCACAACGGAGTCAGGGACCCCACCAACTGCAACGACAGCTGAGTCCACAGCAAGCGACACGACACAAAGCACCTGGGTCCAGTCTAGTCCAGAGACACCAAGCTCTGGCACGGCTCCGGTCCCAATCACTTTTGAATCCAGCAGCAGCAGTGAGACAACCTCAGCGACACCCTCTCCACAGCCTGTGGTGACCATCTTGTCCACACAGAGCGCCTCCTTAACAACTCCCTCTGAAACGACCATTTCTGAAGCCACTAGCAATGAAACACCCTTGTCAACGACACTCTCTATTCCAGTCTCAACAGAAGCCATGCACAGTGAGACAATGTTCTCAACTATCCTTTCTGTTGCCATCTCCACTGTAACATCCAGTAGTGAGATATCTGCAACAACTGCTACTCGCTCTCCAGTCGTATCAACACCTTTTCCTGAGAGCGTCATAACGACAAGCCCATCACACTCAAGTGTTCCTGAATTTACTACTGGTGTGGTATCCCTGAGAACAACTCCTCCACACCTGACTCTCTCTGAATTTCCAAGCAGTGAGTCTTCTATGACAGCTAGTTCTCCTGCACCAATTACAGCAAAGTCTACCCCTAGTGAGACCACAATTTCCACAGCTGTCTCTGTGCCTGTGACAGTTGAAATCTCTACCACTGAGAAAAGCTTTACAACAGGCACCTCCGGATCAGTTGTGACCGCACCATCCACTCATAGTTCTTTAGTGACATCCGTCTCCCACACAACTGTTGCTGAAGCCACCACCAATGAGTCGTCTTTGGCAACAAGCACTGTAGAGACAACTGAGCGCCACTCAAGCACAGCTGAAGTGTCCACCAATGAAATAACGGTCACAACCACTCTCTCTCAGCCAACCGTTACAGAGTTCACATACAGTAAAACAGCATTGCCTTCTACACTTGCTGTCACAAATGCATCAGGGAGCTTCACCAGTGAGACAAGCCTTACTACAGTCACATCCCAGCCAATAGTTGTAACATCTTCCACTGAGAGCACTTCAGTGACATCTCTGTCACACACAACCACACAGGAGGTAACTATGGCAGCAAGTCTTTCCACTGTCAAGACTGGATTCTCAAGTAGTGAGACCTCTGTAGCCTCAACTCGTTCTGTCCCATCAACAGAAGTCACACGTAATGAGACGACACCGGTAACAACAACTCCTTCATCTGCTACAGGTGAAACATCCACCAGTGAGACAAATGTAACAACAGCCACCTCTCGGCCAATTGTGTTAACATCTTCCACTGAGAGTCAAATTTCCCATACCACCATAAAGGAAATCTCCACCAATGAGGTATCCATGACATCGGCCACTGGCCGGCCAACTCTCACTGAATTCACAAGTATGGAGACTACCATGTCAAGCTCTCCTCCTGGCCCAATGACAATGGCATCCACCCACACTGCACTAATGCCTCTTCCTGTGACCAATGTGTCTGAAACCAGCAAGAGTGAGACAACAGTTCACAGTAGCATTGGTGAGACAACCTCCACAGCTGCTTCTCCACATCCAGTGGGGACCACCTCTTTCACTCGGAGCACCTTCTTGACATCTGTCTTACATACAACCATTTCCCAAGCCACCACCAATGAAACAACTTTGGCAACTACAGTTTCATTGCCTAATGCCTCAGAGTCAACCTCCAGGATCTCTAGGACAACAATGTCTTCAAAACAAACGACTAAGTCAGTGTCTTTTAGATCATCTATGTCCCCTCCTCTCTCTGTCTTGACAAGTTCTTCATTTCCCACAAAGAAATCCAGCACCGTGAGTCCTTCCCAGTTGACCAGTCATGCTACGCAGACTGCATCTAGCAGCTCAGTGAGTGCCTTCACCATCCTACCAACTAAAATCCCAGTGACCAGCAGCCATCCCATAAATACTACTACTGCAACAACCACTGGAGGTGAGTTGTGGCTTTCTGTGGACAGCATGGATCAGCTATACGGGTACAGAGAAGCTGACTGGGACCTCATGTGCAGAGCCCTGCATGGATACAAATAAGTGGACCCATATCCGACTGCATCTGCAAGAAATGGTTCGCAGATATCCGTGTTGTATCCGCAGATGTGGATATAATGCGGATATCCGTGGATATCAGCATATTTGCATGGCTCTACTCATGTGCCCTAAAGTCCACTCCTGGCTCAGCCTCTGACTGGCATGATGGGGTGCCTGAACCCAGTTGGTCTAGGGGTAGTGCCTGCTATGATTTCGGTCAGGGTCTGTGCACTGTCCCACTCCAGAGCTGGCTGCATCTTTGCACTGGGCAAGGGATCCCTGTCCAACCAGCCACCCAAGCCCAGAGGGTGCTGCATCTCAGTGCCAGAGGAAGGGTTCCTTTCAGGTGTGTATCCTCACTCAGTACCATTTTGCTGTTTGCTCCCCTAAAGTTCCAGCCACCACAGTGGAGCCGCTGAAGTGCCAGAATAACGGGACATTGCTTCACAACCAATGTAACTGCCTCCCTGGCTTTACAGGACAGCTGTGCGAGACGGTGATGAATAACATCAATATTGGTGAGTCGCTCTGCCATTCCCCCATTGTGCTGACTTTAAACCTGGGAGCTGGCCTTCTGGGAATGAGCATTTTGGGAATGTAATGCGGGTGTAGGGCCTCATCCCCAAGAGTTCTTGGCTCACGGTGCAGCCAGGTCTGTCCCACTGCAGCCTGACCATTGGGCTGCAATGATGGTTGCACTGACTTTATTGGGGTGGTTTGTTGAGACCCAGCTCCTGGAGTCCTGTGACTAACACTCACCTTTTCCCATAATGGCAGCATGGGAGCAAGCTGTGTGAAGCAGCTGTACACAAAAAAGGCCAATAGGAAAGATGGGGGACAGATGGGGAGTAGCCAGCACAGAAGAAGCGAAATCAGAAAAGGGATAAAAAACCTGACTTAGGAGAAACGCTTGAGATGGGGCCTGTTTAGGCTTGGGAAAAGATCGGAGATTAGCCTTTCTGTCTGTGAAAGGCTAGTCTGAAGTGGATGGGGTCAATTGTTCTCTGGGGCCACAAGAGGCAGGACAAGAGGCAATGGGCTAAATTTGCGGACAAGGTGGGATGGGATGTAAAGAAACAGTTTCTTGTTCAGCTTCATGACAAGCTCCAAGGGCAGGTTGTGGGGATCCACATTGCTGGAGGGATTTGAGAATGGGTTGGACACATCTCTGCCAGGGATGGTCTGGATTTATCACAGAATCATAGAATCATAGGGTTGGAAGGGACCTCATAGGTCATCTAGTCCAACCCCCTGCCAGAGGCAGGACGACTCCCACTTAAACCACTTAACTTGGTCCTGCTCCAGTGCTGGGAGTTGGATTCAAGGGTCCTTTCAGCGTCACATTTCCCTGATTCTCCGTGGACAGCAGGCTCTCAGTTCTCCTCTTGAAATGAAATGAAAGCAAGTCCTGGCTGCTTGTGGGAGAAGGTGGGAAATGCAGCTCTGCACGGGAATCAAACCCAATCTCCTAACGTTTATAATCAAACTGGTGAGCATCACCACAGCCCCCGATGTGCTGTGTTTTGCTTCCTGCTTGCAGATGTCGTCGTGGCCCAGATCAACATCACAGTGGAGGTGACGAACATGAACTTCAGCAAAAGTATGGAGAACTCCAGCTCCAAGGAGTTCAAAGACTTTGTGGAAATCTTCATTGCCAGGGTGAGGGAGGTGGGGCGCCGGATCTGTGCAAGGCTCAGAGGCAGCATGCTGAGCTCTGGGTGAATGAGGAAGTGGCACTTGGGGGGAGAGGCTGGTGAGGTGGGGAGGGGGAAATGCCAGGGTCACCAGAGGCTCTGCCCTATTGCATGTGGACCTGTGTGTGCAGGCGCCCTGATGAGGTTCATTGTGGGAGGCTTGAGGAGACCACCCAATGAGTGGGGATGGGCCATGCAGCTGCTCAAGGCCCTGGGGGCTTGGGTGATCTTTGGAAGGGCTGAGCCAATCTGTGGTTGGGGGAGGCATAGTGTGGGGCTGAGCAGAGCATCAGGCAGGGGGCTTGATTGTTGGGGCTCCACAGAGCAGAGGTCTGGGGGGTGGTGGTTTCCAACCACTGTACTGACCCTGTTCTCTCGCAGATGGATCCGATCTACAGGCAGACCATTCCCAAATTCCTGCACATTGTGGTGATCCGGCTGAGGTGAGGCATGGGGCCTGGATCCCATCCCTGGAGGAGTGTTGGGGGGGAAGTGCTCAGCTCCTGACTGCTCCCCTTTTCTCTTTCTGCCCCCAGCAATGGCAGCATTGTAGTGCAGCACCAGGTGCTGCTGGATGTGCCCTATGCCAGCTATGCCAGCACCTACCAGCAGGCTGTCGCCAGCGTCAGTGCACGACTCAACGCCACCACCTGCACCAGTGGCTCAGCTGACACCTCCCAGGGTCTGTACCGTGTCCCTCTGCAGCCATGCTGTTCCGCCAGGGCTCAGAATTCCTCCCCCGATCTGAACAGAGCTGTGCTGGACAACCATAGAACACAAATCAAAGTTTGAAAGGGGCTTCAGCTGTGTCCGCTCTGATCTTCAGTTGGAACTGTGACAGTGAGCCAGGAAAAGTTGTTTGTGAGATCCAGTGTGCTCTCAGACCCCTTCGAAGATCTCTTTAGTGTGTGTAGTCCATGGCTAGGACCTCCAGTGGGACAGTCACATTACAACAGGTGAAAGGGGCTCAGGTGGAGGGAGATGCATCCTTGGTTAGGGCACACCGATCCACGATTGAACATCGCTACCCAGCATGGGCCAGCCAAAGTTTTCCTCATCAGCTCAGGAGTGCTCCTGTCTCCAAAGTGCCCCCCATGATCATAACACTTAAACTTGCCAGCATAGTGACCCATGTACCACTAACTGCTATGCTTCTTTGCCATCTTGGGGATGGTGTGTCACCTGGAACAGCACTCTGCAGTGTAATCTAAGTCATTCCCATGCTCTAGCCAGCTTTTTAAACTGTGGGTTTCTGCTCCTAAATGCTTGGTTTGGCTTTGTTTGGCTCGTGACTGCTGCTAAAACAGGTCCTTTGCGGAGTCTGAATCTCCTCTCAGGAGTACCCTGAGATTATTGCTCTGTCTCGTCTTACCAGGTTTTGTATGGCATCCTGTACTGGCATTTCATCCTCAGGCTTTGGCTATTCTAGCCATAGATGGGTAGGCACAACGTCTGCTGGAGTCTGATGGAATGACAAGGAAATCTTTCTCCAGATCTTTGCCTTCTTTTGGTTCCTCCTGTAGGGCCAATCTAGACAAGGTGTCTCCACTGACATTCTGTCTTATGGTTTACACTGTACATCAAGGGTTGAGCTACCTACTGGTGTCCAACAGCTATATATTAGCTGAATGAGGTATCAGAGTGGATTGTGCTCTGAGATCATCGTGAACTAAATAATCCTTAAATTTTTCTGTGACAGCCCATTTCAAGATCGGCAGTGCTGGTTTAAATGCATGGTAGGTTTTGTCATTTCTTTCTGACCTTTGCAGCCTTCAGGTCACATATGCTGTTGCACGTTCTGGCTGAGCACAGCTTCCAGACTTCCATCAGGTGTCACTATAAATGGCAGGTTAAAGTTGGGGTACAGGTGGGGACATTAGCCGGTGCCTTGATTGGTTGAAAGCTGCCTGAGAGGCATCAGCCTGTACAAAACAATGGTCTTGTCTTCTCTGAGCCAGTTGGCTTGCTAGTCCATATAGGGATGCAGCAGTACGCACAAACCTTGGGACGAATTATCTGTATTAGCTCATGAAGCCTAGAGCCTGCCACACTTGCTTGGCATTGCAGGGAACTGACCAATTTTCCAGGACCTTTGTCTTCTCCTTGTGTACCTGGATTCCAGCCTTCGAAATCACATGGCCCAAGAATTTGACTTTTCTATGTAGGAAGCGATGCTTGGCTTCAACTTCAACCCACGTTCCTACCACCATGTGAAAAGCATTTCCAGCTTTTCCATATGACTCTTGAAATCTTTGGAAAACACTGTAACGTCATCCAGGTATATCAGGAAAATGTCTAGGATATAGCATCCCAACACCCCCTCCATTAGCTTCTGGAATGTAATGGGCACGTAGCACAAGCTGAAGGACATCACAGGTCCATTTGAACAACTCAAATGGAGTTGTTACAACCGTCTTTCCCTGGTCTTGTTCTTCCAGTGCCAGCTGGAAGTAACCAGCAGTTAGACTGAGGGTTGAAAACACTCTTGCACTTTCTAATTCATCCAGTGACTCTTCTACATGGGGTAGCAAATAGGCATCCTTGCATGTTACTTCATTCAGTTTCCTGGAATCACAGCAGAATTGCACCCCATCATCCTTTTTTATTATGATCACTGCAGGTGAGGCCCGGGGCTGTGGCTTTATTTAAGGACACCTTGGGCACTTGGTCCTACATATATCTTTCTACCTCCTGGAACAAGTGTGGTGAGATCCTCTTGTGTCTCTTCTTTATGAGGACAACATCTGCAGTTCGTGTTTGCATTGTCACCATGGCGGTGTAACCAAAGTCTTGCTCATCTCTGGAAAAGACCTCTTAATGTTTCTCTAGTAGTACCTGCAAATGGCTAGCCTGTGTAGGGGTTAAGTTTTGGAGGTCCACTGGAACTGGAATGGGTAGCTCCTTGTTGGGTGTCGTTTGTGATGAAATCGCCTGCTTTCTTTTCCAGTGTTGTCATCTGCAGCTCATCCCCATCTTCTTCCAGAGCCACCCTTGCTGAGGAAACCGCTTCTTCAGGTTGGTGTACCTCTGCCACCCTGGTTCGGGGACACAAGTTTGTGGTCTTCTCACCTGAGTTTAACAGCCTGACTGGCACTTTTGCTTTGCTGTCATGTTCAAGAACACTTGCAACCAAGAACCCATTAGAGAAACTGGCCCCAGGTATTGGCTTGACAGTCGCTTGGTACCTGTCAGTCACCTGGTACCTGGCAGCGTCTGTCAATAATTTCTCACTCAAGGGAGGTATAAACACCTTTTGTCTCCTAGCCACCTTAACATAGCTGATTTGTCCCATGTGCTTTCCACTTGGGCTAGGACCACTTCAGTGCAGTGTCCTTTTCAGGTTGCTTCATCTCTTGGTCTCTTCTTCCATCAGCAGTAATTCTTTCAGCTCTTGGATAAATTCATCCCAAAGATTCCTGGTACCTTGTTCTCCACCAAAGTCTTCTCTGAAGTTATGTCCTTGAGGATAAAGATTCATTTCCTGGGAATCAGTCGACCCATGTAGCCCACATCAGCTTGATGGCACCTCGTGACAGGGATGGCGAGTCCATTAGCTGCCATCAAGTGTATAAACTGCGTATTGTGCAAAGTCAGATCCCTCTCCTTTAGCTAGCTTTGGAAGTAGGATTCAGAAATAGTGGTGACTTTGGAGCCAGTGTGTTATCAAGCAGCAGGTCCTCACAGCTGATATGGTTATCTCCACTGTCGAGCAGTTCCCAAAAGCTCAACCGCAGAAGTCATCAAATGCACAAGCATCATCAGAGTCTTCCTGCTGGCTGCTGGCATGCTGCCCTTTTCCTATAGACAGCCACAGAAACCCTTTGGTCCTCACCCAGCCTTCCTCTGGTGGTGGGTTACTCGCTCCTGATGCCTCTTGGGTTTCAGTCACCTGGGACCCTGGCCTCTTTCTCAGTGGACATTCTTGGCTACTACGTCCTAGCATTTCACAAATGTAATAAATGTACCTTCCCAGCTCATCTTTCAGTGGGGATCTTCGGGGCCCTGAGGCCTTGTGATACTTTGCTATGCTAGCTGGTTGGGGTTTCCTTTCATCAGCTTGGTCATTACTTTCAGAATCTCTCCCTGCTGGACTGTCAGTTTCTGGACCAGTTCACTTAAATGTTCTATCGTTAACTGCCTGTGGGGCAGGGTGTTTTCCCTAATAATTGCATTTACTAGGGTCCCAATTTGTACAGAGGTGTTAGTCTTGGCTCTCTTCCCCAGAACTGCCTCTTCTTCAGACCCTGTGATAGCAGCCTGCATTAGTTCATAGAACTTCGTACCTTGCTCTTCCTTAAACCTCCTTTTTATTTCTCACTGGAGGAAATCACCCTGGAGCCCCAGCACTAACTGCTCTTTTAGAACAATAGCTGGGTCTGGAACTCGTTGACTTGGTAAGTCCAAACTAAGTAGTTCAAAAGTTAGTTCGAACTAAGCACATTTTTTTAGTTGAAACTAACTTTTAGTTCAAATAAACCATGCTTTCTTTTAGTTCCAACTAACTAAAAGTTAGTTCAAACTAAAAAAAACACACTTAGTTTGAACTAACCACTAGTTTGAACTAGGATGTTTACATTGTGCCAGTTTGAACTAAATATGCAAATTAGTTTGAACTAAGCAGTTAGTTCGAACTAACCAGCTGAACTAACTAGTTTGAACTGAGCTTTACTTTAATTTTTTTTAGTTCGAACTAGGCAAAGCCTAGTGTAGACAGGGCTCAAATTAGTTCGAATTAGGGCTCCTTAATTCAAACTAATTTGCTCGTGTAGACATAGCCCTGGCAATCATATGCGTATGCTCAGACAGTTCCACCAAGCTGCTGTTTTCTCTTGAAGAACTCCTGTAGTCGGGTTCCAGTATGTATCTTGTCTCTATGCACTTCTAGGAGGAGTTCAAATGCTTTCAATGTCCTTGTAGCACATGCATAGCTGGCTTCACAGACTTGATCCACTCCTCCCCTGTAATGTCTCAGGTCTGGTGGGGGGTAGGCAGGGCCGGTGCTGGGGATTGGGGTGCCCCCCCTGCAGCAGAGCAATGCCGGCGCAGACGAGTGACGTCATCAGGGGAGCGCCATGGTGCTGTCCCCTTTGGCGCCCCTCAAATGCCAGTGCCCCCCAGCAACGCAGGGTCTGCTTACCGCCTAGTGCCAGCCCTGGGGGTTGGGGAGGACACCGAACTCTGCGACCTTCCATTCCTGTGGGACATAAACGGAAGGAGGTTTCTTAGCTTCTGCCCTCTCTTGGTCTGCTGCGGCCTGAGCCAGGGATAAGGCTTCTCTGTTTATTCCTGGCTTCTTGTGACGCCTCAGATTGGTCTGAAAATGTGCAAGTTCAGCAAACTGGGCCCATAATTCTTCAGCTCCAGCCATGACAGGCTCTCAAACAGGCCTGGACTGTGCTACCAAAACTCAACCAGCTAACCAGTGGGGTGGGTCCTGTGGCTAGGCTCCTGTTTGTGACACCAGTTATGTAAGCAGGGAATGGGGCTTGCTATTATGGGGAACCTCTCTGGCTCACACACTATCCCTGTGGAGTCGGCTAGCAAAAGATATTAGCTCCCACTCCCTTTACCCAGAGCCCAGCCTGAGCTCGAGGGCTCCCCTCCGACTCTAGTGTATGGCAGAGTCCCCATAACCCTGACATGGCTGGGCCTAGGATCCTTGGGGGGCTCGACCCTCAGCTGTGCAGTCACTTAGGGCAGGGGTTTGGGTGATCCCACTGCACTGGGAGTTTCCCTGACCCACTGATCGCTATGTGCAGTTCAAAGCAACACAACTGATCAAACAGCCACCAATTAAAAAATAAAGCAAAGTGGAGACAGGTTAAAGGCAAATCCCCAATGCTGGCCCCTGTGCTGGGTGCCACACAAGGAGTCTCTGGAGTGTGAGGAGAGGCACAGCCTGTGTCACCCGTCCCAGGCCCTGGCTCCCCTGGAGGGAGGCTGTGGGTCAGACAGTGGCTCTGGTGGTGGTCATGCACCCCCAGGCTCTCGGGGACAGGGCCCTTCTCTCTAGGGTGATCCTGGGGGGTCGTGAGCTCTCCCAGTCTGGCCTGCGCAGCCCCTGGGCTGCCGTTTTCTCTCTTCAGGTTCCCCTCAGCCACTCTCAGCATCCAGCCCCAGACAGGCCCAGCCCCGCTCTGCCTCAGCGCGGCTTGGCTTGGTTTGGCTCAGCTCTGCTCTGGGATGCACCTCTGCTTCTGCAGCTCTGGTCCAGCTCAGCTCCGCTCCCTGGGCTTCTTCTCTCCCTTCCCAGCCACCGGCTGCTCCGTCCTTAACTCTGCCCTGCCTGGCAGCTCAGCTCACACAGAGAACGGGACGCTCCTGCCCTCCTGCTTCCCTCATTGGCTGTCCACCCTGTCAATCAGGCTGACCTGTCGCATTGGCCTCTCAGTGTTGGCCCTGGGGGCTGTCCACTTCAGGGCCGTGCTCCTGCAGGAGAGGCCAATGTAAAAGCCTCACAAAGTTGCAGTGAGGGGCTGACGTTTCCCTGACACTTCGATCAGCCCACGGAGCGGTGCTGATGATGGAGGGAGACCTGGCTCCTGACCTGGCTGTGTTGAGAGGCAGCATGGCCCTCTTTGCCCTGGTCCCAGCCCCAGCCTCTGGACTGGCGGCCAGCTTTTCTGTTTGGAGGGCATCTTGGCTGACTCGGGTTCCCGTGGAGGGCGGTGGGGCAGGGTCTGTAGCTGGAGGCCGAACACAATGCTGAAGGCCAGGAGTGGAGATTGGTGCAGTGCAGCAGAAGGTGAAGGCATGAGCTGAGTTACGGGTCTGCCAGTGACAGGCCAAAATGTCCGCTTGGTTGCATGGATGCATCCCAGAGCAGGGCCGTAACTAGGCCTTCTGGCGCCCAGGGCAAGCAGCCCCAAGGGTGCGCCCCTGGCCAGGCCCCCGATCCGGCCCAGGGCCTAATCCGGCCCAGCAGCGGGGAGCTGGATCCAGCCCCACTCCCCTGGCTGGGCACGCACCTTCCCCACTGGCCCATCTGAGTCCCCAGGGCTGGGCGCGGGGTGCCTTCCCTGCTGCTGGGAGAGAGTGGCCGGGGGGTCCAGAAGGGGGTGCCTTCCCCGCCACCAAACAAGCGCGGCCAGGTGCCCGGTGGGGTGTGCCTTCCCCCCTGGCCAGCTAGCCAGGGCCGGGCGGGTGCTTCCCCCGACGGCCAGCCAATGCAGCCGGCATGTTCAGGGACAAGGCAGGAGATGAATTCCCCCAGCCCCAGCCTGCATGCTGGAGGAACGTGCCTTTGGCAAAGGCACATTCCTCTTCACGGCTAGGTAGGGTCTGGCAGTGCCCTCTAAAATTCGGCACCCAGGACTTTGACCTGTTTGCCCCACCCTAGTTACGGCCTTGTCCCTGAGCAACTGGGCCAGGTGAGATGCGGTCAGGCTGGCTCTCCAGATTGGTGCTGCCTGTGGCATTACTCTTCTCCTGGTTTATGTATCTACTGGCCACACGGACCTGGTAGTGCAGCATCTGGGTCCTACTGTGCTAGAACGGGACCCATCAAGTGTCTTGACCTCCTTTTCCCCCTCCTTGAAGGAAAATGCAGCTGGGTAGTAGGCCAGGGGTGGCTCACAGGGTTCAACTTTTCTCTTTCAGCTCAGTCAGAGGGATTGTGCTTCAAAGCCAGTGCAATGCGTGTCAACCCGGTGCCCCTGAGGATGGCAGGTGAGATGCCAGCTTGTGTTGCCAGTGGTAGAGTTAGAGGCCTGGATGGGCACTCAGAATAATTCGTGGGGAGGAGCAGTGAGGAAAAGGCCCTGACCTGGATTGAAAACCAGGGTGGGGACCCTGCCACAGCCCTGGGGAGATCATTCTGCCAGTGAATGAGCGTCGGCATACAGCTTCTGGTCTTAGGAAGGAAGGTCTGGGTGGGTTGTTAGGCCCCTGGCCGTGGCGAATTGGATGGGCACCGTGTCCATACAGGACGTGTTGCATCCTGCAGGAGGGCTTTGAGCTTTGTGTCTCTCTGACAGTGTCTGTGCTGCATGCTCATGAGCGGGATTTGAGGGCTCAGAAACTCAGCGTCTCAAGGCCACATGGGAACACTGGGAGAAAACAACTTTATAGAAAACACCCACCCCTTTGCAGCAGGCTGTGGTAGTCAGGTAGGGCTGGGTAGGCTGAGAACGCCCAGCCCTTAGTGGGAACAGACCGCACGCCTCGAGTCCTTTGAGACACTGAGTGACGACTGTTGCACTGGTTGATTGCCCCTCTGCAGCCTGTCTCCAGCCCCAATGCACCCAGCCTCAACTGCCAGCCGTTGTGCCCAGAAAGGAGCTATGGGCAGAGAGAAGGTGGAATGGGAAATCTTGCTTGTAGAGTTTACAAACCAGGAAGAGAAGTTACAGGAGTAGTTATTGATTGGGTGAATTTCATGGCCGTCCAGGAGCCTCCAGTGCTAGGGGCTGGACAAAACCAGCTGATGAGATGATTTCTGCCCTAAATTGCCCCAAGAGAATGGATGCAAGGTGGTGTTTGCCTTGAAAGAGAGCATGTGAACAGAGGGTCAAATGCATAATTGATACTGGGGAGGGGAGTGGAAAAAGCCAGACAAGATTAACTGGTGAAGAGAAATAGTTTGAATTGGGAGGGAAGGCCTGCGGTCACTTGCGGTGATCCTTCCTTTCCAGATGTCTGCCAGAACACCTCGATCATCAGCTTGCCTTACCAGAAATATTTCCAACCCCGCAACATCTCCGGGCAGCTGATGTGCGTCTCTGAATGCAGCACCTATCATCATACCCCCTATACCTGCAACGGCCGGGGTCACTGCTACATCCTGTTGGAGGGACCCACCTGCTAGTGAGTGCCATGGCCTGGGGCAGCATGGGGACGGGGTAGCACAGGGATGGGGATCAGTGGGTCTGACGCCAGCAGGAGATCCCTGCACGGTCTGCTGCTCTGGTTAACTTATGGCCTCTGAGCCGGATGCCTCCCTTGGAGTATCTGGAGTGGGGGGGTCAGAGGGGCATGGGACTGGTCAACCCCCTTTTCAGCATTTGCTCCTAGGGAGCATGGGTCATGCTTGGATGGAGCCTGATGCTGTTCTTGGTGCCAACACCAGGCCTGGGACCATCCCTGGCCAGTGAGGCTCTTGGCCCCTTTCCCACACCTCTGACATCAGAACCCCCTTACACCCCATTTTGACCCACTAGACCCCTCCTCCCCAGAGCTGGGAGAAAACCCGGGAATCCTGGCTCCCAGTTCCCCCTACTGTAACTCGTCTGACCCCACTGCCCTCCCAGAGCCAGGAAGAGAACCCATGCGCCCTGTCTCCCAGCTCCCCCACAACCAACTGTAACCCAGCAAGCCCCCTCACCCTTCCCAGAGCTGGGGAGAGAGCCCAGGAGTCCTGGCTTCCTATGCCCCCTGCCACCATTGTCACACTCTTGATGGCCTCCCGGTCTCTCGGCAGCTGCCAGCACTCGGACTCCTACTGGTACACGGGCCCTCACTGCGAGCAGGCGGTGAGCAAAGTGGGTGTTGCGGTGGGCGTGGCACTCGGTTTGGCAGTCTTGCTGCTGCTGATCCTCATCATGGCCATCTGCCTCTGCTGGCGCTGGCGTCGGAGCACCAAGCACAGGTACGGGTGGCATGGTCTGGGGGAAGGGACTTAAGCACGACTGCTTGGGAGGATCCAAAGGGGCAGCCGTGTTAGTCTAGTTCAGCAAAACAAATGAGTCTTGTGGCATTTAAAAAACTAACAGATTTGTTTATCACATGAGTTTTCGTGGGAACGTCTGATGAAGTGGGATTTTCTCCTAAGAAAGCTTATGCGATAAATACATTTGTTAGTCTTTAAAATGCCACCAGACTCCTTGTTTGTTTCGCATGGGAGGAGACACCTTCTCCCTCCTGCCAAACATTTTCAAGATGATGGAGAAATTCCCCACCTTTCCCCTCTGTATTGTCATGGCTCGTGTCCCCGCACAAGGTCATGGCTGGTGTCCCCCCACAAGGTCATTTCTGGCAGGAGTGGCTCTGTTGGAAAATTGGCCGTACTGCTGGGGTAACAGTCCCCAGCAGAGACTGTGCCATGTCCCAGTGGGAAATCAGTCCCACAGCTAATTACTTGCACTGCCAAAAACTGGCACCTTATTTCTAGGTGGAGTTTGCTATGCTTCATCTCCCAGAGGGGTACCCATGTTAGTCTGTGTACAGCAAAGACAATTAGAGTCCTGTGGCACCTTAAAGACCAATAAATTTCTTCCAGCGTAAGCTTCTGAGTCTCATGAAGTGGGTTGCAGCCGACAAAACTGTCTGCCTGAAGAAATTTGTTGGTCTTTAAGGTGCCACAGGACTGTCATTCTTACTTTGATGTACCATGTGAGATCCGCTTCTGCTAGATTCTCAGCCCCCTTCTCCAGCCCTTCCATTGGGTTGCTTGCTGGCCTCTCCACTTTCTCACCCTCCTGCCTGGGCCGTAGGATGAGGGCCAATCCTCTCTGACAGGCTCCAGGCTCAGTGCCGAGTGCAGGAGAGTTTGAGGAGCTGGAGATTGGGCATTGGCAGGTTTCCGGATTGGGGCATTGGGGGTTTTGGGGGTGGGGAGCAGGGCTACTGGAGCATAGGGTGCTGGGACTCAGGGCTGATGGGCAGTATTGCTGTTGTCTTTGCAGCATGGCAGACCTGGAGGAGGAGCGGGAAAAGTGGTATGAAAATGGGGAGTGGGAGTGGAATGCGCCCCGCCAGGGAGACACTGTGAGGATCCCAACCACCCGCAACCAGACAGGTAACGTCTGTGGCTTGGTGCATAGCTGCGGCCCCCAGCTCTGGGCCCCAGTGACCCCTTCCAACACTGATCTCAGCCCTGCCCCCCCAATCTGGCTCCTCATATCCATAAGGACTTGGAGTGGTGGGGAGCTGGGTTTTAGGGGAATGAGTGTCTGGGTTCATGGTGGGGTGGAGTTTGGGGTGCAATGAGGGCAGGTGGGGTGAATGGTGGAGACTTAGAGTGCAATGGGTGGTAGGGGCGCATAATTGGATGGGGTCAGAGGAGGCCAGGGTAAAGTGGGGGGCAGGGCAGGAGGCGGGGTGCGAGGCCAGCCCCAGCCTTTTAAGTGGAGGGTGGGGGAAACCTGCTCCTCCCAAATGGCAGCTGCTCACTCCACTTTGGGGGCCTCTTGCAGGGACCGAGGACAGCAGCAATGGCAGCCATGGATCCTCCTCATCATTCCGACCTTCTCTGGACAAAGTGGACACATCCCTACAGGTACCTGGTCAGAGCGAGTTGCAGGGTTGGCAGGGGCTGTTGGTTGAGTGAGGGGCACCGGCAGGGCTGGGAGTATAGGGCTGTGCTAGCAGGGGGCTGCGGGTCTGGATTGCGGGGCACAAGCTCCTCCACGTTACCTGATCCATGCTTGCACCTGTCCCCCAGATGCGAATTGCCCGTCCCCAGGTGACCAGTCTCTGAGCCCTGGGGCCTGCTATGGCCCATGTCATCCTGGACCAACCCTGCAGCTGGCAGAGGAAGTTGTTTCCCAGGGCACTGCACCTGTCTGAGGCTGGATGTGAACCAGGAGCCACTGGCCTGGAGGAGTAGGGGGACAGCGACTCTGCAGCAGAACCCCTCACAGGGCGGGAGTGTGGTCAAGCAAGGACTGGACATTACTGACCTCCTGGGAGCTTGAGCCAGCCAGAGTTGGTACCATGCATCCCTGCTGCTCTGGGATGGCGCAAGACTTTGAGTTCCCCATTGGGGGTGGCTGTTTGTGGTTGGGGCATCCCTCAGCTCTTTGGGCATCTCCCTCACCAAGCCCTGGTCGCCCCGACCTTACATTTTAGCGATTACTGATATGAAGATCTGAAGTTGATTTCTTCTTGTTTTTACCACAATGGGAAACTTTTTGTAATGAGCTAACTAAAAATCCCGTTGGTGACTCAATGACGGCACAAAAGCCCAAGCTCCCTCATGCCTGCTCTGGGTGCAGGAATACAGAATCGTGCAATCTCTTCAGTTGCTGTTAATTGATCTGTTGGGCTTTTGGGGTGTGGGAAATTATAGAGAACAGGCAATTACCTGGCCAGGGTAGGATTTTATGATGCCAGGAGTGATTCAGCATGATGAAAATCAAGGTCAAAATACAAGATGTATTTTATTTCCACCCTCTCTCGTGGATGTTTAGGGATAATGTAAAAATTGTGCTTTTTTTTTTAACGGACTTTCTATAAATTTATGAAGTTGGCACTTCATTCAGGCTGCCTCTGGGTTCCTCCAGGAGCAAATTCCCTCCCTCAGGCAGCGATACGCTGGGCTGTGGGGCAGGCATGTGGCTTCCCTGCTTCGGCTCAGCTGTGGGGTAGTAGCAGCCATCTTCTCTGGCACCCCGCTGCCTGGTTTGGGGTGGGGTTTTCTCAGGCCCCAGCTCACTGCCCTCTGTCACGTTGTTTGTGCATTGGTGTGGTGCTTGTTTAAGAGGAAGAATGGGGCGGGCAGTGGCTGGCACCCGTCTTCTCTGCTGGCTATGTCAAGCTTGTGATTTAGGGAGAGTTCCCTGGTTCTGATTGTTTTCTTTGCTTTGAGTAAACAAGGGTGGAGCAGGGAGTGTTGGGGTTAAGGGGAATGGTGAGGACAGAGCATGGGGGGCACAGCCAGGACAGGGGACCCAGGCATCTCGGGGAAGAAGTCCTACTGGAGCAGAAAGGTATTGGCATGGTCCATTAAGGGGTGGGTGTTTCTTTTTGTTAGAGACACCAGAGCACCCCTTGCAAGGTGGTTAGACCTCTCTAAACCAGGACCTGTCCCCCTGCAATTTTGCTTCCTGTGGACTGAAATAATATAAGTGTAAGAAATGAAACTTGGCGACTGCGATTCTCAGGCTGGGAAGAAAAGTGGGGGTGAAAATATGTCTGTGTCCCAGGACCTGGGCAGGGCCAGGTTGGCCCAATCTCTTCATCCTGGGGCTGGAACGTGCCTGGATTGCCAGCTGGCACAGAGGTGCCCAAATGCAGCCCAATGGTCCACGTGTCCCTGCTATCGCGGGCCATGATAGCAGCCAGCCGGCAGCAGGGCCGAGAGGCTGCAGGACCTGTGCCAAGGGGGCTGCCTCACGTGGCCCCAGGAGAAACACAAGACTGTTGAGAAAGCGAGTATGGGAGGGAAACGTGCAGGCATAAGGTGCGGCGGGAAAGCAAACACCTGAGTGAATAACCACAGTGACACTGATCTGCCTCCTTGGTGCGGGCGACTTCTCATTCCTTGTCCAGCTCCGGTGGGTTCTCAGGGCTCTGCCCAGCCAGACGATGGGAAGGAAGCCAATGTTGCACCAATGTTTAACTAGGGTAAAAGGGACCAGTGTCTGACGTTGATCCTGGGCAAGAGACTGGAGCTGCTGATACAGGGCATGATTAATCAGTAATTAAAGGAGGGGAATGTAATTGGAACCAGTCAGCATGGCATTATGGACAACAAAGCAAGGGAAACGAAACTTAGTTGCTCCCTGTGTCTGTTGAGATGACAAGTTCAGTTGCTAACGGGCATGGAATTGACATTGGAAACGTCAGCTCTTGGGAGTGGCAGGCAGGGCAGGGCACCACCTGACATTTTGATGAGCAGAAGTAGATGGCTTTAAAAGTAACACGGCCTGGGCTGGCTGGATGAAAAGCTGGCTGACTGCTCGATCTCCTTCTGGAATTGTACAGCAAAAGGTGTGCGCCTGCAGCGTGCTTCCATGTGGTTCCACAGCCAGCGGTTCTTTGTTTGACGCTAGTCATCATCCATATCGGTGCCCTGGAATAACAAATAACCTGGCACCGTGATGAAGTTTGCCAGTGACACAAAGACTGGGGGAGCGTGAGATGAAGAAGGGGATGGGTTCCTGACAGTGCAAGCAGGAGCATTTGACAACTGGGCACTGCAGGCAACAGCGTGTGTTACTACAAATGACAAGGAGTCCTGTGGTACTTACAAGACATTTTTTTTAGGGCATAAGCTTTTGAGAACTGAATCCCCTTTGTCAGAGACAGCCCAGGAAAACTTATGCCCCTCCCAAATATTTTGTTAGTTTCTAAAGTGCCAAAGGATTCCTTGCATTTGCTGAAAACAGACCTACACTGCTACCCCTCTGAAATGTGTTACTCTGACTCAGTGTAAAAGGACAGAGCTGGGAACAAAGAGCGTGGCCACATTTGGGGGCAGGCGGAGGGCCTAATTAAGAGGCCTAGGGAGCCTGGGCTGCCCACCACTTTGGCCCCCCAGCTTGGGGGCTCCAGCCCCCTCCACTGGGCCCCCCCCCCAACCTGGGGACTCAGCCTCCCACTACAGCAGCCTGTGGGGTGTCTGATGCCAGGGGCACCCTCAGGCTAGAGGCTGCTCTCCGTGGCGCTCCCGCCCGAGGTGAGGGCTGGGAAGTCTTCCCCTGGCGGTGGAAGGCTCGGCCAGAGGCCATAGCACACACCAACTGGCTCCACCCCAGCAAATCAGCCAACTCACAGGCCAGGTGGGAGCACCATGGAGCCTGGCCTCTGGGTTCTGCCTCCATCCAGGACCAGTAGGGGCCCCCCCAGCACCTGCCAGGTCCCCCCAGCACTGTGCCGGTCTCAGCAGGGTGGTGGGGGCTGGGTCACGCAGTGACCTTAGGGGCTGCAGTCCTGCGCTTCTCTTTAGGCCGGTGCCCAGGGCTTCAGCCCCTATAAGTCCTACTTTGATCTACTCCTGGCTGCGTCCTGTCTCCTGGGAAGCAGCAGCTCTGAAAGGTTTGGGTGTCATGGGGGCAAATCAGTTGAACCTGTGCAGCGAAGCGTGCTAACCGGGCTTATGACGAGGCATCAGGAGGTGATTTCATTTTGGGATTTGGCAACTGCCAGATGTCTAGTTGGCAGTCAGTAAAACATGGAGTGCACTAGTGATTGATCTGGGGGCCACTTCTGTTCAACGTCTGCATTAAACCTCTGGAGGAGGGGGAGATGGCACCCTCCGCAAGTTTACAGAAGACATTTAAGCTGAGGGAAGTGGTAGACACACAGGAGGGCAGAGATAGGATGCAGCATGACCTAGACAAATTAGAGGGTCCCCCCTAGCCTCGATCTGATAAGATTCAAACAAGAACAAGTGCGGAGCCCTGCACTTAAGACACAAGAATCCCATGGACTACTATTGACGGGACCGACTGGCCGGGCAGCAGATTCGCAGAAAAGGACCCAGGGGTGACAGTGGACAAGAAGCTGGTTATGAGCCAACAGTGGGTCCTTATTGCCAAGAAGGCTAATGGGATATTGGGCTGTGTTAGTAGGAGCATTGCCAGCAGATGGAGGGAAGTGATTGTCCCCTCCGTTTGGCACTGGAAAGGCCACATGTGGAGTATTGTGTCCAGTTTTGGGCCCCTGACTACAGGAAGGATGCGGACAAATTGAGGAGAAACCGGCAGAGGGCAAAAAGAAGGATGCGGGTGGCTGGGCACATGACTTATGAGGGAGAGGCTGAGGGAACTGGCTTATTTAGTCTGCAGAGGAGAAGAATACAGAGGGATTTGATAACTACCTTTAACTACCTGGAAGCTGGTTCCAGGGCAGAAGGGGCTAGGCTGTTCTCAATGGGGGCAGATGACAGAACAAGAAGAGATGGTCTCAAGTTGCAGCAGGGAAGTTCTAGGTTGGGTACTAGGAAGAACTTTTGCTCTAGGAAGTTGGCAAAGCACGTGGATGTTGGAGAGGTGAGGGAATCTTGATCCTTAGCAGTTTTGAGGCCTGGCTTGAGAAAGCCCTGGCTGGGATGGTTTAGGTGGGGTTGATCCTGCTTTGAGCAGGGTTTGGCCGAGACATCTCCCGAGGCACTTGCCAGTCATAGTCGTCTTTGAGTCTATGAAGCTGTGCTGGGGAGCTGGGTCCAGGTCTGGTTCCCTCTGCTGCAGGGCGCTGAGCTGGGGAGCAGGTGCCTTGAGATGGCTCAAAGATTACAAAACCCACACACCAGGGAGAGATGCCAGCAGCTGCCTCTTGGTAGGGTCACAGAAAAACAGCAAGGGGTGGCCTGTCAGCTTTTATGCAGGGAGCAAATATTTGATGCCAAGCCCTTCAGTCTAGCTGAGGAAGGGCCAACCCTATCCAAGGGCTGGAAGCTGAGTCTGAGCCAATTTGGGCTGGAAAGGTGGCCCAATGTTTTGGAAATGAGAGAGATTAACCCTTGGAATGCTTGTCCAATGTCACAGCAGACTCAACACCAGTCATGTCTCCATCAGGGTGGGAGGTTTCCCTGCCCATGAAGGGTCAAACCGGCTGGATCTGGGGTTGGGGGACACTGCCTACTTCTGAGAGAGAGGAGGTGGTCCCTGGCGATCTCTGTGTAGGTCCTTGGGGCCCAGCATGCTGGAGGGCATCATGCCCAAGGGACTGCTCAGAGACTGGGTCATGCAGGGCAGGTCCAGGTAGCACCAGGCAGTCGCTGTGATGAGCCTGTGAGCTGGGTTTGAACATGGGGCTCTCAAAGGGAGCCTCTTACCTGCTCACGTCAGTTGAGCTGTTACCTCCATGTGGGCTTCACTAGCAATCTCTCCAGCAGGCTGCCAGGACTTAGAGTTTGAGCCTTGGCAAGGCTGAAGGAGAAGTTGAAGAAGGTCGGGCAGATGCACCTACTCCGCCCTGCCCTGCCTGACGCACGCTGTGCGTGCTGCCACAACACAGAAGACCTTGGACCAATTTACAGGCGGGTCCCTGTGTGCTGCTGATAAATTATGAGCTGATAAGGCCCTGCTGTCCTGTAGCCGTCATCAGACGCAAACAGTAGTTTGAGGTCAGGTGCAGGGTGCAGGACGTTGGAGCCTCATTCTTAGTGTTCATAGGGAAAGGGATGTCTCCTCTGTACGTGACTGCTTTCCCTCTCTCCGTTAGGACAGCCCACTCTTCAGGGATGGCTCTGTGCTGTGCTGGGGTCTGGATGCCATGTAGCACAATGGCAGACAATCTTGGTGGCGGGAGGCTGGAATTGTTCAAGCTCCATCTGTAATAATCCTGGCTGGGGGGCTGAAGAGGGAGACATTGGGGCTAAAGGGAGGGGCCCATCTGTAATGGAGGATTAATAACAGGGACCCGTTGCTAACAACTGTGGTACGTTCTCTGTCACTCCAAGTCTTAAAAAGCCAGGCCGGATGTCTCCAGCTAAAAGACACATACCAGCCCAGCCAGAAGTGACTCAAATTTCACTCCCCCATGTGGCACAACTGAGAGATTTCCTGACAACGCAGGCTATGTCCCTGAGTGGTTGGAGCTGGCTTCTCTGGCCATAAGGCCCCCTGAGCCTGAGCCAGAACCCATGCCCAGTGGACCAAGCAGGCAACTGAGAAATAAGGAAGGAGATGTTAAGAAAACTTTGCTCCAAGAGGTGCGTCCTACTGCCTAGTCCTGTGTCTTCCAGATGTTCAGGGATGCCTGGTTTGGGGGCCAGCTCACACCAAGAGGCAGAATGGTCAGCCTGGGCAGGACCTGGGTGAGATCATCTGGTCCAGCCACCGGCACTGTGCCAGGACCAGTAACTGAGACCCCTTCCTGTTTGTCCAACGTGGCCATAAAACCCTCTAGTGATGAGTTCTCACAGCACGAGACAGTGTTTACGAATGTCCTGCCAAACTCTCCCCTGCTCTGGGTTATGCCTGTTTGTCTGATCCTACCTTCTGGGTACCCGGAGAACAGCTCGTCCCAGCCTCTCTAGAGCAGCCATTTGCAGGCTGGTCTCAGATTCCCCCCTTAATCTCCTTGTATCCACGTGGAACAGGCCTGGCTGTTTTTGCCTCTCTGCCAACGTCAGTTTCTAGTTCTTGGGTTGTTTTTGCTGTTTTCCTCTGGACTCTCCCTGGTTTCTCCCCATGTCCCCTAAAGACAGCGCCCTACCCAAGACCTCACCAGGCCTGTGCAGAGCAGGATAATCGGTCTTCTGGCCAACATTGCTTGGCAATATGTGCCCAGACCAAAATTAGGATATTTTTTCTTGGAACATGGTTGACCCATACTCAGTGAGTTGCTGTGTCCCCCAGCCTTTCCTGCATTGTGCACGCCTAGCCTGCAGGCCCCCCATTTGTACCTGCACCTTTGATTTTTCCTTCCTAAGGGAAGTATTTGCCTTTGTTTTTATTTAATTTAATCTGGTTAATTCCAGCCCAGTTCTCTAATTAATATGTAGAGGTAAATGGATGAGTAGACCAGTGGTTGGCAACTTTTGCCAACCCCTGTGCCGGTCCTTCCTCCCCAGCCCTCAGCTGGTGCCGGTTGCCCTCTCTGCTGAAAAAATGTGGTGGCTGCCTGAAAATTCAGCAGTAGTCACAGCTAGAGTAGGACCAGGTCCCAGGCATGCCACAGACAGAAGTTGTCCAGAGTGGCTCATCTTGGTGAAGTGCCTGGGGACAGGGATGCCCAAGCATGCCATGAAAAGAAGTGGCTCCTTTCAGAGAATTCCCAAGCATGCTGCAGAAAGAAGCTTCCTGGAGTGGCTCCTTTGGGGAGCATCATATTACAGAGAAGAGCTGCTCTGGGCAGTTTTTTTTCTGTCACATGGAGGCATAGGCATGGGGGGATCCCCTGTGTCCCCGCAGCACCCGAAGGAAGCTGCCCAGAGTGGCTTTCGATGGCAGGAGTGGCAATTTCTATGCTACCACAGAGGGTGCTGCATGCCACTCTGAATAGGCTCGGGTGCCACGGTTGGCACAGGTGCCAGGGGTTGCCTACCCCTGGAGTCGACCCACTGGACTAATCAGTTGAGTCCTAGTGAAAGTTGCCAAGTGCCAGATCTGAATTCTGGGATCAATTGATTGATCCATCTTCCCAGAATTCAGATCTGGCACTTGGCGATTGTCACTAGGACTCAGTTGATTAGTCTGGTGGATCTATCTATCTATCCTGCTTTTCTTTCTAGCTGTCGCTATCCTGTTTTCTCTGTTATCTCGCGGACGGGCGAGCCCTATAAGAACACATTATTACTCCTAATAACGTCAGTGTCACAAACTCTTTCTTCCTGAGACATGAGTAAGCACCCACCTCCCTCCTGGTTCCTGGGACTGATCTGCACATTTCCTAGGGGACTACACCCATTGCACTTTGGCTGGGCGTTGATTGCCCCCGTCCTACCTCGTCAAAATTCTTGAGGGATCTTGCAGTGTCTGCTCACAAGAACAAAGGTCTGTGCTTGGCTGTTGATATTCTCCAAGTTGTGTTCTCTCCGGTCAGTGTCTAAGAGGTTGTGGACAGGTGATCGCACCCTCTGCTCTGTACCAGAGATTGGTCTCATCCGTGTTTGCTCTGCTGGGCCTGTGCCTAGGGACACCGTATCTCTGCCTATATCTGTGAACTGCATCTAGAGCTGTCCCCAGCTGGCCCACTTCTCCGGGGTGCACAGAAGATTTCTACAGGAAAGGATGAAGAAATTTACTGCCCTCCTCCTCCTCTTCCACTTTGCCTCCTCAGGCATTGTATCAGGTGAGTGAGGCTCAGACCGGGGGGTTTAGTTAGTGGCCAGCTGCTTCTTGGCCACCTGAAGTTCGTTTGGTTTTTAATTTCAGAATGAGGCAGGGGGTTCCACTGATCCACTGGACACTCTTCAGGGCAGGGCAAAGCCTTGTGGCCCTGTCCTCGTTTCTTTGTTTAACCAAACTGCAGTGCAATCCTTGCCTCCAAATCTCAGCCAGTGATAAGGTGCTCCATCCCCTGACAGCACAAACATGTTTCCCATCACGGGTCTGCCACAGTGCCAGGTTGCAGTTCCTTCATCCCCCCCCCCCCCCATTTCCTCTGCCATCTGCAGCTTCCTAGATTCCCAACTTCCAAAGCCAGAAGGAGCCATTGTGACCATCAAATCCAACCCCCAGGATAGCCCAGATTCCTGCCAAGTCATTCCCACAGCAGAGCTATCAGAAAAACATCCCATCTTGATTTCCACCTTGTCACAGATGGAGAAGCTGCCACAATGCTGGTAAAAGCTGCCAAGGGTGAATGATGTTGACTTAAAATCTGACTCTGTGTTTCCAATCTGAATTCATCTGGCATCTATGTCCAGCCTTGGATCCTGTTAGATCTTCCTCAGCTACACTGAAGCACCCACTGTGGAGCATTTGCTCCCCAAGGCGGTTCTCATGGACTGATCCAAGCACCCTGATCCCTTCTCTTTGTTAAGCTAAATGGATGGAGCTCTGGGATCTAGGGCAGGTTTTCTAACCCTTTCTTCTTCCTTGTAGCTCTTCTCTGACTTCTCTCCAATGTATCCTAATCCTTCTTGAATTCTGGACCCAGGACTCCAGCAGAATCAAGTGCAGAGGTAAAAACACCTCTGCTCCCAGTGGCATTTCCCCTATTTATACATCCCAGATTCACGTTATCTTTTTTATTCACACTGGGAGCTTATGTTCACTTGACTATTTACCATGACCCACACATCTTTTTCAGACACAGAGTCCCCCATTTTCTTTGCATCAAGATGTGTCTGTTTATGTTTAATCTTGTTCAAACACATTGTGTTTGCTTGCACCCAGTTTACCAAGTGATCCAGATTGCGCTGTATTTGTTACCTGGCATCTTCACTATTCACCACTCCTTTAATTTTTGTACTGGCTGCTTTCATTATCAGTGGTGGTTTTATGTTTTCTTCCAGGTTATTGATAAAAATATTGACTGGCTTAAGGCCAAGAACCAATCCCTGCGGGATCCAGTGGTACCACACCTGCTTGTTGATTCTCCGTTTACAGTTCCTTTCTGAGACGTATCAGTTAGCCAGTTTTTAATCTGCTGAACGTGTGTCCTGTCCATTTTATACTAATGTAGCTTTTCAGATCAAAACACTATGTGGTACCAGATCAATCACATCTGTAATCTCATTAAAAAAAAACAAACAAACCACATTAGTCAGCCAGGATCTACCTGCGACAAACTGACTAGAATCACGCCCAGTGCAATCTTCTGCCCTGAGGCAGGATTAAGTGAATCTAGACTGCCCTGACAGGGGTTTGTCTTAAAAACCTCCAGTGATGGGGATTCCCCGCCCTCTCTTGGTGCCTGTTTTGGAGCCAGACTCCCCTGAGAGTTAGGATGTGTTTGCAAACATCTCAAGAAATCTTGCTTCCTGCAGATTAACCCTGTTGCTTCGTGTCCTAACGTGCATTCAGGAGACACAGGAAACAATTGATTTCTGTTTTCTTTGTGACACACCAACAGGCTATCATGTCCCCCACCAGTCTTCTCTTCTCGAGACTAAAAAAGACTTTTGTCCTAGTGCAGGTTTTACTTAAGCCATTAGTTAGCAGGGCCGTAACTAGGGCAGGGTGAACCGGGCTTTGCCCCAGGTGCCCCAGAGCAGCTCCATTTAGCCGCTGCGTCAAAGGGTGCATGCCACACCACTCACTCCAGGCCACTCCTTGTAAGGGGCACATTCCTAGCAGAACGTGCCCTGGGTGCCAAAATACCTAGTTGCAGCACTATTAATTAGCCACGGTCTAGTTCAGTGACAGGGCATTATGCAGCAGGTTCTGGGTTCAAGCCCCGGGGGTTGGACTTGATGATCTCACGAGGTCCCTTCCAACCTTATGATTCGATTCTGTTCTATTTTATTCTATCTCCCAACCGGCCCCACCTTGCCCAGCCTAAAGATCAACCATCTCGTTAGGCATAGAGGCAGATCTTGATTTCATTCCAGTCAGTGGGGGTGAACGTGGTGAGGTAGTATTCATGAAAGAGGGACATATGCTAGCTGAGAAATTTAATCAAGCACCTTCCCTTGGCGTTAGTCTTTCTAGAACAGAGAAAAACCCAGTGACTGATGGAAAACAGTGTTTGATGTCCCTGAACCGGTCCAGCTTCACTCTGTGGGGTTGAAAAAGCTCCAGTTGAAATTACTTTTTGACAGAAAATAGAATTTTTAATTTTTTTTTTTTTTGGTGACAAGTTGTGATGAAGCGGTGATGTTCTTGGGGTTTTCACTGAGTGCTGGGGTGTGCCTAAATTTCCCCCTAGGTTACTCATGTATTTTGGTGAGACGACTCAGGTGTTTGATCATTGCAGAGGGCACAAGAGGGCAGATGGGCCTTCCCAGCTGCTCTGGTGTAGGGAGACTCAAGGGGCAGACTAGGTCCTGAATGTTTCCAAAGGGATAGCCGTGTTAGTCTAGTTCAGTAAAAAAAGCGACAAGCAGTTGTGTGGCACTTTAAGACTAACAGATTTATTTTTTGCATGAGCTTTCATGGGAGAAGATCCCACTTCCTCAGATGCTTCGAAGATGGGTGAACTTACAGAAAGGAATGAAACTAAATGCAAGGGGGTGTAAAACATAGGATCAGGTCATAAAGTAAAACCACGCTGCCAAGTCTGCCCACATATCTACACAACAGACACCATCATAGGTCCTAATCAAGCCTGCTACTCCATCAAAGGCTCATTTACCTGCTCATCTACTAATGTGGTCTATGCCATCATGTGCAAGAAATGCCCCAACACCTTATATATTGGACAAACAGGACGATCGCTCCGTAAGAGACTGAATGAGCACAGAGCTGATATCAGAAATCAAAGAACAAAGAAACCAGTTGCTGAGCACTTCCATCTTCCTAATCACTCGATGATGGATTTGTTAACGACTGTCGTTAGAGATGTACCTGGGACATCAAGACTCCAAAGAGAAACAGCTGAACTCGAATTAATATGCAAGCTAAATTCTGTGAAAGCAGGACTCAATTGAGATTATGGGTTCTTTTCACATTACAAAGGGTAATTTGACTTCAGGCTTCCCATTCTTTAAGCCTGTAAACTGCTCTGATTTGCTGTTATTTTATGACCTGATCCTATGTTTTACACCCCCTTGCATTTAGTTTCATTCCTTTCTGTAAGTTCACCCATCTTCGAAGCATCTGAGGAAGTGGGATCTTCTCCCACGAAAGCTCATGCAAAAAATAAATCTGTTAGTCTTAAAGTGCCACACAACTGCTTGTTGTTTTTTTAGGTCATGAATGGCTGCATCCTGAGTAAAACAAACCAAGAATCTGGTGGCACTTTTTTAAGAGTAGCAAATTTATTTATTGCATGTGCTTTCATGGGAGAGAATCCCACATTGTCAGGCAAAATGGGATTTTCTCCTGTGACAGCTCATGTGATAGATACATTTGTCAGTCTTTAAAAGTGCCACCAACCTCCTTGTTTGTTTTGCTGGACTAGACTGACACAACTCCCCTTTTGGAGTTTTGTGTCCTGAGTGGTTTCAGAGCAGGACTCCTGGGGGACTAGGTCACACAAGTGTCTCTTTAACAACACAAGGTCTGCCATGTTAGATCAGACCAAGGGCCGCCTTGGCCAAGATCCTGTTGCCGACAGTGGCCTGGAGGGAAAGTACACAACAGAGTGTGATCCAGTCCTACAAACAAGGAGTCCTGTGGCATTTTAAAGACTAACAAATTCATTTATTGCATGAGTTTTTGTGGGAGAAAATCCCTTTGTCAGATGCCTTGAAGATGGGGGAACTCATAGAATGGGAGGAAATGAATGCAGGGAAGTGTAAGCCATGGGAACAGGTCACACCATAACAGCAAACAAAGCTATTGTTGAGATTCAAACATTGGGGAACAGCAGGAGGAAGCTGAAGTCAAATCACCTGATGTAATGAGAAAAAAAAAAATCTGTAGTCCAGTCCTGTCAGCCTCTCCTGACTTCTGGTAGTGAGATATCTAGGGTTGCCTAGTGTGGGATTGCATTTCTGGCCACCTTGGCTCTGTATGATGGAGTGTGTCTACCATCGCCCTCTTTCTGTCTGCGACAACCTGTTACCTGTGCATGACAGGAATGCCAGGCTGATGTCTGTTGACTGAGGAAAACCCAGCCGCCCTCTAGTGGCCTTTGCAGGATTGCACACCTAGGTCCCATCCCCAAAATACATGAGTAACGTAGGGGGGAAACTGAGGCACACCCACATTGCTGAAGTGAAAACCCCAAGACTATCTCCACTTTGTCACATCCGATCCTCTGAGAGCTTACCCAGTTCTTCTGAATCCACTTATGGTCGTGGCCATCACAAGATGCCCTGACAGTGAGTTCCATGGTTTCCCACAGAAAATTTCACCTTTGAGTGAAAATAATCAGGCTCCTACAAGAAGACACGTTTCTTTTTGGAAATGGGGCCTTGTGGGCTTGTATTGCCCCTCCCTTCTTCTCTAAATTCTGGGCTTCCTGCATCTCTCAGGATGCACCATGGATTCTCCTGTGGCAGAGCTGCCACTGCGCATAGTGGGAGATGGAGTTGGTGATGGAGCCTCTCAGGAACTGTTCTTGGGGCCCCTCAGATCAGGACTCTGCCTCGGTGCACTGTGGATCAGCCAGCTCCCAAATCCAGCCTCGGCTGGGCTGACCCCTGCTTCGCCAGGAATTCCCCCTGCCGGACCCCCCTTCCCTGGTGGGATCCTGGGGAGCTTCTCCATGGCCCAAAGGTCCAGCACCCCACTTTCCAGTCAGAGGGATTCTCAGCCAGTGTGGCAATCTGAAGGGTTTAGTTGCTCTCAGGAGCACAGTGTAGAAAGACTTGGCTGGCAGATTAACTAGACTAGAGGTTACAGCCGTGACCCACTGAGGGGAGCGCAGACCCTTACTCCTAGGACCTGCTTCCTCACGCCATGGTCCTGCCCTCTTCTTCCCAGCCACTGCCAGACCTCTCCACAGCTCCTCCTCTGTCCTTTGTCTCATTCCCAGGCTAGGTGGACACTACCCTTTGGTCTTGACCTGCCACAACCTGGGTGATGAGCTGGGCTGTCGTGGAGGCCAGGTCAGGTCTGCCTATGTGTTTCTGGAGAAGGCCCATCCGCCCTCTAGTTGTTCCTGTAATAATCACACAGCTGGGTCCCAGCACTGAAATACGTGAGCAGAAAAGCAGGGGAAACTGAGGCACAGCACATAACACCCAGAGAAAATACCAAGATAATCTTCACTTTGTCACAGAGTCTAGTGAGGCAGCCTGGAGGCTGGAGGTGTCTGAAATAGAACTCCCATAAAGAGTGCCAATTCTCAATTAAAATACTTAGAGGTTTGATTTATTGCCAAAAAATTCCACAATCATTTTTCTCACGTGTGTCAAAAATTTCCATGGACTCTCACCCGTCTCCGCCAACAGAAGGAGTGACTGAAATTGGTTTGCATTTGTGTCTCCGTATACACCCAAAACCTTGATCGACTCTCTGGATATTCTTGTTTGGGGTGGGGCTGTGTCTAGGGTCTCTCCTTCTCTGAATGATCCCGAACTGAATCACCCTGTCCCACTTCCCCAAGAGGCACAACAAGTTTCAGGATGTTCCAAGTAAACCTGAGATTCTTGGAGTACTTCAAAAAGCCAACCTTTTACACAGGGCTGGCTTAAGTGGCGAGCCAGTGCGGCACCAGCTTGGGACACCGAAGCTTATGGGCGCTGGCCCGGCCCTTGCCTCTCCTGCTCCTGCAGGTGCAGAGTTGGCACTTAGGGCTGAAAAAGGAAAAGTTGGCTCAGGGTGCCACAATTCCTTGAGCCGGCCCTGCTTTCACAGAATGCTGTCCCGCACATTGACTGCAGCAATGCCGGCAGGCGATTATTCTCTCTCCATCCCTGTACACCTGCACGCTCTTTCTCTAGCCAACCCCTTCCATTCCCTCTGTGAACACAACTGAAAAAAAAAAACAAGTTCTTGGCCAGAGCCAGGGATGCTGCTAACCAGAAAAGAGATGTAAGGTAGGATCTGATCTCTTCCCTGGTCCCTGCTTCCTCTGCCTGTGTGCATCTTTCCCCAGCCCCACCCTTTCCCTGGTCCCATGCATCTTCCCCTGACCCCTCATCCCTCTGGCACCTTTTCCCAGGCCCAGGCACCTTCTCCTGGACCCACACACCTTCACTTATCACCTGCTTCCCCCAGATCTGTGCACCTTCCTTCACCACCTCTTCCCCTGACTGCATGCCTCCCACCCTGCACCTGACCCTGGGTCCCTTTCCTTGCTCCCACCCCAGCACAGCACTTACCTTGCTAGAGAAAAGCAGCCGCCAGCCAGTGGCTGTTTAGCACTCCCACACTGCTTTGCCCTGGGCCTCATGATTTAAAATGGCCCCACTTGCAGCAGCTCCCAGGCAACTTGGGGCATCCGCCAGCAAGTTCAGGGCCCATGCTCTGTGTGCCCAGTAGCAATGATGCCACTGGCCAGAGCCAACATGACCCCCAGAGAGGAGCCCCCCAGCCATGAGCTGGAAAAGGGGTAAACCAGGAGGTGGCAAAATCTACAGATGAAGCAAAATGACTCTGGAGAGTTAAGTCAAAGATCACTGCGAAGGGCTCACACAGAGCTGGGGGACTGAGCAAGAAACCAGCAGATGCAATTCAGCATTGATAAAAGCAAAGTAATGCCTATTGGAAACTGTGAGGAAGTAAGTGGACATACTTTGGGGAGTTTCTTTGGGTGTGGTACCACTCTATACGAGCCCCGTAAACTGTTTGGGCTTTTATAACAGTCTCTTAATGTGCTTTTATATGGACTAGGCACATATGGCGGTGATGGGATCCAGCAGCGCCCACTAGAGTGTGGATGGGCCTTTCCCAGTCACATGTGGGCAGACCCAGCCAGGACCTTCTGCCCTAACCATTTTTAAAAGGGGGAGAAGATCAGAGGGGGGACCACCTCCCTTGAGAAGGAGACAAAGGACTAGGAGTGGTTAGGGTATGGGTCTGTGAGGGCTGACGAAGGAGGCCAGTCCCCCCCTCACTCCTTGAGGGGCCAGGTGGTCGCTGTTGTAATGTCTGATCAGCCTTCCTACGCCGCGATCCTCAGACTGGTGATCGCTCTGACTGTACATGGCCTGTCGGGCATGGAGGGACTCTCTGGGACCCTGCAAAAGCTGGAGCACTGAACTCTCCAAGGTTAGATGGAGGAGACAAAGTCGCAATGTGGGGAGAGCCTGAGGGAGGGTGACATCCTCCCAAAGCACTTTTGTCCTGTCTAGTTGTCCCTTCCAACCCTATGATTGTATGATTCTATAGACAATACCCTGGCTGGGATGATTTAGCGCGAGTGGTCCTGCTTTTAGCAGGAGGTTGGACTAGATGACCTCACGAGGTCCCTTCCAGCCCTAGGATTCTGTGATTCTAAGTGGAGTCCGGGGCACAAGAGTCCAGTGAGAATGGACCACAGGCTTCCAGGTGGAGGCTTCAATGTAGAGCGGCAGTAAAAAGACAGAACTAAATGTTGAAATAAAAGCTGTTAGGAAAGGACTAGATAATAAAACCCTGAACATCATAATTCATGGTATTAATCCATGGTACACCCTTTCCCTCTCCAGGGGCATTGTTGGTGCCTGACACACGGGGCACGTGCCCTGAGCCCAAGCACCGTGAGTGCCTGGAGTGGCCCCTGCCTCTCCCGTTCCCCATCCCAACCAGGGATCTGGGGCCAGGGAGGCCATGCCGGCATCCGCAGTGACATCCGCCTCTCCAGACCCTGTCCTCAATCTGGGATCCAGGGCCAGGCTGGCGGCGGCAGGAGCCTGATGCAAATTTGGGCCCCCTGGCGTTGGATCGTGGCCAGGGAGCAAGGCCCAGGCCCAGGGGCAGTGATGCTCCTGTCCCCTTTCCCTGGGTCAAAGACATATCTTCTTCTCCCCCCCCCCCCACCCCACGCATTGGACAATGCCTGCTAATGTGGTCACCTCATCTTTGAACCAGAAAAGAGAAGGGCAAGAAAAATGAGGAGGGGTGTGGAACAGCTTCCACAGGAAGAGAAATTAAAAAGGCTGGCTGATTCACTTGGCAGACAGATGACCAAGGAGAGATATGACAGAGGGCTATAGAACCAGGAACGGCATGGAGAAAAGCAGCTAGGGAAGTGTTATTTACCCCTCCCGAACTAGTGTCGCCCAATAAATAGGCAGCAAGTTTAAAAAAACAGAAGGGAAGAACTTCACATAAGCCACAGTCAGCCTGTGGAACTCATTGCCAAGGGAGCCCAGAAATGAAACTGAGATGAAAAGCAAATTACGTAAGTTTCTGCAGAACAAAGCCAGGAAGGGCTGTTAGCCAAGTGGTCAGCATGTGGCCTCTTGCTCTGACTACCAGAAGCTGGGCATGGGTGATGGGATGGGTCACTCAAAATTCCCCTGTTTTGGTCATTCCCACTGAACCTCCTGCACCAGCTGCAGTTGGCAGACAGACCAACAGGCTGGGTGGGATATTGGGCTTACTCAGTACAGTCGCTTCTATGTTCACAGTTCTTACTTCCACAAATCTAACCACTGTACCCTCACAGGTACTACAACAACAGATGGGCCCACCTCCACTACCCATACTCCAACAACCTCAGTCTCCAGTGAGACGGCTACAGCCTCTCCCACAGTGACATCAGTCTCCAGTCAGCCCTCTACAACATCCCTGACAACAACATCATTTTCCAGTGAGACTTCCATAAGCTCTCCCATAATGACATCAGCATCTAGCGAAACTTCTACAGTGTCTCCTGCAACAACCTCAGTCTCCAGTCAGGACACTGTGTCCCCTCTCACAACAACGTCAACCTCCAGTGAGACTTCTACAGTCTCGTCCACAGCTTCAGCCTCCAGTGAGACCTCTACAGCCTCTTCTGCAAAGACATTAGCCTCCAGTGAGACCTCTGCAGCTTCTTCAACAACCTCAG
>ML682271.1:202957-223445 GCA_007922195.1 Podocnemis expansa
AACAACCTCAGCCTCCAGTAAGACATCTACAGCCTCCCCCGCAACAATGTCAGCCTCTAGTGAGACTTCTACAGTGTTTTCCACAATGATGTCAGCCTCCAGTGACACCTCTACAGCCTCTCCTGGAATGACATCAGCCTCTAGTGAGACCTCTACTGCATCTTCCACAACCACCTCAGCTTCCAGTGAGATGGCTACAGCCTCATTTGCAACCACCTCAGCCTCAGGTGAAACCTCTGCACCTTCTTTGACAACAGCTTTGGCCTCCAATGAGACCTCAACATCATCAGTTGCAACCATGTCGCCCTCTGGTGAGATCTCTACAGTCACTCTTGTAACAGGTTTGACCTCCAGTGAGACCTCTACTGCAACAACCTCAGCCTCTGGTGAGACCGCTACAGTTTCTGCTACAACAACAATAGCCTCTGGTGTGACCTCTACAGCCTCTGCTTCAACAGCCTTGACCTCTGGAGAGACTTCTACAACCTCTGTTGCAACAACCTCTGCCGCTGGTGAGACCTTTACAGTTTCTGGTGCAACAACGGCAGCCGCCGGTGTGACCACTACAGCTTCTGTTGCAATAACCTCAGCCTCTGGTGAGACCTCTGCAGTCTCTCCCATATCAGCCTCAGTCTCCAGTGAGACATCTGCCTCCCCCGCAACAACCTCAGCCTCTAGTGAGACATCTACAGTCTCTCCTGCGACTACCTCAGCTTCCGGTGAGATGTCCACAGCCCCTCCTGTAATAACCTCAGCATCCAGTGAGACCTCTACAGCCTCCCCCACAGCAACATCAGCCTCCAGTGAGAGTTCTGCAAGCTCTCCTGCAATGATATCAGCTTCCAGTCACACCCCTGGAGCCTCTCCTGCAATGACGTCAGCCTCCAGTCAGACGTCAGCAGTCTTTCCCACAGCAACCTCGGCCTCCAGTGAGACCTCTACAGCCTCTCCTGGAATGACGTCAGCCTCTAGTGAGACCTCTGCTGCATCTCCCACAACTACCTCAGCTTCTAGTGAGATGTCTACAGCCTCATTTGCAACCACCTCAGCCTCAGGTGAAACCTCTACACCCTCTTTGACAACAGATTTGGCCTCCAATGAGACCTCAACATCATCTGTTGCAACCACGTTGCCCTCTGGTGAGACCTCTACAGTCACTCTTGTAACAGGTTTGACCTCCAGTGAGACCTCTACTGTAACAACCTCAGCCTCCGGTGAGACTTCTACAGCCTCTGTTGCAATAACTTCAGGCTCTGGTGAGACCTCTACAGTCTCTCCTGTATCAGCCTCAGTCTCCAGTGAGACATCTACAGCCTCCCCTGCAACAACCTCAGCCTCTAGTGTGACTTCTACAGTCTTTTCCACAATGATGTCAGCCTCCAGTGAGACCCCTACAGCCTCTCCCACAAGAACATCAGCCTCCAGTGAGAGTTCTGCAAGCTCTCCTGCAATGACATCAGCCTCCAGTCAGACGTCAGCGGTCTCTCCCACAGCATCCTTGGCCTCCAGTGAGACCTCTACAGCCTCTCCTGGAATGACATCAGCCTCTAGTGAGAGCTCTACTGCATCTCCCACAACTACCTCAGCTTCCAGTCAGATGCCTACAGCCTCATTTGCAACCAGCTCAGCCTCAGGTGAAACCTCTACACCTTCTTTAACTACAACTTTGGCTTCCAGTGAGACCTCAACATCATCTGTTGCAACCATGTTGCCTTCTGGCGAGACCTCTACAGTCACTGTTGTAACAGGTTTGACCTCCAGTGAGACCTCTACTGCAACAATCTCAGCCTCTGGTGAGACTTCTACAGCCTCTTTGGCAACAACCTCTGCCTCCGGTGAGACCTCTACAGTTTCTGCAGCAACCACGGTAGCCTCTGGTGTGGCCTCTACAGCCTCTGTTTCAACAGCCTTGACCTCTGGAGAGACTTCTACAACCTCTGTTGTAACAACCTCAGCCTCTGGTGTAACCTCTACCCCGTCTCTGGGAACAATCTCAGCCTTCAGTGAGACATCTACAGCTTCTATTGCAACTTCATCAGCTTCCGTTGAGATTTCTACAGCCTCTGTGGCAATAACCTCCACCTCCGGCAAGACCACTACAGTCTCTGATGCAACATCATCATCATCCTCCAGTTTGTCATCTACAGCCTCTGTTGCAACAACCTTGACCTCAGTAGAGACCCCTGTGGCATCTATTGAAACAACGTCAGCCTCCAGTGAGACTTCCTCACTTTCTGCTGCAACAACTGCAGTCTCTCGTGAGACCTCAACAGCTCCTGTGGCAACAAGTTTGGCCTCTCTTGAGACCTCTACAGTCAATTTTCCAACAACCTCCTCCAGTGTCACCTCTACAGCCTCTGTTGCAACAACCTTGGCTTCTGGTAACACGTCTATGGTGTCTTTTGCAACAACATTGACCTCTGGTGAGACCTCTACAGCCAATGTTGCAACAACCTCAGAATTCAATGAGACTTCTACAGCCTCTACCGGAACAACCTCAGCCTCTGGTGAGACCTCTTCAGCCTCTACTGCTACAACCTTGGCTTCAGGCGAGATCTCTACAGCTTCTATCACAACAATGATGGCCTCTATTAAGACCTCTACAGCCTCTGTTGGGACAACCTCAACCTCCAAAGTGAGCTCTCCAGCTGGTGCAACAAGCACTGTGACCAGTGAGACCTCTACAACTCCCGTGAAACCCACCACGGCTGTCAGTGAGACCTCCATGGCCCCAGCCACCAGCACACAGACCACAATTACAAAGCCAGTGATCTCTACAACTAAACCAGCCAGTGAGTAGCCAAGTTTTTGTGAGTCCATTTCTAGTATCCGGGTGCAGTTTTCTCCATGGTCACACATTTTTTCCCGTGTGTCCAATGGGCCTTCAGGGCAACATGCCTTAGAGGCAGCCTCATCTGTACTGCCTCTTCCTCACCAAACCAGCAAATCTGTGTATCTGTTTCCCACGTCCCTGTTGTATGGCTTTTATTGTGGTGGTCACCAGACCCCAGCCTGAGACAGAGAGGAGATGGTGAGGTGGATTCTTGGAGAGACTCTCATAACAGGAAAGACTAATACCCGTGTGGAGGGATAGATGCTGAGTCTTGATGGAGTGATAGAGAGTGTCTGCGAATGGATGGAGCGATTGTTAGATAGGCAGATTGATGGGTGTGTCTGGGGATGAATAAATCAATTCATTGATGGATGTGTCTCAGGAGGGATGGATGGAAGGACACATAGGTTTGCCTCTCTAGGGATGGATGGATGGATGGAAAGGTCAGTTGATGGATTTCTGAAGTGCAGGTGCCCAAGTCTAGGACAACTCATTAACTCTGTGGCACTCACAGTAATTTTAGAAAGACTCCTTGGGCATCCATGCTTGCAGGGGACACCAGACCCAAGATGCCAACTGCCGAGTGCTGGTGGGCAGGGTGTGTGTTAATCCTGTCCAGAGGAAAGGGTGGATATCCCAGAGCAATTCTCTGGGTTTTTCTGGATTGGTCATGTGCAGTTTTATCAGGACAATCCAGTGGTGCCATTCCCCAGTCTGACAAAGCTAATGGGGAAGTTGGCTTCCCTGAATGGAAGAGGTTGCACCAGATGTTTGGGAAGATGCTGTGTCATTTTTCAAAATGGCCCAGGTGCCACTGATGTCAAAGGGAGTTTGGCACCTAGAGGCTCCCTTGAAATCTGACCCTTGTGCATTTTTTCTAAGGTCAGCTTTGATAATGTGGGCAGTTACCCTGTATTGACCCCAGTCCCTTGTGCTGTAGTAAAGTGAATCATCCAGGAAGGCTGCACTGTGGATAGGCAGACATCACGAGACTGGGCCCTGGGGTGTTTGATTCCACAATTGACCAGCAGCCTGATGAAATGGCAGTGCCATATTTTCCTTGGGAGCAGGCCGGCTGTAACGTCTGGCTGTCAGTTCTTTTGCCCTCCTAGGCTGAATTAAAAAGCCCTTTAGTCCCAGTTAGTTAATTCTGGGAAAGGAAGTGTCTGAGCCATAGACTCTGAAGTCACGCGTGCACCTCTGAACATTAACCAGCATGCCTGGTGAAGTGCCCAGGTCTGTCTGCCTGAATATCAGAGTCTCAGTGGCGGGGGCAGATTTTCTGTGGGAGGAGCAGAGGGCAAACCCAGGGGTAGGGGTTTGCTTCAGAGGCCCACTTCCCACTATGGAATTTCTTCCAGTTGTCTGCTACAACGGGGGACTTATCAATGGCACAAAATGCATCTGCCAACAGGAATTCTATGGGCCACAATGCGAGTTCGCCACAGACGTTATCGACACGGGTGTGAGTAAGTGCAGTTTTCTTGTTACAGTGCCACTTGGTGCCCCAGTGAGCTAGTGCCTGGCTCTGTGCAGGCCTGCACCTGGCCAACGCTTCTACAAAGGAGGGTCACCAGCATGAGTCCCACATCCTGGCCAAGGGCGCCAAGGTGCAGAGAGGGATACAACGGGGCCAACCTCAGTTCCCATCTTCTGCATTGCGATTCAGCATTCTGGCCGCTGGTCCCTACCTGGGGGGGCAAAAACAAGGGTAAATGGGTAGTCAGCAGTGGGTTGGGTTATTCTTAGTCAGGCTGAGAAGCGGCATATAAGGGAGGTGCTGGTGTTCTGGGGGGGCAGAGGGGGTTGGGTTTATGGAGCTAGGTGCATGATGACTGTAACTGGTCCCCTGGGTGTTTTAGGTACAGTCACGGCTGAGGTGGAAGTTCAAGTGAAGGTCACCAACAGGAACTTCTCGGACACGTTGAATGATAAAACTTCCTCGGACTATATACTTTTCGAACTTCAATTCAAAAAGCAGGTAAGGTCCAGGGGCTGGGAAATATTTATTCCCACCATACACTGGCACCATCAGTTCCTCTTGCCCGTTTGATATAGGACCATGGGATTGTTTTTTTCACCTTGCAGATGAAAGTGTTCTATGTGAATGTTCCTGGGTATAAAGACGTTGTGATCCTGAGTCTGGGGTGAGTGTCTGGGGCAATGGATCATGGTGTGATAAATACAAATCAATGGTATCTGCCCAGGAATTGAGTGGGGCACCACAGAGGGCTCACGGTTCGTGAGGCACTGGACGCTGGACCCTCAAACCCAGGTGTCCTAGTTCCCTGCCCCTGCGCTGACTCACTGGATCCCATTCTCCTCCCAGAATTGGGGAGAGAACCCAGGAGTCCTGGCGTCTAGCCTCCTGCTGGAAATACCCCTCTTCTCCCAGACCCAGGGAGAGAACCCAGGTGTCCTGGCCACCAGCCTCTTGGCTCTAACCCCCAGTTCCTGGGTTTGCTCCCAGCCGTGGCAGCATCGTGGTTAACCACAGTGTGATCATTGAAGCCTCCCTGAGCAGCAACCTTAACGCCACTTTCCAGGAGGCAACCAAAGAAGTGGTGAAACAGCTGGAGGTGATAAACACAACGACGCCGAACTGCACAGGTAGGCAATGTGGACCTGTCTCTTCTCCCACACAGGGCCCAGGAAGAGTGGGGTAGGCAGGGGGCAGCCAGGGCACTCTGATGCTTACCCCACCTGCAAGGATGTCTCTGCCTGGGTCAGGTCTGGGCAACACCTGGCACAAGGGGAGGCTCATTCTTGGCCCGAGTCTGTGCACGAGGCCCTGATCTAGGCTAGGGACTCCATTCCCGACTCCCAGCAAACCAGCGTTGTATTGGCAACAATTGATGAATGCCCCTTGCCTCTGTCTCTAGTTGAGCTCTGCTTCCTGGCTCCACCCAACCCAGTCCTCAAAGAAGCCACGTCGAATTTTTCGGCAGCGGGTAAGTGCCCCAAGCTCCCAGCACAGCTCGGCCACCCCGTTCACCCTCAGCAGCTCTAGGAAGGGCTGGCCATCACCAGCCCCTCCATGACGCTTCTCTCCCCCCTGGCAGATTTCTGTGCGGCAAAAGTCTCTGCGGACTTTGCCAAATATTACTACCCCCTCATCACTGCAACGGGCTCCCTGCGCTGCGTCAGCAAGTGCTCCCAGGATCTCCCAGACTTTTTGAACTGCTACCATGGGCAGTGCCAGCTGCAGGTCAAAGGGCCCCAGTGCGCGTGAGTGTGCCTAGCTGCTAGCTACACCAAGGAGCACCCGGCTGTCAACCCAAGCTTGTGGGGCTTCCTTAGAGCTGCCCTACGATAGCTGGGCTGCTGTCCTTTGTGGGGGATTCATGCCTGTACCCTAGCTGTGAGCCCTGAGAGGGACAAAGGCCTGGGGGTGAGGGAGAACCCTGGGGAAAAGGCAGAGTGAGAGGATGGAGGATGCCAGAGAAGGGGTGCTGCAGGGGGACAGGGGACCCTTGGGATGGGCTGGCATGGGGAGAAAGGAGAGCCTGGGGAAGGACTGGTGCGGGAGGACAGAGGAGCCCGGGGAAGGGCCAGTGTGGGGCGATGGGAAAGCACCCATGTGGGCAGACAAGGAAGCCTGGCTAAGGGCAGGTGCAGGGGTACGGTGCTCCGCTTATTCTTTGCACCTCTCCCTTTCCACAGCTGTTCCAGCACGGACATGTTCTGGTATCCGGACAGCAACTGTCAGACCCGCATCAGTAAGGTGGGCATAGGGATGGCCGTGCCCATGGTCGCATTGATCATCGCTGGTGTCGTCCTCACTGTATGCCTGGTCAGAACCAGGACGAAGAGGTCCATGGTCAGGTACATGGAGCTGGTGGACATGGGGAGGGGGAGGGAGCAATGCTCCTGAGACAGCGGCAAGAGTGGGGGGAGGGGGAGCCAGGACTCCTGGGTTCTTTCCTCAGCTCTGGGAGGGAATAGGGGTCTGGTGGGTCAGAGTGGGGGAGGGCTTGGGAGCCAGGATGCCTGGGTTCTTTCCCCAACTCCGGGGTCTGGGGCAGGGGGTGGAGGGCCGGGAAGGACCTTCTCTCTTTTTATTGGGCTCTGGGTGGTCCCTAGGGGCAAAGCCCCGGGGGGCAGGTGCTGGCATCTCTCTGCACCAGGACACTTATGGGTTTGGCCGGTGGTTTCCCACACAGCTTGGGCAGCAGCCTGGAGCAGCTGGAGGATTACGAAGAGGAAATGAGTGTCTCTGGGGGCATCATCATCAAGAATGATGCAGCCTCCCATTACGGTAAGGCCTGGCTACCCCAAGTATATTTAGCCAAATTCTCAAGCAATCGGCAATGCCCCAGTGATGCCAGCAAAGCCCATGAGCAATGCTGAGACTGGTTCAGCTCGTGGCAGTGTGTGTAGGGAAATGATGCTGATGCTGGTGCAGCTTGTGACAGGCATGTGTGTGTGGGGGGGGAATTATGCTGCGTCTGGTGCAGCTCGTGATAAGAGTGAGGGAGTGACGCTGGTGCCAGGGCAGCACCCTCCAGCTCCTGTTTTCTGACACTGGTTCCCTTCTTGATCTGCAGGGAGTAGCAGCAGTGGGTCTTTCACCCCTCAACTCTCGGCTGTGGACCCTGCCATCCCGGTAGGTGCCCTGGGTCTGGCTCCCTCCTCCCTCTGCGCTGCAATGGGCCTGGGAGGGGAGCTGCCATCAAACAGCCACTGGGTGGTGCCGTGACTCTACCACCCAACACCTGGGGAGTGGAGCAAATGTGGGGGGCGAGGGAGGGGAGGTGCTTGGTGCTGGGGGCAGGGAGGTGCTGGGTGCAGGGGGATGTGGGGTGCTAGGGAGGTACCCAGTGGGAGACTGGGGGAGGGGAGATACTAGGTGTAGGGGGGACATTGGGTGCTGGGGGAGGGGAGGTGCCCGGTGCAGGGAGCACGGGGGGCCAGGGGAGGGGAGACACACAGGGGTCAGCCTCTGCTCCTTGACCTCACAGACCCTCTCTCCCCTGCCCAGATGCATATCCGAAGGCCAAAGGTCATCAACAGACCCTGACCCATGACGGCCCGCAGATAGCATGAGGGGGCTTCGTTTAAGGCACTGTGAGCAGCTCAGACCTTTTACAGCTGCTGCAGGGGACCAGCGGTGCAAAGGCTCTCAGACTCCCCTAATGAAGGTCAGAAGGACCCAGAGGGGTCACCAGTGGGGCTGGAGGAACAGACTGATTTTCTGTTTCCCCTACCCTCGAATGTCCCCTCTCATGGACACAAACAGCTCTATGTGCCCAGCAGGGCTGCCTGGCCACATTCGCCATGCTCAGTGGCACAGGCTACAAGAGATGGAGCAGGGAGGACTACACGTGCCCCCGCCCCCCCATCTGGCCCTGGTGTAAATTGGGAGCAGGTTGCAGTTGTGGATGTCGTTTCCTCCATGTCTACATCTGGGAGCCTTTCAGAGGCTCCTTTCCCCGCCCCGCTGGCTCCATTTAGTGCACTGGGTGATTTCCGTTCTTTCATGTCCTGAGCAGAGGCAGGCAGGCTGGGTGACAGCTGCAAAGCACTTTAGCCAAACAAAAAACCCACCCAGCTGTCGTCTTATCAGCCTGCCTGAAAGCATCTGCCTGGATTGGTGGGAAGGGGAATGGCCTTCTTCTCACCCTGTTGTCCTCTGTATCTTTCCACATATCTATTTTATACTATAATAAATTATTTCTCTTGTAGTTGACCATTATGTCTCTGGTTTTTGTTGGCTGCCCTTGGGACGTGAAGCTGGAGCAGAGAGGATTTCACCTTGTGTGTCTCTGGCTGAAATCCTGTCTCCGGTTCAAGTGAGCAGGTAGCTGATCTATTGGAGAGGGTTCAGAGGAGAGCCTGGAGAGGGAAGGGCAGGTTAGGAAATCTGCCTTTTAGGCAGACACTCTGAGAGTATTATCTGTTTCACATGAAAAAGAGAGGGTGAAGAGGTGTTGTGATCCCAGCCTCTATGTACTAATGTGGGGAACAGCTGTTTAACAGGGTAAAGTGGAGGCTGAATCCAAGGGCTGGAAGTTGAAGCTAGGCACATTCAGACTGGAAACAAGGGAGGACCATCTAGTTCTCAGGCCCCAAGGAAGATCATGGGGATCCCTGGAACCAATAGGTTTAAGAAGAGGTTGGACAAGGGATGGACTGGCTGGGTCCCAGGGCTCAAGTTAGGTGACCTTCCCAGGTCCTTTCCAGCCCGACCTTTCTGTGCTGCTCTGATGTCACAGGACCAGAGAGCCCCGGGATGCTCAAGATGAGAATATTTTACATTCAGGACAGCACCATTGCTGCCCTGAGGAGCCCTGGATACGAATGGTTGGAGGAAACCACAAAGCAACTTTCGGTGCGTCAACTCAACATACAGCACGGGAGAAGGGTGGTGAGGGCTTTTAATGGAGGAGAGTGCTGCCATGTAAAGGTTGGGACAGGGACACAGGGTCTGGGAACCCTGCCCAAGCTGGGAATGTGGGTGGAGCAGAGACAAGGTGCGTGACTGCCAGCTGTTCCCTGCCTCTGTGCTTGCTTCCTGGTGCAGTGCAATCCTGTGGCCGTGCCCATGGCCAATGTGCAGACCGGGGCCAAGAGCCTTGGGAGCTGGGAGGTGTCCTTGTTTCATTCTCACTGCTTTGCCACAGGTGGAGTGAGGGAATGTACCCCCCCAGGGCCAAGTCTCTTCACACTGCAAATGTGGGCCCTAAATACCTCAAATATCCCCCTTCTCTCCTTCTCCCCAGCTTCCTGCTCCTGCGAGGGGTCACAAATCTCTTAGCTGTGTATTTATTAGCTTCCTCGACCTTTGAAATGTGCCAGCACAATGCTTGTATTCCCCCGCCCATTCTCAGGGAGCCAAGTGCCACCCCGCCATCCCACTAGCTAAGATCCCTGTTTCCTGCTCCCCCTGGTTAGTGCCCTTCTGTTCCTCGCTGGGCACGGACGATCTCCCTCCACCGCCACGCCTGTGTATGACACCTGAGACTTCTGTCCTGAAGGATGAAGATTTTGGTCCCCCTTCTTCTCCTCCAAATTGCACCCTCCGTCTCTTTGGCAGGTGAGTCAGGCCATCCACCACCAGAACTATTTGGCTTTTCTTCACAGATCAGGGTTTGACTCATGTGACTTATCAGGGAGGTGCTGATGTGATGTTTCCCTAGCGTTTGCCTCCTCAACATTTATAGGGCATAAAGCCAAAGAGACATCTGTGGTGAGGAACACCAGTACCAAGCTGTGGGGCTCCATAAATTAGATCCTGCCTGAGTTACTGTAGGTCAGCTGCAAAAACTGCCCCACCAGGCTGAGCACTCGCCAGCCATGGAGACTCCCCAGGCCCCTTGGTAGCTTGTCCCTGTTAAAAATGCACAGCTTTTTGAGTCTGGGTTTTTGTCTTATGGCTGTGGGATCTCACTAGACTCTTTCTGCTGGCCAAAGAGCGCATCTGCTACCCTGTTTCGCAGCCCATTCATTTTTGCAGCCCAACAAATTATACAAGGCTTTACCCTCCCAGGACTGCCTTGGCTTTTCCTGGTCCACTGAAATCCTTTGTGCTGAGAAAACAGAAATAGTAAAAGTTTCTCAGTTTCTGATCACCGTTTTCAGTATTCCATATTTCCCAGGCGTGATGTTTCCAGCCTCCTTTAATGGTTTTGCCATCATTTCATTGCAGCCAAGGTAAATTGTAACAGTTGTGCAGAATATGACCCCTCCCTCTGCCCAGAGTCCCATGTCTTCCAGTCTCTCTGGCCCTCTTCTACTTTGGGCCCCATGAAGAATTAGGTCTTATGGTAGGGGCAGATTTGGTCAAGGCCTGGTTCTTCCTGAAACTCTGGCCCATGGGGAGGGGGAGAGCTAATAACACACCCAACAGGCAGAGTGGGGTGGAAGGTGCTGTGGTCTCCCAGCTCATGGCTGACTCAATCATCTCAGCTGGGCAGTGAAACAGAAATGGCTGCGAAGGTGTGTATTTAAAGGGAGACAGGTCCACAGTCCCTGGGCTAGTGAACCAGAGTTCCCACTCATGGCACTGACAAAACAACATGATGCCAGGGCTTTTGGCTTTCCAAAGAGGAAAGAAAAAGGCAACATTTCCAGCTCCAGGTAGCTAACCATAACCTGCACAGGCCTCAAAGAGGTGGCCGTATATTTAGCGATGCTGGCCTGGCGCGCGGGGACATCTGAAAAGGGACACTGTGCCAGAGAAGTGCCTCATGAAATGTGATCCCTGATCTTTGGCCTGGGCAGTTTGAGCAGCTGGGTGCAGATCGTGGCAGGGAAAAGTGTCCAGGCTAGTCGTAGCCTGGGCCTCTTCCAGATGCTCTGGGATGAGTCAGCCATGTGTCCTTACTGCCAGCAAGGCCAACAGGATATCAAGCTGTGGTAGTGGGAGAGCTGCAAACAGATCAAGGGACGTGAGCATTCTCCTCTAGTCCGCACTGGAGAGGCCACATGTGGCATGGTGTGTCCAGTTTGGATCCCCACTAAAGGAAGGATGTGGATAAATTGGAGAGTCCAGAGAAAGGCAACAAAAATGGGGACGAAGCTGGAGTACATGACTTGTGAGGCGAGGGTGGAGGACCTGGGCTTGTTCAGTCTGCAGCAGAGAATCTGCAGTGGTCTGATGAAGGGGTCTCGGGAGAGAACAGAACTGCTCAAGTTGGCTGCATCCTGGCAAGGGCTTGGGCACCTGAAACATCCAGGGGCACCAGTGGGAGTGAAAGTGGAGCCACCTGTAGGAGCGACAGTGGGACATTTAGCCCCCATTGCCTCTTTCTCTTGGCACTGCCCTGCTGGCCTGATAAGAAATCCTACTGACTTGCCCCTTCTTGTGCCCGGGGAACTGGGGCCTGCTGGGAAGGTGGGAGCGGAGACTCGAGATAAGGAGAAGATTAAGTAGGAATGTGCAGTGTGAACAGACTCTCAGGCTCAAGGGTGAGGCAGAGCCTGTGGGCATCTGTTTCAGGTGCTTCCAATCTGTCTGTGTATCCAGTAAACACCATCCCTCTGTCTAGCTGTCTATCTATCCAGCTATCTATCGCCATACACCCCCCCCCCATCTAGCTATCCAAGTCTGGATCATGGCACTAGGGAAGGGGAGGCAGGAGGCTGATTCCTGTTTCCACAGGCAGCCTCCCTCCTACCCACTCCATGCCACCCTGGTGAGCCAGGGTGACACGGACGCAAGCACCACTTAATGATCCCAAAGTCCATGACTGTACTATGTGCCCACGGAAGTGTCATGTTCCCAAGGCCTGGCTCATAAAGCTGCTGATAACATGACTAGAGATGTCCATGAGGCTGAATTTTGTTTTGCTTCAGCCTTCTGTTAGCACCAGCAGTGGAGCAGGGCTTCCCTGGGTCCCCAGCCCTCCTTCCTGGGGCACAGGATGCTTTTCTGGGGCATTACAAGTAAAGCCGTTCGTTAGTCTCATTAATTACTCTTGTGCCGCGGTCCAGCTGCTTGCGTCATTCCTTGGTCTGTGTACCGAATGTCTTTATCAAAGGGCTAATGCAGAGATTGCAGACTGGGCCGCTAGTTGCAGGCAGTTGAAGTGTTGCTTGAAGGGCATGTTGGAGACCCCAATGTTGCAATTAAGCTATTAATAATTTTTATCATAGCTACCGTAATGTAGGTGACAGGTAGGGCCCAGGTCTAGGTAACTCTAGGTGGGGACATGCACATCTCAGCCATCTGTCATCTTTTACAGCCAATTTGCATGCAACACTTTCCTGGTTGTCATCAGGCCAGGTATATGTGTCAAGCGTTCTCATTGGCAGATGTCTTGGCCCATCTCTTGCTGCTGTTTAAAGACTGCAGGCATAGGCAAGGGATGTGTGAAAAATTCCTTCAAGCATTGCTGTCTCCAATGTGAATTGGGGTGGTGCTGCTGAGGAAACTGAGGCAGGGGCACAGGGGTCATCCTGTTGGGACTTAGTGAGTGAACTCTCTATGTAGAGCCGGTCTTGTGAATGCAGCCCTCTGAACCAGTATGTTGGCTGCAAATGGATAGGCCAGACCCATCATTTTGTTTTGGCTGGTTCTGGGGGTGCAAAGACTTCCCAGTGTGCCAATGAGTAGCTAAGAGTCCAGTGACACTTTTAAAGACTAAAGGATTTTTTTATTGCATAAGCTTTCTTGGGCACAATCATACTTCATCAGATTCATGAAATGGAAACTGCAGTAGCTAAGGTGTATGCATACATACACACACAGAAAGGTGGGTCACAAGGTCAATTCAAACAGCTCTAAAGGGGTAATCTGCTTATCTTATTGCAGCAAACCAATCAAGTTGTTTTGATTCAAACAGTTTAGAAGCGGGCCCCATAGCAGCAATAGCTAACCAGTTGAGAATGGTAATGGAGGGGAAATCTCCTTCTGCAATGAGCTAGCCATTGCAAATCCCTATTCACACTCAATGTGAAGGTGTCTAGTTTGCATATTGATTAAACAGATTGACAGAGCCAGAGTACTCAGAAGGCACCTGCTATGGGATAAGCTCAACAAGGAAAACAAGAGGACGCCATTGGTCATCCCCGACAGTTCCCAAGTCAGACCTCTGCAGCACATCATCAAGGAGCTACAGCCTATTCACAAGACGATGCCTCACTCTCTCAAGCCTTGGGACTGAGGCCACTCCTCACTTACAGACAGCTCCCCAACCTTAAGCAAATACTCACCAGCAACTACACACCATACACCAGGAATGTTAAGCCAGGCACTTATCTCTGTGACAAACCCTGTTGCCAACTCTGCCCACGTCTGCTCAAGTGCCACCATCATAGGACCTAAACCAATCAGTTACTCCATCAGGGGCTCATTCACCTGCACACCTGTCAATGTGATATATGCCATCATGTGCCAACAATGCCTCTCTGCCTTATACAGTGGACAAACTGGAGAATTTCTGCACAAATCAGACATCAAGAATGGTAACATTCAAAAACCAGTAGGAGAACATTTCAATCTATCTGGACATTCTGCAATGAACATGCTAGTTACAGAAACCAAACTCCAATATGAAACTACAGAGCTGGAATTCATATGTAAACTAATTTCCAGAGGGCTAGCTGCATTTGTCTAGTTCAGTGTAATGAACAAGGAGTCCTGTGGCACTATTAAAGACTAACAAATGTATTACATGAGCTTTCACGCAGGTAATCCCTCTTCCTCAGATGCATAAAAGTGCCACAGGACTCCTCATTTGACAGGCAAACTAGACACTTGCACATTGGGTTTGAATAGGAATTTAGAACGGGTAACTCGTTCCCAAAGGTAATTTCACCTCTATTAACAGTCTCATTTTCTCAAGGCCCTTTTCTATACTGTTTGAATCAAAACAGCTTGTTTACTTAGCTGAGATAGTCTGCTAGCCTATCTCTTTGGAACTTTTTCAATTGAGCTAACAAATAAGGAGTCTGGTGGTACTTTTGTTTTGCCGGACTAAACTAACATGGGTACCCCGTTGAAACCTGAATTGACCTAGTAACCCACCTCCTCTGTATGTATATACACACCTAATGTGCTATAGTTTCTATTTCACACATCTGATAAAGTGGGATTTGTTGTATATTTGCGACTCTCATCTAATTGCCTGGGTTGCCATAGCAATAGAGTTATATTTGTAGGAGGTTAGCTCAGCCAGTTTGGGCTGATTTTTAGTTTTTGAGTAATAAAGAGGCTTAAACATGGCCTGGCTGTCTATGTATTCGTCTTCATCTCCTTTTTGGATCCAAATTATTCCAAACTGGCAACAAAGGCAGTATGCATGTGGCTCCCCTGGCAACAAAAGAAAAGTAGAAGTCAATGTAAGAAACAAAAACCTTTTCACTCTTTGGAGGGGGGAGAGGCAGGGGGGGGGCTGGATTGTTGGCTAGGTTGTCTACACTGAGGGTTCAAATTGAAACCAAAACAGGCTCTGCTTTGTGCTGACAGAGTGCGGCAGTGACTGGGGAAACAAAAACAGAATTACTGAAGGAAACCACCACCAGCTGTGTTATGTGCAGAGTATCAGATTGGGCCTGACTGGAAGTATTCATGCTAAGGCTGCAAGGTCCACTGAGGGTGGTGGTGGGGTGGTAAGGCAAGGAAAATTCCATTCTGTTGTATTATTAGCAACTAGTTCCTTTTTTTAGTTTCACTTAGCAAATGGGTTATAATTAACTGCCTCTGCCAGATATCCTATCTCTTGCCCTCATCTCAGGCGCTGAGGTTGTTCCAGTGCAGGAAGTCCCCTGCTATAATTGAGATCATTAGAAAGGGCATATCTTGTACTCAGAAGCCATAAAACCTGGCATGATGATCCTGGATTTGATACAGGCTGACACTGAGCAGATGTGGATCAGATGCAGAGCCACATTTCTGTATCTGCACAAGGCTTTATTCTCAGCAAAAGCTCATGGTGCAGTTGGGGAACTCTCACAGCTGCACCGAGCCACTATCTTAAGCTTCTAAATAAAAGTTACACACAAAGTATTACATTACAACTAGGAGGCCAATGTCTCCATCCCCCTTAAGAATCCACATTTGTGGAGGACCCTTTCCCCACCTAACAACTGTGTGTGCATGACCCCTACCCTTACAGGACCCCACCCCCCGGGACCTTTTGATGATACACTGGAGGAATGACATGCATATACTGAGCAATTTCAGACTTCTGTTGCAGCAAATGATGTCACAGAAGCAAAGAAGGTACCAATCTTCCTCAGTGTTATAGGAGCTAAAATCTACAAGTTATTTTGCAGTTTAGTGCACACTGGTAAGCTAGAGACAAAAATCTTACAGTGAAAATTCTACAGGCACATTTTTCTCTGAAACTGCTGGTAATTCCAGGGAGATATAGCTTTTACCAAAGGAATCAAAGAGAAAGTGAAACAGCTGTGCAATCTGCAGCAGTTCTGAAGAAGCTTGCTGAGCACGGTGAATTAAGGAGATGTTAAATGATGCCCTGCATGATAGATTGCTATGTGCTCTGCATAGAAGTGCCTTTTGATAGCAGCTCAGCTCACCTTGCAGAAGCTCATTGATATTGAAGTCTGGGTGGAACTGGCCACCCAAGAAGTGCAACAAATCAGTGCTGGAGTTCATAAGGTATGGCTAGACTATACTCACAGGACAGTGCGGAGCCAGGAAGGTTACTGGTGTGAAAGGCTGGGTCACCATGTTTTGGATTGTTGGTGTAAAGAGTTAAACAACAAGAGTCCTGTGGCACTTTCTAGACTAACAGATTTCTTCAGGCATTAGCTTTTGTGGGATCCAATTCACTTTGCCAGACAATCAAGCCAGCTACTCCATCAAGAGCTCATTGACCTGCTCATCCACTAAAGTGATTTATACCATCATGTGCCGAGAATGTTCCCACACCTTATACATTGGCCAAACAGGACAATCTGTGTTCAAAAGAATACATGGGCACAAAACTGACATCAGAAATCACAACACTCAAAAACCAGTTGCTGAGCACTTGCATCTTTCTAATCACTCTATGGGCAACTTGTTAATGACTGTGGTCAAGAAAGTCAACGGGCCATCAAGCCTTGAAAGAGAAACAGCTGAATTAGAATTGATATTCAGATTAGACTGTGTGAAAGCAGGATTAAATCATGACTCTGGCTTCTTTTTCCATTACAACAGGTGATTTGACTTCACTGTCCTCTATGTGCTGTTTCCCAATGTGTGAATCTTTACAACTGCTCTGATTTGCTGTTACTGTATGACCTGATCCCATGTCTTACACTCCCCTGCCTTTATTCGCATCCCATTCTGTAAATCCCCCCAGCTTCAAAGTGTCTGACAAAGTGGGATTTTCTCCCACGAAAACTCATGTGATAAATAAAACTGTTAGTCTTAAAGTGCTGCAGGACTACTTGCTTCTTCTGCTGAACTAGACTAAGACAGCTGCCCCTTTGCAACTATCTATTATGGTACACAATTGTAGTTTTGGTAAAAATGGATAATACTGTGCAACTGTGAAGTTGGACTCACAAGTTACCACAAGGCAAAATTTCTGCTCACAAACTAAAATTTTTGCTTATGACATCCCAGTCCTTAGAGGGAACATTGAACACTGCAACCGTTACCACTACCCTGACCAATACCACCACTCTCATCACTAAATGCACCCCCCCACACACACACTCTGTCGAACAATATATCCATGGGTACCACCCTCTCTTTGCTGATCACTACCCCAAGCAACATATGTCCTATGCCCTCTAACTGTGTGAGCCCGCCCATGTGTATTGGCCCCACTCAGGAGTGGACCACTCCCGGCTGGGGCAGCACCATCCCAGATAAGTAACTGTTGGTTCATGGATTGGGCCATTGCTGATGTAAGCTCGTTTTTTTGTCCTGTGCTCACTGTGCACAGCCATTGAACTACAGAAAGCCATCTTCTGCAACTATGCTGGTGTGAATCAGGAATCACTCTGCTAAATGCAGAGTTGCTTGTATGACCCACGCCTCCTGGGATAACCTTCTGAAAGTGCCAAAATCAGGGCTAGGTACAAAGCCAGGGGCAGACCCCCCAAACCACTAATGGGTGGTACTTAAACCAGTCTCCCAGTCAGTAACAAAACAGCTTCTGATTCCCCACACTGGTCATCACCAAGCATAACAAAATAGAAACAGCCCCCTTACTGCACATCATCTCCTCCAGTCCCCTCCTAGCCCCTGGGTCTCTTAAAGAAATAGGTTTTCCTGACCCCAATGGACAAGCCAAATCACCCAGAACAATATAGGCTTGGATCTTACCCAAAATACCTTACTGCCAGCCAATCCTTTAGTAACTACAACTAAAAGTTTAATATAAAAAGAAAAGAAACACAATATGAGGGATGTTAGAGGGTCAAAGTGAATCACATACATACAAATGAATTAGAATCCATGGAAAGCAAGTCTTTGAAGAATCTGCAGTTTGCAGTTTAGTCCAGTTCCTCTAGTATGGACCCAGCCCTTGGGTGGGCCTCAGTCCTTTGTTCAGTCCCAGAAGAATAGTTCCAGAGGAGGGCACTGGTTGCAGGCACACTGAAGACAGAAGATAAAATGGAGAGGGGGGGTCACTGCCTGTTATCATCTTTGGCTTTCTCCATGCTCTCAGAGTCCTTGCCAAATCAAAATGGAGTTGAGTCACATGATCAGTCCAGGTGACTCATCAGCTAGGCTTCTTCCTAGGCCCACCATAGCTGGGAGCTTCCTTAATGGGCCATTAAGAGGACAATGGTTTTGCAGCCACCCAGTCTATGAATACCTTAGAATCCAATAACTTGGAACATAAATAGATCAAACATATTCCTAATTTCTACTACAGATTTGGCACTTATATATAAACCATATCATCATTCCTAGCAGATTATAGCCTTTCTATTGGTACCAAACATGGCATATCACATATGGCTTATTCCAAATATGAAATAGTAACATTAAAAATAATCATAAACAGTACTCTAGACCCAGACAGCATCACAGCTTGTCCATTGTCAGAATGCTGTTTGTCAGGTCTGCAATGAGTTTAAATGGTATTCTACACTAACCCCTCTTTGAGGATAATTTGGAAGAGGGCTTTGAAAAAAATTTCAACCAACCTTTTTTCAGCCTAACAGAAAACAGTGGTTTCAATGAACCATGAATTTTTTGTGGATGGTAGATATCAGGGCAATTTCAACAGGTTTCCTTTGAGAATCCAAATAAGCTTGGTGCTAAACTGAAAAGCTGTGTGGTGAATCATTTGGGTTTTAACTCCTGCAAACTAATTTTTTTTGCTTGTTTATTTGCTTACAACAAAAACTGGAGATCCTGGATCTGCCCCCAGATAATTCCTAGAGTGGATCTGTTAGGAAAACAGCCAATCTTGATTTAAAAATTGCTGCTGGTGGAGGATCCACCATTCTTGGTAAACTGTTCCAATGGACCATTATTGTGAATGTTAAAAATCAAGCCCTCATGTATAGTCTGAATTTGTCTAGCTTCAATTTCTAGCCACTCTGCTAAACTGAAGAGCTTGCTATAAAGTTTTTGATCCCTGTAGAGGTGGTTACAGACTGGAAACAAGTCATCTTCACCTTGTTTTTGTTAAGTTAGGTGGATGGAGCATCTTGCATGTAAAACTATATAGCAGGTTTTCTAACCCTTTAATCATTCTTGTGGCTCTTCTCGGAAGCTTTGTTCTCCAGTTCATCAACATCCTTCTTGCAGAGAGAAGACCTGGACACGGTGTTCCATTAGTGGTTCCACCATGTGCCCCTCTGAGTTTTCTCCCTGTTAGAGCTAAATGGTAGATTATTTCACCCTCTTGCAAAGAATGTCCATGAAAACAAACACACATTTTGTCCACACAGTCCTTTCATAATTCTGGGGTTATGTTAAAAAAATGAAAAATTCTCTGTAACTTTCCAGTTAAAAACTGAAGATTTCTTGGTGCTAGAGTCTGAAAAAAATGCTTTGTTTTTTTTAAGAGGTTTGGGTGTTTTGATAGACAGCTGAAAATTCTTTATAAAAAGGGATGCTTTTGGGCTACAAGTTCAGTTTTTACAAAAAAATTTCAGCCAGCTCTTTAGCCACCTATAGTTCAAGGCAGACAAATTAAACCTGGAGATTAGACACACATTTTTAGTAATGAGGTTGATGAACCATTGGAACAAGCTCCCAGGGGTGGTGGTGAGGTCATGATTTCTGGCGAGCGTCACCTGTTCAGACTGGCGGCCATGATAGAAAATTCTTTAGTCAAAGGTGAAATTCTGCAGCCTCTCCTATACAGAAGGCCAGACCAGATGCTCAGAGGGTCCCTACCAGCCTCAAAATTTGTGAAACATTTGAGTTTGAAACAACTGAGTTGAATAATCTCATTAACACCTGGGAAAAATCAGGAGTGAATTTCTTGAAGGTCAGTGTTGTTATGCTGCTGTTATTGGGATGGGATCCCAACTGGGAGCTTATGACCCTGACTGTGTTAAGGAAATTTCCCTACTCATTACAGAAGGGAGTGCAGTTAGCCACAACTCCTGGGTTCTCTCTCTGGCTCTTGGAGGTGATGGATCAGAGCTAGAGGGAGGCCGGGGCCAGGATGCCTGAATTCCACCAAGCGCCATGCGTTTCTGAGAGGTTTGTTAGGAGACTTCCCTGGCTCTCACGAACACTCACGGCAGCCATTTGTCTCTTTCAGGTTCCTGCCAGAATGGTGAAACATTCAATGGGGTCTGTTGCATCTGCCCACCTGATTACTCTGGCCCTGTGTGCAATTCCACTGACCCCACCAAGCCCTGTCAGAACAGCAGCACTCCCAGCGGGACCGAATGTACCTGCCCGCCAGGTCTCGTGGGCCACCTGTGCAAATCCTACAACACCTCTGAGGCGTGCCAGAATGGGGGCATGGCTGTGGGAACTGAGTGCTTCTGCCCCACTTTCTACAAAGGCCACTGCTGCAAATTGTACGACAGCAGCGCTGACTCCAGCACCTCAGACATCACTAATACCTCATCTGTTGCAACCCCCTTAAATGCTACCTCTTCTCCCAGCACATCCCAGAATAACAGCACTCTGATATCCACACCCCACCCCTCCCTGACCAACACCACTTGGCTGCCCACGGCCTCAGCTGGCACAACCTCCTCAAACACCACATCATCTCACAGCACGTCCCAGAATAACACCACCCTGATCTCCACACCCCACCCCTCCCCAAG
>ML682271.1:223455-238212 GCA_007922195.1 Podocnemis expansa
CTCCCCAAGCAACAGCACCTGGCCAGCCACAGACTCACCTGGCACAATCTCCTCAGACACTACAGCCTCTCCCAGCACATCTGAGAATAACACCACTTCAACTACCACCCCTTATCCCAGCCTGACCACCATTCCCCCCACAACACCAGTCATCCCTCCAGACACTACCCCAAGTACCACCACCAGTACCACCGTGACCACCCCACGAACCACCACGACCACCACTCCTAGTACAACTACCCAGGGTGCCGCCCCCCCCTGCCAGAACGGGGGAACTTGGGTCAACGGCGGATGCCAGTGCACGGCCAGTTTCCAGGGCCCAGCATGTGAATATGCTGCAGAAGTCATCGAGGTCAAAGCTGGTATGAAAACCTGTGTAAATGGACCCCTTGTATGTCAGGGGTTCAAACTGTCTCTTAGACTCAGTGGTTCTAAGTGTCATAGCTGGATCCTAGGTGGCAAGACTAAGAGCTGGAGGCAGTTGTCTGTGGTCAGAAGCCAAGAATCTGCTCAGCCAAGATAGGAAGGAGTGAGAGCAGGAGACAAAGTGTGTTGCAGTGCCAGGAAATTAATCTAGGGGCGTAGGAGCTGGTTGGGGTGTGACTGATCCCCTGAACACAGCAGGACTGTGTTTGAGACCCGTGGTCTGGACCTCAAGGCCAGAAGAGACCTTGATGACCATTGAGTCTGATTTCCTGTATAACACAGGCCAGGAATGTCCTCCAAAACAATTCCTAGAGTAGAGCTTCTGATTTAAAAATTGCCTGTGTTGGAGAATTAAACCTGGAAATGGTTTCAAGGGTGAATCACTCTCATTGTTAAAAAATGATACTTTACTTCAAGTCTGCATCTGTCTAACTTCAACTTCCAGACATTGGATAAGCCCGTAGATCTTTCTCAGCTAGACAGAAACACCTGTTGTTTAATATTTGTTCCCCATGTAGCAGGGATGGCCCATATGGGCCAGGCCCAGGAACCTGAATGGTTTGTCCCAAGCAGGTGTCCCATTAGCATCTGACTAAGGCTGTGAGCCTGAATGCAATAAGGTAGAGGACCTGATGGGGTAGAATGGGGGCTTGAATTTTGGAGTCCCATCCCAGCAGGTCTGGCTGGGTGGGTCAAACCAGTCCTGTTCCTAAGCTAGGTGAGGAAGGTGCAGAAACACGTTCAGCTTAGTGGTGATGAAATGGCAGGTGAGAAGTTCCTCATCGTTGGCCCTAATTGGCTAGGTAATGAATGACATGATGAGTAGTAAGGGCAGCAGAGCCTGTTCCCTGCAATCTGAATGGGTCTCTGGGGTGCACATGGGGAGAGTAGACAAGGATCCCCCGGCACTGGGGCCTGGAGGAGAAGGCAATGCCCCTCACCCATTCCCCTGGTGGTCACCGATTTTTCACCATATTTCCCCTTCCTCTCTCCCTGGATGAAGAGGTGAACGTGACAGTGAATGTGATACTGCAGGTCACCAGTCATCAATTCACTCCCGCGCTGACAGACAACACAACAGAGGAGTACAAAAAATTCACTGTAGACTTCAAGCTGCAGGTCAGTCCTGGAGGAATGACGGGGAAGGGGGAGTTGGTGAGAGAACCCCCCAGAGAGCAGGACAGAAGGTCGGGGGGGTGCAGGGAACTTCTCAAGACAGGCATGAGATTGGGTAATTGTGTCCATGGGAAGGGGCTGGGAGGACCCAGAATGGAATAAACTATAGAGGAGGCACAGTGGGTCTTTCCCAGTGCTGGGTGCTGGTTTCCTGGTGAATATCCACGCGGGACCAGGGGGCATTTGAAATGTGGAACCCTGGCTGGAAACCCCACCATCTCCCTGGGCTACCCTGGCCCCATCTCGATGGGCAGAGGTGCCTGGGGTTAAGGACAGTCCCTGCTGGTGACATTCACCCTTTCCCCTTCCAGATGAAGCTGGTTTACAGCAACGTCCCAAACTATAAGGATGTGGAGATCCAGAAACTGATGTGAGTAACAGGAGTTCTGTGCAGCTCTGTAACTGTACCCCTAAAATCTGTCTCCACCTAATTTCTGTCAACAAGCCACGTCTGATCTGTGTGAAATAGTCCTAAATGAGACTCTGCGCTTGGTGTCTGTGGACGAGCGCTGCAAGGCAGGTTGCCGAGTTCGGTACAGGGGTGGCAGATGACAGTGGTCTCTTTGGGCCATGGCATTTATCAGTGTCTCCAGCCTGGTCACACAGAAGATCAGACTGGATGGGCCATTGGGTCTCTTCAAAACTTAAACCCTCTGACTATATTAAGCTAATTCACTGGGCTTTGGGGCTTCAGTTATCTGTGCTCTGGTGACAATCTCATCCTACATGCTCTTCAGTGGGCCCATGGGCTAACCCTCTAAGAAAGAAGGACATGACAACCTGTGCTGGGTTTATTCCTTTAGGTCAGGTAGTGTCGTGGTGGATCACTTTGTCATCCTGGCCTTACCTGTCAATGAGGAACTCGACACGACAGTTGGGGCTGTAGCCGAGGAGTTGAAGACACAGATAGACAAGGCTGCTCAGGACCAGAACTGGAACAGCAGTTCATGTGAGTCTCTGTGCTGTGAGGGAGGATGAGGGCTGTGTGGAGAGGGGACAAGACAAATCCATGGTCATGGAAGAAGGATTCCCACTGCTCCCCACAAACTCTCTCAGGGTTGCTGGAGACTAGCTAGGTAGATAGTGGGGTATGTGCAGAGAGGGGAGATAGATAGATGAAGGGAGGGAGGCTGGGGATGTGGAAAGATCGGGAGGGATGTATGTAGAGATGTCTGTGGGAGAGATGAAAGGTGGGGTGTCCGGAGGTGTGGCTGGAAAAGAAGTGTCTATCTCAGTGATTTCAGTGGCTGGGCTGAGGTCCCAGAGAGTTACACACATAGTGTAGTGGCTAGCACCTCTGCTTAACATGCAGAAGGGCCTGGGTTCAATTCCCAGGGGGTTAGACTTGATGAGGTCCCTTCCAGCCATTTGATTTGATTTGATTTGATTTTCTCTCTCTCTTATTCCCACCCCCAAGCCTTGTGAAGTCTGCCCTGGGGCAAACATTTCCAGGCCCAGTTAGGGATTGGGTAACTGGAGAAGACCTTCCCAATCCCACAATCAGTAGGAAGGCCAATGCAGTCGGGGTGAGCCTCAGGGGGCTGTGAGGGGGGTGTGGAGCTGAGGGGTCCCATCCCCATCTTTTGCCCCTGCTCCCATTCATTCCCACTAAGGATGATCCCAGGTCACTCACCAAGAACTTTTCTTCCTGTGTCTGCCAGGTGCGATGTGCTTCAATGCCTCCTCCGCTGTTGTTTCCAATGCAACAATGAAAGCGTTGAATTACAGCGGTGAGTGACCCACAGCCACCCTGCAGAGGGGTCAGTGCTTCCTCTCCACCTACCTCCCTGACTCATCTCTCCTCTCCAGAGTACTGCCAGAAAGCTGCCCCCGAAGGCTATGGCCAGTTCTACTTCCCTTCCCTGAGCAAATCCGGCTTCTCCTGCATCTCCAACTGCACCAAGGCCACCCCAGGCTTCATCAACTGCAACTATGGGCAGTGCCAGCTGACCAGAGCTGGCCCCCAGTGCATGTGAGTTGTGCATGTGCTCACATATGTGTGTCGAGTTCACGTTCTACCTCTAATCAACCCCCCAACATCAAAATGCTCCAGCAACATCAGGAGGAACCATTTCATTTCAACAGTACCCTGGTGACTTTTCTGCTTCCAGTCTAACAGAACACCAGGGAGGCCTGGATTCAGAAAGGGGCTAGTGGATGCTGTCTCCTGGGAAATTTTAGCCCAGGGGCGAGGGTGAATGAATGCCCTGGGATGTGATCTTTCAGGTCCCCCTCTGCAAATAAAGGAGGAGGGACTTAAATAGGGGTCTTCCACATCCTACCTAGGGCCCTGCCCACCAGGTTAGAGAGTCATTCCCATGGCTGGGTGCCTACTCCTTGCCTTTGGGAATGAGTCCTCACTAGTGACAAAAACCAGCACTATCTCCTCCTGGCCTGGCTGCCTCGTGATGCTTGCCCTCCTTTGCTTTTGGTACAAAAGCCCAAAATGGAAAGGACGCAGTTTGAGTCAGCTCAGAAACGTTTGATTTCCAGAAGACTTGAAAGGTTTCCAAGTTTTCTATTTGAACCCCCCCACCCGCAGATTTCACACCAGATTTGACTTTGGCTCAACCCAAAACAATGTGTTCGGTTTGGCTGCAGCTTGAGTGGCTGGCAAACTGGAAAATTCCTGATTTGCACAATTTTGGCCTGGCTGTGCTGAGTAGCAAAGACTCAGCTTCATGTGAGCGGGCTCTGGGGTCAGCAGGGACCTCACCCTGGAGACAGGGAGCCTGGCCTTGGTGGGGGACCCTGGAGAAGTGGCTTTGGGGACAGGATGGTGCTGGGTGGGGAAGGGGCTGGAGTGGGGACTCTGGAATTCTCACCCTCCATGTCTCCCTCACAGCTGCTCCGAGATGGAGGCGTACTGGTACCCAACGGAGCGCTGCGAGACTCGCATCAGTAAACTGGGGGTGGGCCTCGGCTTGGCCATTGTGGCTGTGGTGATCGTTAGCGTCATCCTCGGCATCTTCTTGTTCAGAGCTAAGAGGAAGTTATCCTGGCTCAGGTAACTTGGCTGGGAGGATGGGGGCCCATTGCCTGCACTGGGAGCCGGGATTCCTGGGTTTCTCCCTAGATGTGAAAGCAGAATGAGGTCTAGTGAATCAGAGCGGGGTGGGGGGCAGGAGAGCTAGGACTCCTGGGTTCTTCCCCCCAGCACTGGGAGATGAGGGGCTAGCAAGTGAGAACAGAGGGAGGCTGGAACCCATCTGGGGGGTATTTCCAGCTCTGCCACCCCATATCTGTGCCTCAGTTTCCCCCTCCCCATGGTGACAGTAATGTTCTTTCCTGGGCAGTGGGTGCGTCATGAGGCTGCACTGGGGAAGGTTTGCTGTGGTACCTGAAGGCCCAAGGGTTTGTGGTGGGCGTGGGGGCTGGTCTGAGAAGGATCCTGGCCCCTTTGACTGGAGCGGCAGGTTGCAGAAGAAGGGAGTGGAGAACAGCCCCATACCCATGGGGCAGAGGGAGGTTGCATCAGAGGCTCTTGGGGGACCAGTGGGACAGGGGTGGTGGAAGCCTCAGAGACACCCACCCGTGGGACCGCGTGCACCCAGCAGCAGGGGTCACTGCCCGGGCTGGTGTGACTGACGCTGTTCTCAATGTGTCTCCAGCAGCAAAGACTCGGACAAGGATGGCACCGAGAGGTTGTACGAGGAGTACAACAGTGAGTGGAGTGCTGCTGGCAATCTCGCCATCGGGAACAAAGGTGCGAACGTTGGGAAAGGTATCACCAGCCCTGCTGGATGTCTCCAGGGCAGGACACGACAGGCTGACAGGCACCCCTGGGGCCCACAGAGACTGGGGCAGGGCAGCGCCCTTACCAGCTGGGCCTAAGGAGCGACACTCCCCAGGGCACCTTCCAGGGGGTTGCCCGGTCCTGCAGACTGTGCCGGTTCTGCCGGCTAAACCCTCCTCTTGTCTCACTCTGCTTCTTTCTTATGGTTCACAGACTCGGATGGCTCCGACTCCCTCGGTAGCAGACTGGGATCCCTCAACCCCTTCCCGGTAGGTTCAACCGTATCAGCCCCTTCTTCCTTTCTTCTGCAGGCGCCCCAGGGAGCTGAACAAGAGACACAGCAAGGCCTCTCTGGCATCAACCTCCCTGTTTGGGCAGCCTGGAGAGAGATGTGGCCCTTTCTGTGGGTGGGGACGGCTCTCATGGGAAGCTGGGGCTCTGAGAAAGATTAGTGGGGGGAAAACGTGTGGGGTGGGAAAGGATAATCAGCCAAACATGAGCTCCCATTGTGATGCTGGGGCGCACAAATGAGATGCTCAAGGAGCAGCATAGAGGTGATTTTTACCATTTGATTTGGCCCTGGTTCTGTCACAGCTGGAACCAAAAAGAAAAAGGGTTTTTTGGGGTGTGTGTGTAAAAACAGTTGATGGAAAATGAATGTTCCTGTGAGGCTATTTTCCACTTACTTAAAGGAAAAATACTCCTCCTGCTCTGTCTACAAAATGTAGTTGGGGGTGAAAATTTCTTCACCAATATTTTCACTTCAGAAACCAGCCACCCTGTTTTGTGACTGGCTTAGTCCATGACCCCCCGCCTCTCTCGCCATCACAGATTCGCATCCAGAGGCCGAAGGTTGTAGTCAGCCAGCTGTGAGCCGGCCTCGGCAGGGCTGGGGATGCAGCACGAGGACCCATGGACCTGCAGAGAAAAACAGGAACATTTCCATGCAGGAACCTGGGCAGGGGGATGATATCCGGGCAGGGGGCCAGGCAGAGCAGGGAGGGGAGGGAATAAGGACACTAGACCGGCCGGATGGGGTGCATCGTCCTTGGGACACCACCTTCCCTTAAGTGCCCTTCTTCCTGGGGCCAGTGGGGCTGATTCCCCTCATGTTCATGTGGTGTAAATTAGGAGGTGCTCTGCTTGGGTCTGTGGGTTGATTGCCCTCTGGCTCTCCCTGGGGCAAATCAGGAATCATTTCACTGGATTCACGGGGTTGGGGCTTGTGAGCTCAGAGCCAGGCTCCCCCAAAGGGGTGTTCCCTCTTCCCTGGAGGGTTGTGACGGCCAGTGGTGCTGCAGGCTGGTTCTGCAGTGCCAGCCTGGCCATGCTGCCCTCACCTCATGATCCTGGCACCAGGGCCAGTTTGGGGAAATGGTTCCTGAAACAGCTGGTGGCTTCCCCACAGCTCTGCTCTCCCTCTGCTGCCTCATCTCCCAGGCCTGCTGATCGCCCCTTGATCCCTGCACACCACCTCACTACTTCCTTTGGGCCAGGGCTGAGCCTTGCCCCCATGGCCAGCCCAGCCCAGCACATGCACTTTAGCCTCTATCACAATCCACCCCAGAGGTGGGCTGTCGTGTCCCTCGTCTTGTGCTCCCCCTGTCACTCTTTAAAAGCAAAGATTTGATTCTGCAATAAAATGATGATGACACATCCTTGTTCTTGTTATTTACCGCTCTCCTAGATATGTGTGGTGCTAGCTGCCACCTGGTGACCCCCCACCCAGAGTCCCTCCTTTCCTCCCCAAGGGCTGGCTGCAGCCAGATGTATTGCCCTCAGAGAGGAAAGACCCACAGGGCAGAGTCCTGCAGATGTGCTCAGCAAGGCTTCCCAGGGCAGGGGCTTTTTTGGGGCCCATTCACTAATGATGGAGGAAGAGGAGGGGGTTGAAAACAAGTGGGATGAGAGAGACACAGACCTCTGATGGGGTATGGTGGGGGTCCCCCATGGACCATGCCCTAGGACCACTTGAGACTCAGCTGGTCACGACCCTGGAGCTTCAGAGTCTGCCCCTTCGGATCTCCTGCGTCCCGTGCTGTAGACTTTTGACTCAGCGTTCTCCCTCCTGTTCCGCCTCCCCCTGGTGGGGCACCCCCTTGGCTGGGTCCCAGGGGCTCCTCCACACCCAGGAGCATCTCACATCCAGCAAGAGAGTCAGGAGAGTTTATTAGCTGTCAATGAGGGGGGTCCATCAGCCCCATGCTGAAACTTGTCTTAGTGGGGCTTATAGGTTGGGGCATCTCCTTCAGGAGATGAGACGGAGAGCCACCAGGACCAGACGAGAGGGGCTGGCATACCTGGTTAGCCTGACTGATGGGGTGGACACACCAATGAGGGGCTGGGGGGGAGATGGGTCCAGATCCCCATGTGAGCTGAGCTACATGGGCGGAGTGGGGCAGAGCTAAGGCCGGAGTAGCCAGTGGATGAAAGGGGAGAGAAGAAACCCAGGCTGGGGAGCTGAGCTGACTTGACCCACAGCAGTAAAACCAGAGAAGCCTGGAAGATGAGCTGAGTGAAGCCGAGCCATGCTGAAGCAGGATGGGGCGGGGGCTGGAGCTGGGTGTGGTTAGAGGCTGGGGGCTGGACGAGGGGAATGAGGGGGGGCCCTGGGTAGCACCAGGCTGCAGAAGACACCACCAGCCCAGAGGCCTCGGAGGGGATCATGATCCAGACGCTGAGGAGAAGAGCCCTGCCTCCAGAGCCACAGGGTGCGTGACCACTGCCAGAATCAGCGTCCAACTGGTAGCATCCCTGCAGTGGTGCCAGGGCCTGGGGTGTGTGACACAGACTGTGAACGTTCCTCACGCCCCAGAGATGCTGTGTGGGGCCTTTGGGCCAGTGGCCATGTTGGGGGTTTGCTTCTAACCTGTCCCTTCTTTGCTTTACTTTTTAATTGGTGTCTCTTTGAACAACTGTGTTGTTTTGAACTATTTTCGATGCTCAATAGGTCAGCGAAACTGCCAGTGCAGTGGGGACACCCATGCCGCTACCCTACGTGATCATGACAAGTGTGGGGAGGACCCCTGGCATCCTGGCTCTGGCCCTGGCATCCTGGCAAGGCCCACACCACACAGGCGAGTGGGAGGGGAGCCCCCCAGGCACTGTTCCCTCTCAGCTGTGCGCGTGTGCGTGCGCACACAGGCCATGAAACCTGCGCACACAACAAAATAAAGTGCGCACAAAAAAATTCAGTAGTGCTGGTATTGGTGCTCACAGCGAAATGTTTTTGCGCACACAAAGACATTATTTGCGCACACAGCCTATGAGTAATTAGAGGGAACATTGCCCCCAGGTCAGCCTGGACTCTGGAGATACGGGGTGTGTGCAGGACTCCGATTCTTTCACTAGCCGCCCTCACCAGGCAGGTGTGTGCGCCAGGAAAGATCATCCCCTAACGTCAGGATGACAACACAGAAGGACGTTCATGGGGTCAAGGCAGCAACCAGGTGGACAGCCCCATTCTTGGGGCTCCCTCCCTGGTAGGCAGAGGTTAAAGTCAGGTGGAACCCGCTGGAACGCAGTTCCAGGGTCCCCTCTAAAAATAGCTACAGCAGCGGGAAGGCAGAGTTCTGGTGCGTTCCACCTTAAGGCCGGCTCCACCTTAAGCCCAGCCAGCAGAGAGCTGGGGGTGGGTGGGGAGTGTGTCAATCTCCCCTGCAGGGCGGGACCTCTCCCAGCTGGTCAGGGTGCCTGCAAACAGCCCAGGTAAGGTGTGGCTGGGTCAGGGGAGCCCCACGGTGGGGCTGGGGGCGCAGGGCATGTGTGTGTGTGTGTAGCTGGAGGGGTGTACCTGTGTAGGTGTGTGGCTGGGGGTGGATACGTAACTGGTGGTAGGTGTGTAGTTGGAGGTGTGTACCTGTGTGTGTGTAGCGGGGTGGGTGCATGTAGCTGGGGGGGGGGGGATTGGGACCCGGGGGGGGGGGGTGGGGGAGGGGGGGTGGCGGGGGGTGGGGGGGGTGGGTGTGTACCTGTGAATGCGTGTCTGTAGCTGGAGTTGCGTACTTGTGTGTGTAGCTGGGGGTTTGTGGACTAAAAGAGTGTACTGAAGGCTGAAGATGACTGCTGGCGAAATGGAGGTAGGGCAGCTGTGTTTTATGTCCTTTGGCCTTTTCCAGCTGTGTGTGGAAATTTACAGGAATGAGGGGACGAGAGTTCTGTCACATCTTAAAAACTAACAGATTTCTTTGGGCATAAGCTTTCATGGGCTCCAACCCACTTTGTCAGATGCATGAAGTGGAAACTACAGCTGAGAGGTCTATATAAACATGCCAGGATGGAGGAGGGCAAAGTCAATGATGAGGGTGGATGAGGCCTGTTCAGACCAGTTGATTAAAGGGCAAGAACGTGTGAACAGGAACAACAACTTTTTGGATGAGTCCAGAGTCACAGGGTTAGTCTTGGTGACTCATCAAGTCTCTTCCTGGGCCAATTGTACCCGATAGTTTTCTCAGTGCAGTTCTTGAAGGCTTCATAATCAACTTGTGTGGCTCTCGAGGTCCATAAGTTTGGCTACCCCTGTTACAGTCATTCAGTCTGGGATGCTGCAGATATATACAGATGTGACACACATAATACTATCATATTTAGCAAATTATCTCCTTTCCTTCTTCACAGAATGGATTTGACTCCTGTTGCCTATCAGGGAGGGACCACTGTAGAGTTTCCTCAGCCCCTGCATCCCTAAAATTCATAGAGCGTGAAACCAGAGAGATGTCTGTGGTGAGGTAGAACAGCATTGGATTCAGGGCTTCCTGGATTAGATCCTGTCTGAGCTACAGGAGGTAGCAATCCCAAAGTCCATGACTGTGCTACAAGCCCATGGGAGTTTCAGACCTGGCTTGTAAAGGTGCCGATAACATTGGTAAAGCTGGAACCAGGACAGCCAAGATTCAGCCTCCTGCAGACTCAGTGGCTGGTTGCAGGCAGTTGAAGTGTTGCGTGAAAGCCATACTTGCAACTAATTTGCATGTAACACTTCTGTTGGTTGTCATCGGTCCAGGCACATGCGTCAAGCGTTCTTATTGTCAGACGTCTTGGCCCATCTTTTGCTGCTCTTTAAAGATTGCAGGCTTGGGCAAGGGGATGTTTAAAGTGCTCCTTGGAGCACTGCTGTCTCCACTGTGAATTGAGGTGGTACCGCTGGGGAAACTGAAGCAGAGTCCCAGGGTTTTTCCCATTGGGACTCGGGGAACAAACTCTTCATGTAGCGCTAGCCTTGCGGATGCCGCCTTGTAAACCAATAGGTTGACTGGAAATGGAAGGGCCAGACTCATAATTCTTTATTGGCTGGTTTACTCAGTTCCAGGGGTATGAAGATCACCTGACTGGTGCACTGCGTTTGTGCTTCACTCTCCTGGTGTCCCAGTGAATCAGCCTTGGTAGCTAAAATGTAGAAATGGTTTCAGATTGATAGGTAATAAAAGCAGTCTTCTAATCATGGAGATCTCTCCTGGTGGCATTCAGAGAATCATGGAAAGTGAGGGTTGGAAGGGACCTCAGGAGGTATCTGGTCCAACCCCCTACTCAAAGCAGGACCAACCCCAACTAAACCATCCCAGCAAGGGCTTTGTCAAGCTGCATCTTAAAACTAAGGCCTAAGGATAGAGATTCCACCTCTCCCAGGTAACCCATTGCACTGCCTCGCCACGCTCCTAGGGATACCCATTTGCTTCAAGTTTGATTAGTGGTTGTGTAAGAAAAAAAACAAAACAGGCCAACGAGGAAGTGCCCAGATTAAAACAAACCATGGAGTTCAGGTACAGTTTAACTTTATTTCCATGGAACCATTGATCTTTATCTTGCACTAATAAAGATATTCAGCAAAACAGTGTCTTGTGGCACTTTAAGAGTAACAAATGTATTTATAAAGATGTTTGTTACCTTTCCAATGCACCAAGCCAGACTGAGAAGCAATTCCTACCCACTATGCTTCTAAGGTGGCCACCTACAGCTGGACTTTCAATAGTAGGGGGGTGACAACACTGGTTGTTTCAAAATAAAAACCTGCATGTCCACACGACATTCCCTTGTTTCGAAAGACGGGCTCCGTTGTTTCGAAACAAGAGCCATTGTTTCGAAACAGCTTAAACCCCATTTGCTTTAAAATGGCTGTTATTTTGAAATGGTTATTTTGAAATAACGCTGTTTGGACATGTTGTTTCGAAACAACGTATCCAAACGGCCTTATTTCGAAATAATCATTTCGAAATAACAGCTGTTTCGAAAGCAGGCTTTCCCTTAATCTGCATTAACGTTTTCTTAATTCAAATTAACTTATTTCAAAATAAGGAGTTTATTTCAAAATAACTCATTTCAAAATAACTCATTTCAAAATAACAATTTATGTGTGGACATAGCCAGAGTCAGCTGACAGAACTGTGTTGTGTTCTCTCTGCAGCTCTTGGTTGGAGGTGGAGGACGGAAAAGAAAGAGAAGGGAGGAGAAGGGACAGGGCTGGCAGACAGATTCCTGTGGCTAGAGGAGCAAACAACCTTCCTCTTGCTGTGAGGTTAATAGCCGGAAGCCCCAGGCTATGTTCCCTCTAAGCTGTGTGCGTGTGCACATTCACACAGGTTGTGAAACCTGTGCACACATCAAAATAAAGCGCCTACAAAAAAAATTCAACAGTACTAATATTTTTATGCTACTTTAAGAAGGCGATTTCAAGAAGTGTGTTCCAAATAAGGTTTTGTAATTTATAAAATCATTTCCATCACCATATCAAAATAAAATGTAGACATTATTTGCATCATACACACTGACTTTATTGCACTCACAAGTTTGACCACACTCACTGGAGTGTGCACAAATTTGGACACTGATTCCAAAACTTTGCACAAAAGAAATCTTTTGCGCACACAGCCTCTGAAAAATTAGAGGGAACACTGGCCCCAGGTAGCTGGCAAATGGAGGTGACAGTTTGAGTAATGCCAAAGGAGCTGGTGCAAACACCACCAGCACTCCTGGCGCAGCGGGTGAGTGGCTGGAGTGGGACTTTTTGAACCAGCCACTTGGCTGCTCTCAAGTAGCTCACACAGCTGAGTCATATCTGTGGGGAATCCAGAATGCAATAAGGCAATAGCTAGGGGCAAAATGGGGGCTTAAATCTTGGAGTCCCATCCCAGCAGGCCTGGCCAGGTGAAACAAATCAGTTTTGTTCCTGGGATGGGTGAAAAGGGTACAGACACTTGTTCAACTAGCAGGTAGTGAAACAGCTGGTGAGATGTCCCTTCTCATTGGCCCCCTCAGGCTAGATAATGAATGAGATGATTGGTTTTGAAGGGCAACAGAATCTGTTCCTTCCACCCCAAATGGGCCTTGGGTGCACATGGGGTGAGCAGATGAGGATGCCCGGGGTCCAGGGGGGTGGGGGAGAAGGCAATTCCCCTCAGTCATTCCCATGGTAAGTGCCAGTTTTCACCATGTTTCTTCCCCTTCCTGGACGAAGAGGTGAATGTGACAGTCAACGTGACACTGCAGGTCACCAGTCAGCAATTCATGCAAGCCCTGGGGAACAAGACGTCAACAGAGTACAAAGAATTCACTGTGAAGTTCAAGCTGCAGGTGAGACCCAGAGGAGTGACCAGGAAGGGGCAGTTAGTGAGGGAGCCCCCTAGAAAGAAGGGCAGATGGTTTGGGGGATACAGGGGAACTTCCTGAGAGAGAAGTGAGATTCTGGAATTGTCCCCCTGGGGAAGGGATAGGAGGATCCCCAGTCCACTCAGAGGCAAGTAGGCTTTAGATGGGGTGCAATGGCTCTTTCCTAGTTTTGAGTGCTGGTTTCCTGGTGACTATCCAGAGGGGAGCAGGGGGCATTCATTAATATGCGCCACGGCTGGGATTTCCATCACCCCCAGGTCTCCCCAGCGCTATATCAGTGGGGCAGAAATTCACTGTTTAAGCTCAGTCCCTTCTGGTGACATGCTACTCTTTCCAAAGGGATAGCCGTGTTAGTCTAGCCCAGCAAATAAAACAACCAGGAGTCGCGTGGCACTTTAAGACTAACAGATTTATTTTTCACATGAGCTTTCGTGGGAGAAAATCCCACTTCCTCAGGTGCTTTGAAAATGGGTGAACTTACTCTTTTCCTTCCAGATGAAGCTAGTTTATAGCAATGTTCCAGAATACAAGGATGTGGAGATCCTGAAACTGATGTGAGTATTAGGAACATGCTGGAGTTTCATAACCATATCCCAAGCTCCACCTACAGCCTAAGATCTTCCCACAATCCATGCCCCAGACTGAAACTGCAGATTACAGTGGGGGGGGGGTGTGTATCTGTCTTGGTTGTGCAGCTAGCTCTTTGGCACTAGTTGTTTGCCAGTGTTCACAGTCTTTCTGGGTCACTTCTTTTGGGAGAAGTGCTACAGTCGGACCTGTTCTTGCTGCAATCTGTGTATTTACCAAGAAAAGTATATCCATTTAATCTGGTTTCCTTGACAGCAAGGCCCAGCAGCAGGTATTTCCCTTGCTTAGTGTGATCCGGTCCTCCTCGGATAATCTCCCGAATGTGCAATAATCAAGGCAGGCTGCAAAACCAGGAGCCAAACTCCCCAAATACTGATGGGTGGCACTTGAAACAAGTCTCCCTATCAGTCACAGACCATGCCTTTGATTCCCTACATTCGTTATCAAGAAGCATAACAAAATAGATACAGCCCCCTTTTATTGCACATCAGCCCCTCTGGTCCCCAACTAACCACTGGGTCTCTTAAAGAAATAGGTTCTCCTGACCCCAAATGACCAGCCACATCTCCCAGAGCAATACAGGCTTGGATCTTACCCAAAATACCATGCTGCCAGCCAATCCTTTAGTAACTACAACTAAAGGTTTAATATAAAAAGAAAAGAGAGAGAACTAGAGATGTTAAAGAGTCAAAGTGAATCACTTACATAGAAATGATTTAGAGTCCATAGAAAGCAAGTCCTTGAAGAATTTGGAGTTTGCAAGCTTGTTCCTCTGGTAGACACCTGGCACCTGGGTGAGCCTCAGTCCTTTGTCTGGTCACAGGGAAATAGTTCCAGAGGTGAGCGTTGGTTGCACACTGAAGACAGAATGGAGTTGGGGCCACTGCCTTTTATCACCTCTAGCCTTCCTCATGCTGTGTGGAGTTTTTTGCAGATCAAAATGGAGTTGAGTCACACAGGCAAGTCCTAGTCGCTCAACAAGTTTCTGCTTGAGCTTACTGTACCTGGGAGCTTCCTTAATGGGCCATTAAGAGGACAATGGTTTGTAGACGTCTAGTCTGGGGGTGCTCTGGAATCCAATAATTTGAAACATAAATAGAACAAACATATTCCTAACATCTAATATAGATATGACACCTAGCAATGTTCCCTCTAAGGGGAGAGAGCAGCTGAGCAACTCCTGTTGCTCGCTGCGCTCCCCCCCCCACGGGGCCTGCTGCACAGCCCCT
>ML682271.1:244422-254708 GCA_007922195.1 Podocnemis expansa
TAGTCCTCATGCAGCCCTCGATGATTTGAGTTTGAGACCCCTGATCTATCTACCATGGCAAAGTTCCCCTATGGCTTTGGCAGGTAACACTTGTCTCATTCTGGCAAAACAGGCCTGGGGTAAATGCACTGTGCTTTGGGTAAGTCTTTCTCAGGGGCATCGCTGCCCTGAAAAAGGGTTGGGGGCCAAGGCTTGGACCCCACTTCTTGCCACATAGCCCTGCGCAGGGGCCTGATCCGGCTCGGGACTTGATCCAGGAGCTGGATTGGGCTCCTTTCACTAGTGGCCTGGTTTGGATCTAGCTCATGCTGCTGGTAGCTAGCAGCAGGCAGCCTCAGCCTGGGTCTGGCTCCTGCCACTGCTGGTCAACAGCAGGAAGTCTGGGCTCTATCTGGCCTCAGCTGCTGCCGGCCAGTGGCAAGTGGCTCTGGCCTGGATTCAGCTCCTGCTGCTAGTGGGGCAGGGCTGGAGATGAGTGGGAGGGTGCAGCCCCACAGGCCCAGTGGGTGGGAGATTGTAAACTTCTGCAGCCTCAGCCCCAGTCTGGTGCCCAGAGGAATGTGCCTTCAGGACCAGGTAGGGGCTCTGGCTGCCAGCTGTGCATCGCACCCTCTAAAATTCAGCACCTGTGGCTTTGCCCCAGTTGCCTTCCCCTAATTACAGCCCTGGCATGTGATGTCAGAGCTGCAGGTTGCAGACCACTGGTCTGTCTCCATACACCACTCTCTACCCTCTACCCAAAAGTCTGTCTTTCTGTCCAACCCAGATCTCAACAAGTAAAGGGGGATCCTGCAATCCTAGTCCGTCCTTGAGAAGCATTTGTTCAACCTGTCCTTAAACAGGTCCCATGATGGGGTCCCCATGACTTCCCGTGAGCAAAGGCCAAGTGTCCCTGAGATCTGGAAAGCGTGTCGTGGTCTCTCTCTCTCCACACTTCTCTCTTGCTGACATCTCTGCCGTAGGGTTGTACGAGGGGATTATTTGTGACTGTCTCCATCCGCCCGGGAACGTGTCTCTTCCCACTTCAGGCGTGGCACCAAAAGCTCCAGCTCCCACCCCTTCTTTTCTGTTCCTGGCAGAGATCCCAACTCTCCCAGTTGTGTGTTTATTAGCTTCCTTGACCTTTGAAATGCACTGAAACAATTCCTTTATTAGTCCATCCAGTCTGAGGAACCAGTGGCACCTCCCCACCAGCCAAGATCTTTGTTTCCCACTTCCCAGGGTTAGTATCGTCCTGTTCCTTGCCAGGTGTGGGCAGTTTCCGTCCGGTGCCAGGCCTATGGATGACACCTGAGACTTTTGTCTTGGGGGATGAAGAAGATTTTGGTTCTCCTGCTTCTCTTCCAAGTTGCATCTTCTGTTTCTTCAGCAGGTGAGTGGGTCTGTTTGTCTTTTCTTCGCAGAATGGGGTTTGACTCAGGTGATCTGTCACAGAGGGCTACTGCGGGGTTTCCCCAGCCACTGCATCCTTAAAATTCACAGGGTATAAAGCCAGAGAGATGGCTATAGTGAGGTAGAAAGCACTGGCTTCAGGGATTCCTGAATTAGAACCTGTCTGAGCTACAGCAGGTCTGCTTAAAAACTTGCCCTGCCGGGTTGAAAAATTGCCGGTCATGGAGACTCCCCCCAGGTCTTTTGGTAAATTGTCTCACGGTTTAATTAGCCTTCCTGTTAAAAAGTTGCACTTCATTGGTTTTCTTCGGTTTTTGTCTTTTTTCAACTTCTGGCTATTGGGTCTTGTTAGACTCTTTCTGCCAGCCCAGGGAGAGCATCTGATAGTTCATTTCTCAGTCCTCTTGCTTTGGTTTTGCCCTCTGGCCTTTTCTTGATCCACTTTATGTTCAGAAAATAGAAAGAGGTTTTGAGTAAAAGAGTCTCAGTTTCCAATCACCTTTCCAAGCTTTTCATAGTCCCCAGTTGTGATGTTTCCAGCCTCCTGAATTGGTTTCTTAAGCATTTCATTGCAGTGAAGATAAATCTTAACATGAGTCCAGATTTCAACAGTATGACCCTCTGCTCAGAGTCCCATGTCTGCCAGCCTCTGTGCCCCTCTGCTACCTTGGAGCCCATGAAGAATTAGACCTTTTGGTGGAGGTGGGTTTGGACAGGGCTTGATTCTTCCCAAATGCTTGCCCTGTGAGGGGGAAAAGAGCTAGTACGCCCCCACAGACAGATAGGGTGGGAAATGCTGTGGTCTCTCAGCTCATGGCTGACTCGACCAGCTCAGCTGGGCAGTGAAACAGAAATGGCTGTGAGGGTGTTTATTTAAAGGGAGACATGTCCACAGCCCCTGGGCTAGCAACCTGAGGTTCCCACTCACAACCCTGACAAAACAGTGTCATGCCCCTGGGCCTTAGGCTTCCTAAGGAGGAGGGGTGGAAAGAGGAAAGAAAAAAGCTGTGGTTTGTTGTTTGCTCTTTTGCTCTGGGTAAGAGAAACTAGAAGAGGCCATGATACAAAGTAAACTAGTTAGAAGGGTGGCCCCAAACCGACCAAGCCAGCGTCCCAGTACACCTTATGCTTCAGGCACTTGAGGAGAGGAAGGGGATCAGGAACAGGAAGCACAGATGCACCATGGTGGGACCAACCTTATGCCCTTCTATGATCAGATAAGTAGCTCTGTGGAGATGAGGAAACTGATGGACATGCTGTACTTTGACCTTAACAATGCTTTTGATACAGTCTGCCACAGTATTCAGAATCAGCCAGTTACAGAAGTATGTGCTGCGTGAATGGATTACAAGATGGATAGAAAGTTCACTAGATAGTGGGGCTCAAAGGGCAGTGAACAATAGCTCAGTATCTCAGTGGCATCTGGTAACAGGTGGTGTGCTCCAGGAATTGGTGCAGGGGCTGCTTTTGTTCTACATCTTAATTAATTAGCTGGAGGATGGAGTAGATGCATCCTCAGCAAGTTTGCAGGCGACACTAAACTGGGGTGAGTGGTAGACATACTGGAGGGCAGAGATAGGATACAGAGTGATCTAGACAAATTGGAGGATTGGGCTGTGACATGCCCCTCCTGCAATCTGGGCCATTTTACAGCTCTGTCAGCCCAATTCTCCACTCCTAGGCCCCTAATTATCCCATCTTGCTGTGTGAACCCCCACTACTGCATCAGCGCATGCCCACCCTCTTCAAGGGAATCGGTCCCTGGCTCAGTGGAGGAGTGCTTCTGGGCAGCCATTCCTTGGGTAGACCTCCAGCAAACACCCCCTGACCCAGATGCAACCCTGGGAACTACTGCCTTGTAGGGTTCAACGTTGCCCATGGCACCCTGCCAGCTCATTTGCACACATCCGTCAGTTTAACAAAGATATTGAAAGCATGAGCTCTGTCACTCTCGATCCAGATACACTAGTTTAGATAAAACAAACAAGTTTAACTACAGTAAGATATTAAGTGATTAAAAGTCAGAATAATATGTATCCAAAGATTAATAAGTCAATGAGTTAATCATAATGAAATCAAAGAAAACCCTTTTTCTAAGCTAAGATCATTGTTCCAGTCTGTGTTTCAGTTTACTGAACAGGTGGACTGCGATACGTCTTGTAGCCAAACTCTCCTTCCCTGTGAGTAGGTGCCACTTCTTGATGTTGGTTGGGAGCAAGATTGCAGAGGAGCTCCTAGACAATGAGGCCTCTTTTTTTTAACATGTTTTCTCAACACCTCTAGGGTCAGGTGCTTGGCCCTGTCTGGCTATGGGCGTGATTCCTTCCACTTGAGCCAAAGAGCTCCCAGCTTATTAGATTTTAGATTTTTGTTCCTGAATGCATGCCTCTGCAGGGCAAGGAATCACAGCTCTGTGTTTGTCTGCATCCACCCAAGCCACGTGCGACACATTTCAGGACAAGACCTGGAAGTTTCAAATCTGTACACATATAGGATGTTGCAGGAAATATGCTACCAGAACAGTAACGTTCAGTATGTCACATGCATCCCAAACACAGTACGTAACATACTTTGTATTTTTAGACCATGCGCAGTCACGCTGCAAGGGTGAACAGGAGTGAATGATACAGAAATCGCACCACAAGTGTGTACGTAGTGTGCAGTATGTCACATGGGCCAAAGAAATCTGATGAGATTTAACAGGGACAGGTGCAGGGCCCTGCACTGTGGACAGAAGAATCCCAGGCGCTGCTACTGACTGGGGACCAACTGGCCGGGCAGCAGATCTCCAGAAAAGGACCAAGGGGTGACAGTGGACAAGAGGCTGGATATGAGTCAGCAGTGTGTCCTTTTTGCAAGATGGCTAATGGGATATTGGGCTGTGTTAGTTGGAGCATGGCTGGCAGATGGAGGGAAGTGATTATTCCCCTCTATTTGGCACTTGTGAGGCCACATGGGGAGTATTGTGTCCATCTGGGGGTCCTCCCCACCACAGGAAGGATGCGGACAACTTGGAGTCCAGCAGAGAGCAATAAAGATGGTGAGGGAGCTGGAGCACGTGACTTGTGAGGAAAAGCTGAGGGAACTGGGCTTTTTTTGTCTGTAGAACAGAAGAATGAGGAGGGATTTGATAAAGATCTTCAACTACCTGGAGGAGGTTGCATGAAGGATGGAGCTAGGCTGTTCTCAGGAACGGTAGATGACAGAGCTAGGAGCAGTAATCTCAAGTTGCAGTGGCGCTGGTCTAGACTGGATATTAGGAAAAACAATTTACCTTGGAGGGTGATGAAGCATTGGAAGGGGTCGCTAGGGAGGTGAGGGACTCTCCATCTTAGAGATTTTAAAGGCCCAGTTTGACAAAGCCCTGGCTGAGATGATTTAGTTATGGTTTGTCCTGCTTTGAGCAGGGGGTTGTACTAGATATCTCTCCAGGTCCCTTCCAACCTTGGGCTCTATGAGTCTCTGGTAGATAAAGCTCATATAGAGGGATGGATGGAGATCCCCATATCTATGTATCTATCTAAGGCTGGATCATGGCACTGAGAGCTCCTGATTCGTGTTTCTACAGGCAGCTTCCGCACTCCTCTCTGCCCCACGCTGGTGAGTGAGGACAGTGCAGATGCAAACACGACTGAATGATCCCAAGGTTCACGACTACACTACACACCCATGAAGGTTTCATGTTTCCAAAGCCTGGCTCATAAAGCTGCCAGTGACACCAGCAAAGATGATTCTACCTCTTGCAGAGCCAGCAGTTGGTTGCAGGCAGTGGAAGTGTTGTGTGCAGACTGTACTTGCAAACCCTATGTTGCAATTGAGCCATTAATACTTTTAATCACATCTAATGTGGTATGGGCAACAGGTAGGGCCAGGTCTATGTAACTCTATGTGGGGCCATGCTACAACTTGGCCAGTTGTCATCTATCTTCTGCTGCTAATTTGCAAGCAACACCTCTCTTGGCTGACATTGGGTCCAGGCACGTGTGTCAAGAGTTCTCACTGGCAGATGTCTTGGCCCATCTCTTGCTGCTCTTTAAAGATTGCAGGCTTGGGCAAGGGGATCTTTGGAAAGCACTTTTGAGCACTGCTCTCTCCACTGCGAGCTGAGGTAGTGCCACTGGGGAAGCTGAGGCAGGTGCACAGGCATCATTGCATTGGGACTCCAGGAATGAACTTTCCACATAGTGTCAGCCTTGTGAACACAGTCCTCTGACCCAAAAGGTTGATCATTTTGGCTCATTACCCCAGTTCTCAGGGTGCAAAGACCACCTGGCTGGTACACTTTTGCCATGCCACACTCCCCATGTGTGCCAGTGAGCTGCCTTTGGTAGCTAAAACATTGTAGGAATGATTTCAGATCACTTGTGATGTTCCCCTTGTGCAATCCATTCTGGTATGTCACTGTGCCTCCCCGATTGCCCACCCCTGGATCCCGACTTACCCCATTTTTCTAGGTGATCCCCCACTCCTGGATCAGCCCACACCAGCATCTTGTGTGTAATCAGTGCAAGGGGGCTCAGTCACTACTCAGGTGATGGTCCTCCAACGAGCACCCTCAGCCCCCAGATGCCACACTGGGGGCTTCCATCCTGCAGGGATTGGAGCCGTTCCCAAATCACTGCAAGCTCATATACTCTGGTCTGTGAATTTTACAACAAAACTGCTATGCTCTTGGCCTTTGCTCTAAGTTAGGTGTCCACACGTTTTCTCTCTCTCTCTAAAGTCCACACTGCTTTTGATAAAGCAGATATTGAGTTCCTGATAAGAACATGATTTCAAGTGAGTTTATAGCAAATCAATACACAGTCAATCAGTCAACGAGTTTACCACAACAAAATGAAAGATAATTCACAACCTAACCTAAAATCACTACAAGAATCATGCTCTTTTTCCCACTCTGATTTGGCTGTGATGGTTTTCAGCCAGCCTCTGCCTTGCCATGGGAAGGGCACAGTCTTTGGTCAGTTCTTTTATGATGGAGTTGTTTCAAGATGGGAAAAAAAACCCTGACCCATTTAAAACGTGACTTTTTCCTTTCTTCAAACCTCTTCTTCCCTCCTCTTCCTTATAGCCAGGTGAGTCACTTTGTTCACAAAGGGCAGGGGAATCTGCCCTTTCCAATCGAGGTGCTACAGACATTTAGCTAGTCCATCGTCACGCATATTTTCTCTGGATGTGTGTTTGCAGCCCTGGTTGCTTGCTCCTATTTGAGTCAAATGAAATACCTTTGGGACACTTTTCTTAACTGTACAAATGTATGACTCTGCAGGAAACATACTACCATAACAGTGATGCAGGGTATGTCGTGAGCAAAAAGGCCCTTGCATGGTATAGGCTCCAGTAAACCAGGGGTCTTGTGGCCCAGGGGCTGCATGTGGCCCCTAAAGTTATTTGCTGAAGCCCACAACTACACTTAGAATTTCACAAATAATTGATCATGCAAAATTTAAAGTGGGCTTACTTCCTGATGATACCGCCTTCTTGAACAGAACTAATTCTTACTTTTTTTACTCTTGGCATATATATGTTACTCTTCATTTTGACTACACTTTGTATTGTTGTGCGAAAAGGTTTCAGTGGTGTGACCGTCAGGCTAACATACTAGTCCTCATGTGGCCCTCGTGGTGATTTCAGTTTGAGACCTCTGCATTAAACTATACAATTACGTTGCAAAGGTGGACAGGAACGTTATACAGATCTCATTACAGGGATGTGGGGAGGTGCACCATGTCATATAGCTAATAGAAGAAGTCTTCAGATCACAAAGCTGTCTCTTGGTGGCATTCATAAAATTGTAGAAAAAGAGGGTTAGAAGAAACCACAGAAGATACCTAGTGCAGCCCTTTGCCCAAAGCAGGACCAACCCCAACTAAACCATCCCAGCCAGGGTTTTGTCAAACTAGGTCTTCACCTCCCTAGGCACAACCCATTCCAGTGCTTCACCATTCGCCTAGGGAAACTCATTCACTTTAGGGATTATTGATAAGTGGTTGCATAAGACATCTGTCCTCGTTAGAAAAACAAACAGGTCAATGAGGAAGTAAAAAGACAAAAATGAAACATGGAGTTCAGGCAGAGTTCAACCTTCTTTCCGGGATACTGTGGTGGGTCTTTGTCCTGAACTCTTAAAGATGATCTTTGCTGTTCCGATGAATCAAGCAAGACCGAGAAGCAATTCCTACCCACTGCACTGCTCAGAAGGCCACCCCCAGCTGGACTTTAAATACCAGAGGGATGCCTGGAATTTACACCACATAGTTGGCTGACAAACCTGTGTTGTGTTCTCTCTTGCAGTGCTCGGATGGAGGGGGAAGACAGAAAGGGAGGCAAAGAGAGGAGATACGGCAGGACAGGACTGGCAGGGCATGATTCCTGCAGATGAAGGAGCAAACAATGGGCACAATATCCCTCTTGATGTGAGGTTACACACCAGGCGTTCCAGGCAGCTGGCAAATGGAGATGATGGTTGGAGTAATGCCAAAGGAGCCGGCACAGACAACACCACCAGCTTTCCAAGCACAACAGGTGAATGGCAGGAGCTGGACTTTGTGAACAAGTTACTCAGCTGCTCTCGATCAGTTCATGCAACTGAGTTGCATGGAGAGTAGCAATGACCGACTGGGCCTGGCTGGGATCTGGCCAACGATGTTTTCCTTAATACCCTAACCTTGGTCATGGTGGTGGCATTTCTCCACTGTGACATGAGGATTCCAGGCACCTGAGTTCGGTGAACAAAGAACTTGGCAGACCTGGCCTTGGTGTAACTTCCCTAAGGGACTGATGGCCATTGAATAGCTGCCGGGTAAGCACCACATCTGTGCCATTTTACAAAGCAAGACACAGGCCTGTGAAATTGAGATCCACCCAGACAGACAGGCTCTAGTCCAAACTCTGGGAGGCGAGGGTGGCTCGAAGGTGAGATTAGAGGGTTTGGGAGTCAGGGGGACTGGGAGCCAGGAAGCCTGGGTTCTCCTCATCGCTTTGGAACAGCAGCGGAGTGCAATAGGTTAGAGAAGTGGGAACTGGGAGCCAGGACTCCTGGGTTCTCTCTGGCTCGTGGAGAGGAGTGGGCGTACTAACAAGCTGGGCGGGGCCTTGTTTATTTCAGGGAACTGCCTGAACGGAGGAACGCCCAGTGGCACAGCGTGTATCTGCCGACGGGGCTGGTGGGGTCCCACGTGTGAGTGCTACGACAATTCCACAGGCTGCCAGAACGGCGGCACGGCCATCGGCCGCCTCTGCTTCTGTCCCCCTGGCTATGTTGGGGAGCTCTGTGAATGCGAGGACAGCTGCCTGAGGTGCCAGAATGGGGGCACGCCTGTGGGCATGGAGTGCACCTGCCCCCCAGGATACGGGGGTCCACGATGTGAGGAATGCCTCAATACCACACCCACCACGACGTCACCCACCACTAGCCTCAGCACTACACCAATCACCAACACCACTCCCACCACAACCATTACTGCCACTACGACACCAACTACTCCACCATCGACCAGCATCACCACTCCCACCACAACCATGAGCACCAACAGTCCCACCACTACAACCACCACCACCACCACTATGACGACCACTACAACGACTGCCACGACCATACCAAACACTCCACCACCTACCACCACCACCACTGCACATCCCACCACAACTACCACTATGACAACTCCCATGACCACACCAACCACTCCAGCATCGATCAGCACCACTACTCCCACCACCACCATGACTCCCACCACTACAATAACTGCCACAACCACTCCAACCACTCCGCTAGTGACCAGCACCACCACTGTCACCACTGCAGCCACCACTACCACAATGGCCACTACCACATCAACCACTGTAACACCGACCACCACCACCAGCACTCCCACCACTAGAGCCACCACAACTGCCACTACTACACCAACCACTATACCATCAACCCCCACCCCTACCACTATCCACACCAGTACACCTACCACTAGTACAACTACCACCTCCACACCAACCATTCCACCATCGACCACCACCACTCCCACCACTACACCCACCACCACCATGACTACCACCACTACCACAGCTGCTACGACCACACCAAACAGTACACCATCTACCACCACCACTACACCTACTACCAGCATGAGTCCCACCACAACAACCACTCTAACATCCCCCATGACCACACCAACCACTCCAGCATCCACCAGCACCACCACTCCCACCACAACACCCACCACCACTGTGACTACGACCCCTACAGCCACCACTACAATAACTGCCACAACCTCTCCAATCACTCCGCTAGTGAGCAGCACCACCACTGACACCACTACCACAATGGCGACTACTACAACACTAACTACCATCACCCCCCCCACCACAAGTGCCACTATTACACCAAGCACTATGCCATCCACCCCCACCACTACACACACCAGTACACCTACCACTAGCACAACTGCCACTTCCACACCAACCACTCTACCATTGACCACCACCACTATGCCCACTACCACCATAACTCCCACCACTACCACAACTGCCACGACCACACCAAACACTACACACTCTACCCCCACCACTACACCTACCACCAGCATGAGTCCCACCACAACTACCACTCTGACATCTACCATGACCACACCAATCACTCCAGCATCGACCAGGACCACCACTCCCACCACTACACCCACCACTACCATGACTACCACCCCAACCACAACTGCCACGACCACACCAAACATTACACCCACTACGCCCACCACTATGCCTACGGCCACCATGACTACCACCACTACCACAACTGCCATGACCACACCAAAGACTACACTCTTTAGCACCACCACTACACCTACCACCAGCATGAGTCCCAGCCCTACAACTACCACTGTAACAACTCCCACAACAACACC
>ML682271.1:262129-282657 GCA_007922195.1 Podocnemis expansa
CCACAATAGCCACCACTCCCAATTCCACCCCAACCACCACTTCCCGTACCACCACAGCCACTACTTCCCATACCACCCCAACCACCACTCCTCGTACTACCACAACCACCATGACCACCACTCCTAGTACAACTACCCAGGGTGCCACTCCCCCCTGCCGAAACGGGGGAACTTGGGTCAACGGCGGATGCCAGTGCACAGCCAGTTTCCAGGGCCCAGCATGTGAATATGCTGCAGAAGCCATTGAGGTCAAAGCTGGTATGAAAACCTGTGTAAATGGATCCTTGTGTCGGGGGGGGGGGGGTTCAGACTATTGCCTAGAGTTGGAGACTCCAAGTGTCACAGCTGGGTCATGGGCGACAAAACCTAGTAGTTGGAACCAGTTTCCATGGTCAGTAGCCAAGAATCAGGTTGGTCCAGATAGTACGGGGGGTGAGAGGCAGGAGGCAATATATGTTGGGATGCCAGGAAATTAATCCAGGAGAGCAGGAGCAGGGCTGGAGTGTGGATCCTCCTATGAATACGGCAGGCCTGCATTCGAGAGCCATGGGTCATGACATCAAAGCCAGAAAAGCCCATGATGATCATCCAGTTCGACTTCCTGTGGATTCGACCCTGAGTAATTCCTAGAGCAGAGCTTTGGAGAAAACACCCCACCTATATTTTTAGATTGCCTGTTATGGAGAATTCATCACAACCCTTGGGAAATGGCTTCAAGGGTGAATCATTCTCACTAGTAAAAACTGACACTTTATTTCCAGTCCACATGTGTTTAACTTAAACTTCTGGCCACTAGCTTGGCCTTAGACATGTCTCAGTTAGACAGAAGTGTTTGGTGTTAAATATGTGTTCTCCATGGAGCAGGGACACTTCATCTTGGCCAAGAGCCAGGTTGACTTAGTATCCAAAGAGGTTGGGTGGATACAGTTGTGATCCAGAATGCAGCAAAGCAGGCCAGAGAGCTGGAGGGAGACTGGAAGCTTGTGTCCTGGAGTCTCATCACAGAAGGCCTGGCAAGATAGGACAAACTGCTTTTGTTTCTGGGAAAGGTGAAGAGGGTGTGGAAACATGTTCAGCTGCCCAGGTGCTGGGTGTTGACATTGTTAGTGAGACGTCCCTCCTTGTTGGCTCCCCTGTCTAGGTAATGAATGACATGATGGGTTCAGCACAGTCTGTTGCCTGCACCCTGAATGGGTCTCAGGGATGTGCATAGAGAGAGTAGAAAAGGACCCCTGGGGCCCAGGGGGATGGGGGTGAAGGCAAATCCCTTCAATCGGTCCTACAATAGGTGCCAATTTTCACTGAATTTTTTCCCCACTCCGGATGAAGAGGTGAATGTGACGGTGAATGTGGTTCTGCAGGTCACCAGTCAGCAATTCACCCCTGCGCTGACAGACAACACAACAGAGGAGTATAAACTATTCACTGTGGACTTCAAGCTGCAGGTGAGCCCTGGAGGAGCAACTGGGAAAGGGTTTTTAATGAGGGAGCCTGCCCCACCCCCAAGAGAGAGGGGCAGAAGGTGAGGGGGATTGAGGAACTTCCCAAGAGAATAATGAGATCAGGGAATTGTCCTCCTGGTCTAGGGAAGGACTATGAGGCACCCCAGTCCCCATGGAGAGGAATAGACTGTAGAGGGGTTGCAGTGGGTCTTTCCAAGTGCTGAGTGCTGGTTTCCTGGTGACTATCTGGGGGGGAGCAGGGGACATTTTGCTAATATGGAGCCATGACTGGGAATCCCACCAACTCCCTTTGCTACCCTGGCCCCATCTCAATGGGGCAGAGATAGGGGCTGTTTAAGGGCAGTCCCTGCTGGCAACATTCACCCTTTTCCCTTCCAGATGAAGCTGGTTTACAGCAATGTCCCAGCATACAAGGACGTGGAGATCCTGAAACTGAGGTGAGTAATGGGAATGTCTTGGAGTTTTGTAGCTGTATCCCAAACTCCACCCACAAACTAGGCCCCACCTACAAGCCACACCCCCTACATGACGTACTCATAAAAAAAACTCTGCCCTTTGTCTGTGGGTGGGTGCCAGCAGATGCAGGTTGCTAAGTTTGGTTCAGGTGTGGACCGTGCCACTGGTCCCTTCAAACCTTGGAATTTAGCAGTTGCTCCTGCCTGGTTCCATAGATGTTCAGACGATATGGGTGATGCCTCCCTTCTAACCTTAAACCCTCTGCCTAGATTAATCTAACTCAATGGGTGTTGGGGCCTCGATCATCTATGCCCGAGTGAATATGTTATCCTACATGCTCTTGGGTGGGCACCTCAGCTAACCCCAGGGAGGAGGGGCATGCCAACCTGTGCTGGGTTTATTCCCTCAGGCCTGGGAGTGTCGTGGTGGATCACTTTGTCATCTTGGCCTTACCTGTCAATGAGGAACTCGACACAACAGTTGAGGGTGCGGCTGAGGAGTTGAAGACACAGATAGAGAAGGCAGCTCAGAGTCAGAACTGCAACAGCAATTCATGTGAGTCTGTCTGCTGTGACCATATCCATGGTCATGGAAGGAAAATTCACCATAGCTCCCCCCCAACCTCTACAGACAGATAGGTAAAGATGGACAGATGGATGGATGGATGCAGAAGTGTATGTGAGGAGATGGAAGGTGGGGTGTCGGGTGGGTAGATGGAGAGAGAGGCGTTTATCTCAGTGATTTCATTGACTGGCATGAGGTCCCAGAGAATTGTTTTCATCTCTCTTGCCCCCACCATTCGGAGGCTGACCTAGGACAGCTTTTCCCGGACCAGAACAGGGGCTGGGAAACTGGAGCAGTCCTTCACAACCCCGTAGTCAGTGGGAAGGCCAGTGCAGTCAGGGTAAGCCTCGGGAGGCCATTATGAGGGAGTGGAGCCAAGGGGGCCTGTCCACATCTCTTACCCTTTCTCCCATTCCTCCCCTCCCAGGACACCCCCCAGGGGCAGCTCACCAACAACTGCTCTTCTTGTGTCTTGCAGCTTCAATGTGCTTCAATGCCTCCTCTGCTGTCGTTTCTAATGCAACGATGAACCCGTTCAATTACAGCGGTGAGTGACCCACAGCCACCTGGCAGAGGGGTCAGTGCTTCCTCTCCAACTACCTCCTGACCCATCTTTCCTCTCCAGAGTACTGCCAGAAAGCTGCCCCTGAAGGCTATGGCCAGTTCTACTTCCCTTCCCTGAGCAAATCCGGCTTCTCCTGCATCTCCAACTGCACCAAAGCCACCCCAGGCTTCATCAGCTGCAACTATGGACAGTGCCAGCTGACCAGAGCCGGCCCCCAGTGCATGTGAGTTGTGCATGTGCTCACACATGTGTGTCTAGTTCACGTCTTACCTCTAACCAACCCCGCCCACCAAATCATAACGCTTCAGGAATGTCAGAAGGAACCATTTTGCCTTGATGGGACCCTGGCATCTTTTCTGCCACCAGTCTAACAGAACACCAGGGAGGCCTGGACTCAAAAAAGAGCCAGCGAAGCCATCTCCTTGGAAATCTTAGCCCAGAGAAGTGGGTCTGGGGACAGGATGGGGCAAGGCGGCCAAGGGAAGGGATGAGGGTTTGAACTTTGGAATTCTCACCCCCTGCATCTCCCTCACAGCTGCTCTGAGCCAGAGGCATACTGGTACCCAACAGAGCGCTGCGCGACCCGCATCAGTAAACTGGGTGTCGGTCTCGGCTTGGCAGTCGCAGCTCTGGTGATCATCAGCGCTGTCCTTGGCATCTTCTTGTTCAGAACCAAGACGAAGAAAACCCAGTACAGGTAACTCGACCAGGAACATGGGGGCCATTGCCTGTGCTGGGAAGCAGGACTCGAGTCCTCTCTCCAGCACTGGGAGGGGACTGGGGTCTAGTGGGTTAGAGCAGAGGGAGGCTGGGAACCCAGAGAGCTGGTCTGTATTCTCAGCTCTGCCACCTCATGTCTGCCTAAATTTCCCCCTCTCCAAGTCCAGGATAAAATTCTTTCCTGGGGCAGCGGGAAGCTTGGGAGGCTCCGGAGGGGAAGGTTTGCTGTGGGACCTGAGGGCCCTGGGGTCTATGGTGAGCATTGGGGCTGGTCTGAAAAGTCTCCTCACCCCTTTGACTGGAGGGGCAGGGCACAGAAGGAAGGAGTGAAATGCTGGTCCGTACCCATGGGGAGAGGGAGGTTGGGTAAGAAACTTTCAGGGGACCAGTGGGGTGGGTCAGCGGAAGCCTCAGAGACCTGCCTGTGAGACCGTGTCCACCTAGTGGCAAGGTGACCCTAACTGCCCTGGCATGACCAGTGTTGTTCTTGATGCATCTCCTCAGCATGTTCTCAGATGATGCTGAGAAGAAGTGGTATGAGGATGACAGTGAGTGGAGCACTGTCGGGAGCTTCACCATCAGGAACGAGGGTGCCGACTTTGGGAAAGGTAACGGTGGCCCTGCTGAATCCTTCCAGAGCGGGGTGGGGTGGGCTGACAGGCACCCTTGGGCCCCACACAAACTGGGTCAAGGCAGCACCCAAACAGGCTTGGCCTAAGGAGTGACCCTCCCAAGGGCACCTTCGAGGCAGGCTCCCGGTCCTGCGGCCTGGGCTGGTTCTGCCGGCTGAATCGTCTCCCTGCCTCACCCCACATCTCTCTTGCGGCCCACAGACTCGGATGGCTCCTGCTCATTCCAGCTCAACCTGGAATCCATTGACACCTCCATCCCGGTAAGTTTGGCTGAGTTGCCTCCTTCTTCCTCCCTGCTGCAGCTGCTCCCAGAGAGCACATCCTGCTCCAAACAGACACGCTGTTCTGTGACCAGCTGTCATGGGCATGGCCCTGTCTCTCACCATCACAGGTGCACATCCAGAAGCCGGAGATTGTGGTGACCGAGCTGTGAGATGGTCTTAGAGGGGCTGAGGCCTCAGCATGAGGAACCATGGACTGGCAGAGAAGAGCAGAAACATTTTCACACAGGAGCCTGTGCAAGGGAGTGATTGCCCAGGCAGGGCAGTCAGAGCAAGGCAGGAGGGAATATGGACACCTGAGGGACTAGTGGGACTAACTCTCCTTGTGCTCACCTCATGAAAATCAGGAGTGACTCCTCTAGGGTCCATGGGGTGGATTTCCTTCTTGTTCACATCCATGTAGATCAGACGTCACTCTGCTGGGTCCATGGGGCCAAGACTTGTGAGCTCAGAGCCAATCCTCCTCCCCTGGGGGGTGTTTGCTCTGCCCCTGCCTGTGGTGCCAGAGGCTAGCTCTCACTCCATTGCCCCAGAAACAGGGCTTGCCTGAGGGAAATGGCACCTCAGGCCAACCTGTATTGTGCTTCCTCTGGTTCCACCACCCTCTGCTCCCTTCCACCATCTTGCCCCCAGGCCTGCAGAGCACCCCTCAATCCCTGCACCCTACTGCTTCCTTTGGGCCAGGGCTGTGTCACACCCCCATGGCCAGCCCAGCCCAGGATATATGCTTTAGCCCCAATCAAATCCCAGCCCAGTCCATCAGACTGGGAACTGGGTTTGGGGGCAGGGATGAGGATCATGTTCCTCCTCCCATGCTTGCCATGTTGCACTTTAAAGGGGAAGATTTGATTCTGCAATTAAATGACGATGATAATGATGATGCATCCCTGTCTTTCTTATCTAGCCCCTGTGCCCTGATCCAAGGAGTGCTAGCTACTACTTGGGCGGCCCCTGCCCAGAACTCCACGCTCCCCACAGCGAAATGGGAAAGGACAGGCTGCAGCCAGAGGCAAGGGACTGAAAACAGGGTGCCCTCCAATAACAAAAATCCCATGAGCCATGGGGCAGAGACAAGTTTGGCAGGGGAGGGTCCCTGCAGGTGCACTCAGCAAATCTGCACCAGACAGGGGCGTTTATTGGGCCCACCCACCAGTGGTAGAGAGGTTCGATAGGCTGCAGAATGGATTACATTAGCAGTATAGGGCAACGCCTTTGGGACATGATAAGTAACTCAACCAGTTGCCGCCAGTGCTGTCAGATGGGCCCTGGACTAAATTCCCATGGCCTGGCAGATGCCCTGGGTGGCAAACCACACCTGGGGACTAACCACCACTCACTTGCTGCAGCATCTGAGGTGACCTAGTATAAGAGGTGGACCTGAAGAGCTAGGAGAGTCTCTGACTTGGCCCAGCAGAGAAGCATCTTTGTGTCAACTCGCGTATGAGCCAGACAGTCATTGGAGCCAACCCACAGCCACTGAGCAGGACACCACAACTGAGGGATCTTTGACCCTTTGAAACCAGTTTCTTGGAAGCCACAAGGATGAGGGAGAATCACAAGGACTGCTCTTAAAGAGGAATTGTTTTGTGCATTTCAATGGTACAGGTCAAGGAGGCTGGGATAAGAGATTTGGGCAGTGCAAACTCCCAAGCCAGAGGACTGATAAGTATTTTATTGCTTTTACAAATGAGCCAGGTGGGGGGGGGCCCTAATAAGCTGCTGGCAGGCTTAATAGTTGGAAATTATGATCTCGCTTCACCGTGGCTCCTTTGCCATGCACTTTGGGAGCCTGCTTAGGGTCTGTTTTTTAGGGATGATGCTAAGTGGTGAGAAGAAAGTGCATTTATGAAAGGCCACATAGAGTGCATACAACGGGTTTTGGCCAAGCCAGCCCACCTTCAGCTGAGACTGGAATGGTTGCGGCACTAGAGCTCATGTTTCCATTTTTTCACATCTTGCAGTGGGGCTTCCACTTGAGATGAACTGTCAGGGTGAATTATCGCACATTATGACCCAGGACTCCTGGGATAACCTCCTGCATGTGCAAAAATCAGGGCAAGCTGCAACACCAGGAGGCAGACTCCAAAAACACTGACAGGTGGTACTTAAATGAGCCTCCCAATCAGTCACAGCCCATGCTTCTGATGCTCCACTCTGATCATCACAAAGCATAACAAAATAAAAAACAGCTCTCATTATTGCACATTAGCTACTACGGTCCCCAATTAGCCACTGGGTCTGTAGTAACCTTGGGGAGGAAGAAGTTACCACCCTGGTCAGTGAGTTCCAGGAGAGCCGATAGGAACAAAATACAGGTTTTTGAATTGAAGCAGCAGCCTTTCCTGTTCCCTGTTCGGTGGTAGCAGAGCCTCTGGAAGGATCAGGATGAGGCCAGGAAGAAAGGCCTGGAGGATCCAGCAACAACCGTGCCCATGATAGGCTCAAGTCTGCCTACATCTTGCTAGTCTGAACTTAAAAAACCAAGGTTAGTGCAAACTAGCCTCGGGCTAGTTCGGACTAACCGTGGCTTTTTAGTTCGAACTAGCCACGTGGCTTAGTTCAAACTAAACTAGTTGGCGTAGCTAGTTCGAACTAAAGGCTTAGTTCAAACTAAAAAGTTGAACTAAGCCATTAGTTTGTGTCATCATGCTAGTTTGAATTTAAAGTTCAAACTAAGTGCTTAGTCCAGACTAAGCACTTGAATTTATTAGTCCAGACTAAGCATTGGCTAGCCCGAACTATGAAATTTCTTTCAGACTAGCCACGGGCCAGATTAGTTCAGACTAAGCTTGTGTAGGCATAACCTAACTGACCAGCTGTGAGTAGAACAGGGAATGTTTAGCTAGACACGGTCAAGTTATTTCTTTGTTTTGGTTTGTGTTTTGATTCCTCTGTGCTGAGCGCATGTACCCTCTCCCGCTATCCTGTAATCACCTAAGTTAAATCCCAGAGTAGCAACTCTCTGTGTTTCTTCCCTGTTCTTTTTAATTAAATATTTTATGCTTTTAAAGTAAGCTCTGGTTCTGTGTCCTAAAAGGCAAGAGGTTTTGTGTGCATGTGCCTCAGACTGCACAGCCAACCAAAGTTCTCTCTAATTTTTTGTAGGCTCTGTGCGCAAAAGATTTCTTTGCTTTATAAGCACTATTGAATTTTTTGTGCACACTTTATTTTGTTGTATGTGGGGTTTCACAACCTGTGTGCACATGCACCTGCGCACAGCTTAGAGGGAACAGTGCAGCTAAATACTAAGGGGGATTCTGTCTGATTTTCAGCTGATAGCACAGCTGGGGTTCAGTCACTCTCCTGAGGGAAGAATAAAAGCGATTGAGGGTACCTCACAGGAAGGAATTCACAAGTGCACCTTCCTGCGTTTTCAAGGGGGGTTTGCGTTTGGGTGGCAGCCACAATGCCACTCCAAGGCCAAGAATATGACAGCCTTGGAAAGTTTTAAGACAAGGCTTTAAGGCAAGTGGGTTTTAAGGACTGTTGCAGGCCCCCACCTTCTGCACTCGGAGTGCCAGAGTAAGGAAACAACCTTGACAAAGTCTCTTAAAGAAAGAGGTTCTTCTGACCCCAAAGGGCCAGCCACATTACCCGGAGCAATATAGGCTTGGATCTTACCCAAAATGCTATGCTCCCAGTCAATCTTTTAGTAACTACAACAAAAGGTTTAACATAAAAAGGAAGGAAACAAATATGAGAGATGTTAAAGGGTCATACTGAATCATATAGGGTATATCTACACTTAGAGCTGAATTCGAATTGATTGTTATCAATTCGAATTCTATTAAGTGCATGGACACACTGGCTTTCCTCACATCGATCTGAGGATCTCCTCAGTTTAAGTTGATGAAAGCTGATTTCGAATTGGTCAAACCTCATTTGACTTCAAAGCCAGGGTCAATTTGAACTGAGTAATTCAAAGTGACCCAGTGTGGCCATGCAAATTCGAACTCACTGTTAGTTTGAATTAGCCACAGCTTGAGTTTCACTATACAATAGCGCCCCATACCTAATTTGACCTAGCAAGTCCTGTTCATGGACATGCCAAGTCAAATTGGATTTTCTAGAGTGGCCATGTCAATTTGAATTGACTGAATTCAAATTAATAATTATTAGTTCAAATTGAGTAAATCTGAATTCAGTAATTTGAATTGAAACTCTTAAGTGTAGACATAGCCATGCTTACAAATGATTTAGAGTCCATATAAAGCAAGTCCATTGAAGAATTCAGAGTTTGAAGACTTGTCCAGGTCCTTTGGGAGACACTCAGCACCTAGGTGGGTCTCAGTCCTTTGTCCAGTTGCAGAGGAATAGATGAGTGTTGGTTGTAGGCTGAAGACAAAATGGAGATGGGGTTGCTGTCTTTTATCATCTCTGGCCTTCCCCATGCTGTGTGGAGTCTGTGCAAATCAAAATGGAGTTGAGTCACGCGGTCAGTCTGGGTGACTCACTGAGAGCAGGTTTCTCCCTAGGCCTACTGTCCCTATGAGCTCCCTTAATGGGCCATTAAGGAGACAGTGGTTGCAGACATGCTGCTTGGCTGTTTTCCAGAATCACACAGTCACTCCCTATGTTTAACACTAAGGTTGTCTGTTCCTATATAATATTTGCTTAATAAAATTTTTGAATTGGATGTATTAGGATGGCCAAAATCAGCTAAATGAGTGCACTGGTATTATAACAAATAGCAGTGTGAGGAAATTTGGCTTTGATCATACTTTTCAAACCCATTATGCTTTTTCATGTGCAAGTATTTTATGTATGCTTTTAAAGTGCATGGGAATGTTTCAATGGCACTTCAAATTTCCAAACTGTAGACTGGTTGTGGAAGGTCCAGGACATGGGTCGCCAACCCAAAAGGCTAGATGAGCCATTTTTTAAAATTCTTTCAATAGGCAAGCATTTTGAGACCCTCAATGGGTGTTACCTCATGGCAGGAGAGGAGGGGGGCTGGGCCAGGGCATGTCCCACAGGGTCCCCTGGTGGGGGGTAGGAGTCCAGAACCAGGAGCTGGCCCTCCACAGGGTCCTGTAGTGGCAGGAGGGAGACTGGCAGGGGCCATCTTCAGGGTCCCCAAGTGGCAGGGGTGGGGGTTGGAGCCAGGAGCCTGGAGCCACAAGGAGACAACGAGCTGCGTTTGGCTCCAGAGCCCAGGTTGCAGATCCCTGATCCAGGGCATGCAGGCCCTTCCTCAGGCCCAGGTTTTGAGGAAGGGCAAAGTTCCAACTAGTCTGGTCCTGGGACAAAGCCAGCTGTCACCAATGGGCTTTTATTGACCCTCACAGTTATGCTTATCATCAACCTGTGTGCTGGATCGGGCAGGGCCCTTCACCTCCAGGCAGGGCAGACACGCAGAGTCTGGGATTAGTAGCAGGTCCAGACAGGGTGGGAACACCGCTCAGGACCTTCAGACTATGGCTCAGGAGGGTTCAAGCACTCTGGGTGGTTGCAAAAGGGGGGGAGGGATGCAAGCCCACCCAACTCCACTGTGGCCGAGCCCTGGGCCCTACCGGTGGCAGAGGGGTCTGCCACTGGGTCAGCGGGCCTCCAGCTGCAACGCGCTACCTGTTTAAGTCAGTGTTAAGTGAACTGGGGTCAGCCATCCCTGAGCTACTTCCTCCCACCCTGAGCTCAGGTCTTCAAGGGGACTCCTCTGGGTCCTGAGGGTAGACAGCCCATGGGATCCGGACTAGTCCCCTGCTGTCCATGGGCAGGAGATCCGGGAACTCCTTGGTTCCATCGTTTGAGGGGAACTCTTCCAGGTCGCAGGGACCCTCAGCTGCCGGCTGTTCCTCATGGGTGCCAGGGTCCTCCGTGGATGGAAGCTCCTCCACATTGCAGGGCTCAGCGGTTCCTCAGGGCCATGGGTTTCCCCTATCTGGGGGGTCCCCAACAAGGGACAGCCCATCAGGGTTACAGCAGGCCATGGGATGTCTCCCCCAGTCAGAGCTGTGACTATGGTGGGGCGAGTGGGGCTTTGCTCCAGGCGTGCCGGAGTGGCTCCACTGAAGGGCATGCTCCCCCCCAGCCCCAATCGCTCCAGATGGGGCTATTGTAAGGGGTGCCGGATTCTTTAGTTACGTCTCTGCCCCCAGTCTGCAGTTCTTGGGATCCCCTCCCAGGCATTAGGTCCAGGTAAGCTTGGTAGGCCTTCTTGCCTCCTAACAGGTAAGAATGCAATATGGCCCAGGTCTCGCGTTGCTCTCAGCCCCAGAGAAGGAGCATCCTTTCCCTGTGGCAGACTAGCCTCAACTGAGCTGCCAGGCTCATTTTTATACTTCCCCTTCCTATCCTTGTTCCATCCCTCTGCTTCCGGGGCCTGAGCCCTTCAATGCCTGGGTCTAGCCAGGTGGGGTGTTCAGGTGCTTCCTCAGGCCCGGCTCCAAGGGGGGTTCACATCCTCACTGGGGAGGGAGAAGGGAAATCCCTGCTGAAAGCTGGATGGACGGAGAGACAAAAGGGAGGTGGGTGCAACTGTTTCTTTGTCCTCTCCTGTTCCATTCTGTGTGTGGAATTTTACAGAAACAAAATGGAGTTTAGAGTCACATGGGCAAGTCCTGGTGACTTTTTAGGTCTCTTTCTGGGTCCACTGTACCAGAGAGTTTCCTAAAGGGGCCATTAAGAAGACAATTGCTGGAGCCATCCTGTCAGGGGTGTCTCCCAGAGACGCATCACAAGTTAAAATACAGCTATACCAAACGTATTCGTAACTTCTAATACAAACACGACACCTACACTTAAACAATATAATCATTTGTAGCAAATTACAATGTTTCTTTAGTCCCTAATCTGGCATATCTCATATGAATTACTGCAGTTTTGAAATATTGCTGTGAAATAATGCCAGAAATGGTCTCCTAAATGCAAACTGTGTCACACTCATGACTTCCTGTGAGCTGGGGCTGATCATCCCTGGGAGCTGAAAAGTGTGTCCTGATCTCTTGCTCCACATGGTTCCCCTGCTGATGTCTCCACTGTGGGGCGGTGCGAGGGATGTATTCATGATTGTCGCCTTCCACCAGTGAATAACTCTCTTCCCACTTTGAGTGTGGCACTGATAACTCCAACCCTCCCCCCCCTTTTCTTTTTTACCTCTGGTGGGGATCCCAAATTTCTCAGATGCATGTTTATTATCTTCCTTGAACTTTGAAATGTACCAAGACAATTCCATTATTCTTCCACCCTGGGGAATCTGAGTGACACCTCCCCACCAGCCAAGATTCCTGTTTCCTGCTCTCCATGGTTAGTGCATGCTCGTTCCTTGCCGGGTGTGGATGGTCTCCTTTGCGTGCATGTCTATGGATGACACCTAAGACTTTTGTCCTGAGGGATGAAGACTATTTTGGTCCCCCTGCTTCTCCTCCATGTTGCATCCTCCATCTCTTCAGCAGGTGAGTGGAGCCATTCAGTGGTGGGGATCTTTAACTTTTCTTCACAGAATGGAGTTTGACTCATATTGCCTATCCAGGAGGTGCTGATGCACAGTTTTCATAGCTCCTGCTGCCTTAAAGTTCACAAGGTAGAAAACCAGAGAGACAGCTGTGGTGAGGTAGAACAACACTGGTTTCAGAGCTTCCTGAATTAGATCCTCTGTGAGGTGAAGTAGGTTGGCTTAAAAACTTGCCCACTGGTTTGAAAAATTGCCAGTTGTGAAGACTCCCCCAGGCCACTTGGTAAATTATCTGAAGGGTTAATTAACCTCCTGTTAAAAATTTGCACCTTATTGATCTTTTGGGATTTTTTTGTGTCTTGCTTCAACTTCTGGCTATTGGATCTTACTCTACTCTTTCTGCTGGCCCAAGGAGAGCATATGCTAGCCCATTTCTCAGTCTGCCACTTAGTTTGTGTAGCGCAACAAATCATACAAGGTTTTACCCTCTTGGGGCTGGGCTGGCCTTTGTCTGGTCCACTCAAATCCTCTGTGGTCAGAAAACAGAAATATTAAAGGGTTCTCAGCTTCCAATTTACCTTTCCAAGTTTTTCATAGTCCCCAGTTCTGATATTTCCTGTCTTGTGAACTGTTTTTTTCATCATTTCATTGCAGTCAGGATAAATCTTAACATTAGTCCAGATTACAACAGTATGGTCTCCTGCCCTCTGCTCAGAGTCGCATGTCTGCCGGCCTCACTGCCCCTTTGCTACTTGAGGCCCCATGAAGAATTAGGACTTTTGGTGGGGGCAGATTTGGACAGATGGTTATCCTGTGAGGGGAAGCCCCATAAGCAGATGGGATGGAAAATGCTGTGATCTCTCAGCTCACGGCTGACTCAACCAGCTCAGCTGGGCAGTGAAACAGAAAGGACTGTGAGGGTGTTTATGGCCCTTGGGCTAGTGAACCAAGGCTCCCGGTCATGGCACTGGCAAAACAGCAAGATTCCTTGGCCTTAGGCTTCCCAAGTAAGAAGGGTGGAAAGAGGAAGGAAAAAGGCCATGATTTGTTGTTTGCCTTGCGCTCTGGGTGAGAGAACATGATGCAAAGTGAACATGTTAGAGCCCTGGTCCCAAACTGGTAGAGTCAGTGCCCCGAGACACCTCGTTCTTCAGGCACTTGGTGGAGAGGAATGTGATCAGGAACAGTCAGCATCAATTCACTGACCTGACTGCCATCTTTAGTGAGATAACTGGCTCTGTGGATATGGGGAAAATGGTGTACATACTAAACTTTGACTGTCATCAAGGCTGTAAGACACTTTCCCACAGTATTCTTATCAGAAGTATGTGATGCAGGAAAGGATAACAAGGTGGATAGAAAATTGGCTAGATAATTGGGCTCAAAGGGCAGTGATCAATAGCTGATTGTCTAGCTGGCATCCAGGACTGGTGGTGGGACTGCGTTTGTTCAACATCTTCATTAATGATCTAGAGGAGAGGGTGGATGCACCCTCAGCAAGTTTGAGGGGCGTGGCAGACACACTGGAGGGCCGCAATAGCATACAGAGTGACCTAAACAAATTGGAGGATTGGATTGTGACATTTGCCTCCTGCAGTCTGTACTGGTGTACAGCTGTGTGACTCCAGGGCCCCAGTTTACCCCACCTTGCTGTGTGAACCCCTACTTCTGGGTCAGCTCATGCTCAGCCTCCTGCATATAATCAGTCCCTAAGCCAATGGAGGAGTTCTTCTGGGCAGCCACTCATGGGATAGACCCCAGCAAACAGCTTCTGTCCCAGATGCGACCCTGGGAACTATCATTTTGCAGTGGTCAGCGTTGCCCATGGCATTCTGCCAGCTCATTTACACTAGTCCATCAGTTTATTAAAGAAATTGATACATGCCAGCTCTAGCACTCCACAGTACTGATTCAGATAAAACAATTTCCAAAGGGATAGCCGTGTTAGTCTAGTCCAGCAAATAAAACAACCAGGAGTCATGTAAGTTTCTGTAAGTTCACCCATCTTCGAAGCATCTGAGGAAGTGGGATTTTCTCCCACGAAAACTCATGCGAAAAATAAATCTGTTAGTCTTAAAGTGCCACACAACTCCTGGTTGTTTTATCAGATAAAACAAACAAGTTTATTAACAATAGTAAGATATTAAGCAATTAAAAGTCAGAATAATATGGATCCAAAGATTAACAATAAGTGAAGGAGTCAATCACAATGAAATAAAAGAAAACCTTTATTCTGAACTAAGATCATTGCTCCAGTCTGTGTTTCACTTTACCACACAGGTTGGCTTCACTATGTCTTGCAGCCAAACTGTTCCTCCCGGCATAGTTGCCCATCCTTGATGTTGCTTGAGAGCAAGATTGCAGTGGAGCCCCTAGGCAATGAGCTGTCTTTCTTTTAACATGTTTCCTTTACAACGTCTAAGTCAAGGACCGGCAACCTTTGCCGGCCACTGTGCTAGCCCGGCCCACTGCACCCTCAGTGGGTGCTGGGGGCGGGGCCAAAGGGAGCGGGACCATACTTTTGGTTCGGGGCCAGGGCCAGCTCTGGCCCCTGCTGTCGGATGGCCTCTGGTTCACAGCTGGGGCCAGCACCCATCCCCACCAACAGGTGACCTCTGGGGGTCAGGGTTGGGGCTGGCTCCCCACTGGCAGTGGCGGCTCCAGGCTAGCCAACCCCCCTGCTCCCCTTTAGCTCTGTCCTGCAGGGGGCAGGGCCAGGAGGGGCCAGGAGCCACACACCACAGTTTTTGTCCCTGCTGGCCATGATCCCCAGTGGGGAAGCGCAGCCAGCAGAGGCCTGGAACTGTGGCATGAGGCTCTTGCTGCCCCAGGCCATGCAGCGCTGGGGACGGGGTCAGTGGGGGAGCCTGAGTGGTGCCACATGTCTCTAAGGCTTAGCAGGGTGCCACTGTTGCCAACCCCTGCTCTAAGTTCAGGTGCTTGACTCTATCTGACAATGGGATTGTAGCTTTCCACTTGAGCTGAAGTGTTCACAGGCACTTAGGTTAGCCTATTGTTCCTGTAACCATGCCTCTGTGGGGCATGGAACCTCAGCTCTGGGTTTATCTGCCTCCATTCACGTCACATGAGAGATGCTAGGGCATATGACATAACATAGGTCAATATCTGTACACCTGTGTGATTTTACAGGAAACCATCACAGTAATACAAAGAAGAAGTCTGATGGCACTTTAAAGCCTAACGAGTTTATTTATCGCATGAGCTTTTGTGGGAGAAAATACTGTTCAGTATGGCACAACCATTCAAAAAACACCGTACGCACCATACTTTGTATTGTTAGACCATGTGCAGTTACACTGCAAGGATGAACAGGAATGAATGATACATGGATCACACCACAAGAACGTACATGGAAGGGGTGGAATTTATCAGTTGCAGAGGCAATGCCTCCCTTTGACTGGCCATTCTCTGCCTCCTCATGGAGGCAGGAACAGGCCCCAGCTGGGACTCAAGGCCAACCTCCTGCAGCAGGAGTGGGGCCCAAGCCAAGGACCTGGCACTGCCAGTGGTGGCAGTATCTGGCCAGGGTCAGAGACTGGGGTTGTTGCTGCCAGCAGGATCTGGCCCCAGCTGGGGATCTGGAGCCACTGGCAGCATGGGATCCAGCCCTGGGCTGGGTTCCAGAGCTACCAGCAGCAGTGGGAATGGGCCCAGGATGGAGAACCAAAGCTGCTGGCAGTGGTGGGAGAGACCCTCTCTGAGATCCAGGGCTTTGGCGGCAGCAGTATTGAGCCGTGGCCCCCAGAGCTGAATTGGGCCAGGCAGGGGGGTTGAAGGTTTGGAGCTGCCTTTGCTGGGGTAAACTCCAAAATACACCCATGTATGTGGGGTGCAACATGTCACATGGGCCCGAAGAAATCTGTTGAGGTTCAGCAAGGACAAGTGAAGAGCTCTGCATTTAGGACACAAGCATCCCAGACTCTGCTGCAGATTAGAGACCAACTGGCCAGGCAGAAGATCTGCAGAAAAGGGCCCAGGGGCAACAGTGGACAAGAAGCTCAATATGACTCAACAGTGGGTTCTTATTGCAAGAAGGGTAATGGGCTATTGGGCTGTGCTAGTAGGAGCATTGCCAACTGATCAAGGGAAGTGATTATTCCCCTCTATTTGGCACTGGTGAGGCCTCAGCCAGAGTATTGTGTCCAGTTTTGCACCCCACACACACTACAGAAAGGATGTGGAGAAATCGGAGAGTCCAGCTGAGAGCAATAAAAGTGATTCAAGGACTGGAGCACATGACTTGTGAAGAGCAGCTGAGGGAACTTGGTTTGTTTAGTCTGCAGGAGACAAGAGTGAGGGGGGATTTGATAGATTCTATCTATCTATCTATCTAAGGTTGGGTTGTGGCACTGGGAGCTCCTGATTCCTGTTTCCACGGGCACCTTCCACACTCCCCTTGCTGGTGAGTGAGGCCAGCACAGACGCAAACACCACTGAATGATCCCAAAGTCCATGACTGTGCTACACACCCATGGAAGTTTCGTGCTCCCAAGGCCTGGCTCGTAAACCTGCTGATAACATTGATAAAGATGATACGAAGACTGCTAAGATTCAGCTGCTTGCAGAGTCGGCCATTGGCTGCAGGCAGTGGAAGTGTTGTGTGCAGGCCGTACTTGCAAACCCAATATTGCAATTTAGCTATTAATACTTTTTATCACATCTAATGTGATACTGATGACAGATAGGACCAGGTCTATGTAACTCTAGGTGGTGACATTGCACAGCTCAGCCACTTGTTATCTTTCTTCTGCAGTTAATTAGCATGCAACATTTCTCTTGGTTGTCATAAGTCCAGAATGTTTGGACGTTGGATCAGGACCCACGCTTTTCCTAAATTTTAAAAATTTGATACTGGGAGTGTTACAGGTTAAAGTTAGTCAGGATAAATATACTACAATTAGATGAAGTGGCCAAGATGAGAGATAGACAGCATTCTCAATTTGAGAAAGAAATAGCAAAACTTTGTTTGTGGGAGCAATAAAAGATGTGGGAGATGAGAGAGGCTGCTGAGGAGAGAGCTTGTCAAAGGTGGACAGAGGAGCTGCAGATGAAGGAAGCTGATAAAAGGGGAACCCAGCAATGCAGAAAGGAGAAAATGGAAAGTGAGGCAGGAATTCCCAAAGCTAAACACGAATGCCAAATGATGAAAGAGCAACAGAACCATATGTTTCAGAAAGTCCATCTCCTCTTCACAGTCTTTGGGAGGACTTCTATCCAACTGCTGGTGATTTGAATATTTATACTGATGATAAGGAAAATATTTATAACCAGATGAACATCTTAAACAAGCCTGAGGAAGAGAATGAATATAAATGTCCTGTGTTTCCTGAAATCAACAGGGAAATTTGTGAAGTGAGGGTTATGAGTCTCAGTTGTCTGTGTTTCAACAGGAAAGCTTTAACAATGAGAACGGTGTCTCTAACCTTAGTATTGTGGAGAATAGCAGACTGTCCAGAAGAATAGTTTGTCTGCTGTGGTAAGGTCTGTCTCCAAATACTTGTCTTTTGGGAATGACACTTTGATTGTTACGAAACACATCCTTTTTTCCCAATGGCTATGTCTACACCACAAAAGTTAGTTTGAATTAATTAATTTGAACTAATTTACCTTTAAGTCAAAGTTATTAATTTGAATTAGGGAGTCTCCACTAGACTCCTAATTCGAATTAAAATTGGATTTAATAATTCGAGTTAGAAAGTGTACATTAGACTCTCTAACTTGAACTGGGAGAGCATGAGCCACGGCTCCCAGGCTAGGGGAGCCACAGCTGCTGGAGGACAAAGAGAACCCTGGCTCCCCGGCAAGCAGGGAATCATGGTCCCTTCTCCCTGGGACCCATGGCTCCTGGGCAAGAAGGAAGCTGCAGGTCCTGGGATGAAAGCAGCCTCCTGACCTCCAAGATGTCAAGACAAAAATGAACCATGGAATTCAGGTGGAGTTCCACCTTGTTTCCAGGGTACTGTGTGTCTTTGTCGTGCACTAATACAGATGTTGGTTACTCTTCCAATGTGCCAAGCCACACCTGAGAAACAATTTCTATGTGCTGTGCTTCTCAGGAGGCCACCTCCAGCCAGACCTTAAATATTGGAAGGAGGGTGACCTGGGATCTGCACCACAGGGTCGGCTGACAGAGCTCTGCTGTGCTCTCTCTGCAGCATTTGGATGGAGGTGGAGGACGGAAAAGGAAGAGAAGAGAGTAGATAGGACAGGACGAGGCTTGAGGGCCAATGTTCCTGTGGATGAAGGAGCAAACGATGGGTACAACCTCCCTCTTGATGTGAGGTTACAGGCCAGGAGCTCCAGGCAGTCAGCAAAGGGAGATGACGGTTTGAGTAACTCCATAGGAGCCGGCGCAGACAACACCACAAACATTTTTGGCACAGCAGGTGAGTGGCAGGAGTGAGACTTTGTGAACCTTACTTAGCTGCTCACAATCAGCTCATGCAGCTGAGTTGCACTGAGTATGGCAATGGCCCATTGACCCCAGCTGGGATCTAACCAATCATGTTTTCCGTAACTACCCCAACTCCGCTCCTGGTGGTGGCATTTCTCCACCATCACATGAGGCTTCTGGGAACCTGAGTTCAGTGAGAAAAAACTCAGCAGACATGGCCTTGATGTAACTTCCCTAAGGGACTGATGGCCATTGAATAGCTGGCGGGTAAACACAACATCTGCGCCATGTTGCAAAGCAAGACACAGGACCGTGAAATTGAGATCCACTCCTTCTTCCAGCCAGACAGATGGGCTCTAGTTCGAACTCTGAGAGGTGAGGGTGGCTTGAAGGTGAGATTAGATGGATTGGGGATCACGGGGCCTGGGAGCCACGATGCCTGGATTCTCCCATTGCCTTTGGAACAGCAGAGGAGTGCAATAGGTTAGAGAAGTGGGAACTGGGAGCCAGGACTCCTGGGTTCTCTCTGGCTCGTGGAGAGGAGTGGGCGTACTAACAAGCTGGGCGGGGCCTTGTTTATTTCAGGGAACTGCCTGAACGGAGGAACGCCCAGTGGCACAGCGTGTATCTGCCGACGGGGCTGGTGGGGTCCCACGTGTGAGTGCTACGACAATTCCACAGGCTGCCAGAACGGCGGCACGGCCATCGGCCGCCTCTGCTTCTGTCCCCCTGGCTATGTTGGGGAGCTCTGTGAATGCGAGGACAGCTGCCTGAGGTGCCAGAATGGGGGCACGCCTGTGGGCATGGAGTGCACCTGCCCCCCAGGATACGGGGATCCACGATGTGAGGAATGCCTCAATACCACACCCACCACGACGTCACCCACCACTAGCCTCAGCACTACACCAATCACCAACACCACTCCCACCACGACCATTACTGCCACTACGACACCAACCAGTACAACATCGACCACCATCACAATACGCACTTCTACACTTACCACCATCAGGACTCCCACCACTACAAACACCACTACCACAACTGCCACAACCGCACCAACCACTTTACCATCAACCACCACCACCACTGCCACCACTACAGCTGCCGCTGCCACAACAACAACTGTGCCACTGACCACCACTATAGCCACCATAACTGCCACTACTACACCAACCACTGTGCCATCAATCACAATCACCACCACCACCAATAAACGCACCAATGCACCTACCACTACAACAACTGTCACTTCCACTCCAACCAGTACACCACTGATTAGCACCACAACTATCACAACTGTCTCTACCACCCCCACCCCCACATCACCCACCACTAGCCTAACTACTATGCTACCAGCCACCACCATCTCTCCCACTACTACACCCACCACTGCAACAACTGCATCTACCACCCCCACCACAATATCAGCCACCAGTAGCCTAACTACTATGCTATCGATCACCACCACAACTACTCCCACAACACCCACCCAGGCATCACCCCACAATAAACAAATTGCTCTGCTGGGGATCACCACCACCTCTCCCACCACCACCACCACTGTACCTGCTACTACCACAACTGCCTCTACCACCTCCACCAATGCCACTGTCACCACTACACCCACCACGACCACAATTGCCACTATACCCACCGGTACCTCACCCACCACTAGCCTAACTACTATCCTACTAACCACCACCACCACTCCCAGCACTACACCCAGCACTGTGCCATCACCTACCAATGCCACTGCATCACTCACCCCTCGCCTAACTACTATGCTACTGACTACCACCACCTCTCGCACCGCTACACACAGCACGACCACTGCACCCACCACTATCACAACTGCCTCTACCACCCCCACCACTGCCCCATCACCTTCCAACGCCACTGCCACCACTACACCCACCACTACTACATCACCCACCACTACCCTAACTACTATGCTAGTGACCACCACCACCTCTCCCACCACTACACCCACCACCACCACCACTGCTCCATCACCTTCCAACACCACTGCCACTACT
>ML682271.1:282757-316976 GCA_007922195.1 Podocnemis expansa
CACCCACCACCAGTACATCACCCATCACTAGCCTAATTACTATGCTAGTGACCACCACTACCTCTCCCAGCACTACACCCACCAGTACCACAACTGCCTCTACCACCCCCACCAACACCACTCTACCCACCTCTGTGACCCCTGGCATTATCGCTCCCAGTATTTCATCAACGAGCACCATTGGTACCAGCACTACACCCACCACCACCACCAGCATTTCCACCCCTATGAGTATGCCAGCCAGCAGTACCACCATGCCCAGCATAACACCTTCCACCCCATCCACCCCCAATGGCACCATGACTCACCCCTCTTTACCAACCACCACCAGCACTACGACCCCTACTACTATGTCACTGACCACTGTTGGGTCCATCACCACACCCATCAGCCATCTTGTGACCTCCACACCCACCACTACCAGAACTGCCACTACTACACCAACCATTGTGCCCTCTACCACTTCCACCACTCTTGCTACCACACCCACTACTGGCAGGATGACCATCACTACGGTGTCAACCTCGATCCGTACTGGCACCATCACCAGCATCTCTGGTATCTGCGACATGACCACTATGTCTCAATGGCCATTTACAACCCCAAGCAACACATGTCCTGTGACATCTACCTGCGTGATCCCACCCATGTGTGTTGTCCCCACTCAGGCGTGGACCACCCCTAGTGGCACCAGCCCAGGTGAGTCAATGTTTGGCTCACATATTAGGTCATTGCTGACGTGAGCTTGGTTTTTGTTTTTGTTCTGTGTTCACTGTGCACGGACATTGAAATAATCAGGTCCATGCCTTCTGTATCTGTGCTGCGTGAACCAAGGGTCCTTCATCCCTTGGGAAATACAGAGTCACTCTTTCATGGTCAAAATGAAGTTTTCATCAAGCATCAAAGCAAGTCTGACTGTAAACTGAAAGGCTCTAGGAGCAATTATTTGGGTTCTGAATGCTGGAAAATGAATTTTTTTGTTTTGTTTGCAGTTAACAAAAAAACTTTTTTGTTTTGTTTGCTGCTAACAAAAGCCCACGTATGTCCAAGGAAAATTTCAATGCAAATAACTTTTTTTTTTGTTGTTGAAACTTCCCATGGAAGGGAAAAGTAATTCCTGATCTTCTAACTTAAAGCCCCTCTGCTGAGGTCAATGCTGGCCATGAACAGCTGTGAGCTGAGAAATGCTTGTCAGAGTCTTGAGACAGCCAAGGGACCTTAAGGGAAAGAGTTTCAGAAGGCTTTGACAGAAACATCTCCAAATATCCCACCCAGATGAAAGAGCAACTGATAAAACTGGGACAAGAGACAGAACAGGATATCTGTAAAAGGAATGGAGAGAGTAATTGATTCAGGCAGGCATAAGAGCCAATTCACTGATGCAGTCAGGGAAAGGGGAGCTATGGAATCTGCCCGCAAATAATTCCTGGAGCAGATATGTTAGAATAACAACCAATCTCGATTTAAAAATTGCCACCAATGGACATTCTCCAGCCTCTCTTATACAGAAGGTCAGGACAGATATGCCACGCCTCAAAGTCTGTGAAACCTCTGAGTCAGAATCCCACTGAGCTGAACCAACTCTAAGTATCTGGGGTAAAATCAAGCATGAATCTCTCTAAGGTCAGTGTGGTAACAGTGTAGTGCTCGAAATAAGACCCCAATCATTAATTTGTGACACTCTCTATGTTATACTTAGAAAATGAAAGATCTTATTTGGCGGCCAGGTTAATGCACAGGGCACCAGGCTAAGTATGGGATGCCAAAAATCCACCCTGGCCTGTTGCTCCCAGGCAGGCATTGCTTGGAGGGAATGTAGGAGAGACCTTCTCACCCCCCACTCCCAGGTCGGGTAGTGTAACCTCCATAGTCACACCCTCCAGTTGCAGGGGGATTGGCTCCAGGCTGCTCCCAGCTGAGCTGACTGTGATTTCCCCCAAACCTGCCCTCCCCAAGCTGCCCCAATGCCGCCTTCATTTGCAGGACTGGGGGTGCAGCCTCCTCTGGGCTTGACTCCTGGGAGCCAGAGCTGTAAGGGGGCTGGAGGAGGCTTGGGGAGACTAGGCTGGGGGGGGGGGGCCATGGGGTCGCTGGAGTGCAGATGAGGCGACTCAGGGGAATCAGCGGACAGGAAGGTTAGGAGCTGGGGGAAGGGGGCTGGAACAGAGGCAGATGTGAGTGGGGGGAGGCTGGAGGGAAATGTGAGAACTGGAGCCCCACTTTCCAGGCTGTCACAGCTCCCAGAGAGCCAGGTGTTCCCCAGCCCTAGCATGGGCATAAGAAGGGACCCACAGTTAGCCTATCACGGCTGCTGAGGCACCCCCACAGAAGAGGAAGAGTGGGATATGGGCCCACAGATTCTCTCCAACCCTGTGGGGTGCTGCTGCTGCCACAGCTATGGGGAGTGGGACGTGGGCCCAGAGACATCTTCCATTGTGTGCTGCTGCCAAAGTAAGTATGCCACCCCTTGCCCCCAGGCTGGATGGTGGCCAGCCAGGAACCCCACAAAATTTTATAGCCTTAGGATGACAAGGATGTTAATTCATTCCTGGCTGATAGTGGCTTTTTCTAAAATTCTGAAAGAGAAAAATGTTAGAACATAACAGGGAGTCCCAGAGGCAGATTAGGTCAAATGTTACCCTTTATTTGCCTGCTTGTTCCACTCCAACACTGCAAGTGAGCAGGAAGGAAGGAGTATTACAATCCATTTATGCTTAAAAATATGCAAAAGCTTCCACTGTCAACACCCCAGAAACCCTTAGTTGCTGAGTCTTCAAAAGTGCCCCAGGACTCCTTTATGTTGTGGTGACTATAGTTGTTATCCCCATCCCTGTTTACAGGTTTTGCATATATCTGACAGATGCTTACCTTCAAATTCATTATTTTCTCCACCAGAAATTACTTCAGAATCCTTAAAAAGGAGGGAGGAGGGGGACAAAAGGTGATAAGCAACATTCCCATTCAGGACTTATGTAGGAGCGGAAGAGAGACAAAGGAAGTTAACATAACTTTTCACTATTTCCAGAGGGGTAGCCACGTCAGTCTGTGTCCGGAGGGACACTGCCCCAGAAAAAGACCAGATGCATCTGACAAAGTGGGTTGGACCCACGAAAGCTTATGCCTGAAGAAATCTGTTAGTTTATAAAGTGCCACAGGACTCTCGTTACAATTTTTAACTAGAGTTTTATTTACAGGACAGTAAGGCTTGCTTATAGTCAGGGGCATTGCTGGCACTGGGCACCCAGGGCACGTGCCCCAAATCCCAGCGCTGGTGCCCTGGATCTGGCAGGGCCACCCCTCTCCTGGTCTCCAGCCCACTCTGGCCAGAGATCCAGGGCCCAGCTGGCCACAGTAACAGCGGTCCCGTCCCCATCCAGGGATCTGAGTCCTGGCCAACCACGGCGGCCCCATCCCCAGCCAGGGATCCAGGGCTCTTCTGCCCGTGGCTATGGTGGGGAATCTGGGGCCCAGCTGCCTGCAGTGGCAGCGGCCCCATTCCTGGCTAGGGATGCGGGACCCAGCTGCCCGCTGCCGCTTCTGTCCCTGTCCCCATCCCCAGCTGGGGACGTGGGGCCTGGCCACCCACAGCCACTTCCAGCCATGTCCCTGGCCAGGGATGTGGGGGCTAGCTGCCCACAGTGGGGTGACAGCTTCCGGCCCTGTCCCTGGCTGGGGGTGGGGGGGGGTCTGCAGGCTGGGAGTGGGGCCTGGGCCCGTGCCCCGGGTCCCTCCCCAGGGCAGTGATGCCCCTGCCCATAGTAAGCCCACAGTAACTATTATTCAGCCCAGGTGCTCAATTTAACTCTTTCTTACAAAAAAGAACAGGTGGCAGATGACTGCTTAAAATAGCTCTCATTCTTGGGGGTTCTGGTGGGGTAAATTTGGGGGGGATTTTAGCCTTCTAAAGGTTAAGCTGTTCCTAAGTATTAGGATGGACTTGTTTTTATCTTTATTTTGTGTCCATTATCTGCAAAAAAATTTCTCTGTGTGCACAAAAAATTTCTTTGTGTGCACTAATATTAACACAGTTGAATTTTTTGTGTGCACTTTATTTTGTTGTGTGTGCCAGTTTCACAACCTGTCTGAGCACACACATTCACACAGCTTAGAGGGAACAGTGCTGACACCTCTTCCCGTGCCAATTGTTGGGCAGTTTTGGATTTTTTCCCTCATCAATTAAAGAATTTGAATTAGTAGACACCACTGGTTGGTAGGAGATGGGGATTTTTTTATTTGTTTGTTCTGAGATTTTGAAAAATAAAATTTAAGCAATTTCTAGTTCCCTTTTATGCTTTCAATCATGAGGCATTTTAATCATTTTAACAATGACTTGTTTTTCTTTTGACGAAACTGACAAAAAGCACAAAAAAGTTTCTCTGGCGTACTGTTTGGCTGGCCTTTTCCCACGGTCTTTCTGGGATTTTTTGCAAAATGTGTAGTATGGTCTTTACACCTTCTTTTTTAATTGTGTTTGCTTTGATGGCTGTAGGAGTGCAGTGGCTCCGCTACAGCACACCAGGGGTTAAAAAGGGCTGCGTAGCCAGCAGCCAATCAGTGACGGGCTGCCGGTATAAAAGTAGGGCCGCAGGGCGCGTGCCTGTCAGTTTGCAGCAGGACCTGCAGGGGGAAGGATGTGCTGGAGGCAGACTGAGGGCGCCAGCACCCTGGACAGCTCCAGGTGGGAGCAGGCTTTGGAGCTGAGTTGGGCCGGGGATCCCGGGGAGCAGGCAGCAGCGGGGGCTGGAGCAATGGTCTGGTGGCAAGGAGCCGGGGAGCAGAGGGTGGTGGGATTTCTGTGGTGAGCCTGTATGAGGCTGGGGCTGTGGGGCAGTGGCTGAGTGTGGACTGGAGTAATTGGAGGTGGGTGGAGGCACTTGGGTCCCTGGGTGGGGGCCTGGAGAAGTGGGGGGGTGGGTCCAGACCTGTCCTTGCTCCCCAGGTGTGCCAGGGGTGGCACAGTCTTACTGGCCACAGACTGTTTTAGTGGCCAGAATCAGGGTGAGCTGTGGCCATGGCCTGTGTTGGTGCCTGGGACCCTGGAAGGGGTGGACTAGAGGGCTTGGCCAGAGAGCTAAGGTCCTGGACTTGACTCAGCAGCAGAGCCAGTGTGTTGAGGCAAAGCACAGGCCACCTGGAGGGAACCACCTGAGTATTAATTCCCTAGAAATACCACCAGGAGGTGCCCTCTGGGTGGTTTGAGTGCTGCACCCCATTTACAATCACTCTTAAAGCACAGTGATCTGCAAAAGAAAACAAAACCTATCCTGGCTCCTTTTCTGAGCCATTACAGGATTTTAATAAAGTAACAAATTTGGTCTACTTTTTTAACCCATATGTGATATATCCTGTATATGTCATAGGACAGTGCACATTTTTCTTATAGTTTAACTTGTTTTATAATAATCTACTAACCATTTTTCCATCATGTAACTGTTTTATGCTTAGTTTTTATGTACCCTTACCAAAGTGAGCATGATTACTCATTATTTTAAGTTCTCCATCTTCAAGTTTCTGACAAAATGGGATTTTTCTCCCATGAAAGCTCCATGCAATAAATAAATTCGTTAGCCTTTAAAAGTGCCCCAGGACTCCTTGCTTTTTGTCACTCAAAGCCACCTTAGACTTTTTTGTGCATCTTATCAATCTATTTGCTTCAGAGAACACTTTCTTTAGAACTGTAGCTCTGATTTTCCTATTTTAGTTACCAAGAAAAAAGATTCAGAACGTTCTGGTAATTTTTTGTTCTATTGTTGGCTGCCCCAAAGCATTAAGGTCCCTCTCAGAAAGTGTTGAATGCTGAATAACAAAGCCAACACTACTTTACAAGGCTGTCTAAATTAGCAAATTAGTTTGAATTAAGGAGCCTTAATTCTAACTAGCTTGCTCCTTATCTACACTAAGCTTTGCCTAGTTAAAAATAAAAAGCTTTTCAGGTGTAAGTTTAGATTGTTAATCTGAGCTAACTGCTTAGTTTGAATTTGCTTTGAAATTTAGTTCAAACTAGTACAATCCCAGAATGCTGTTTGCCTTTTTGCAACAGCATTACACTGACTCGTATTTAGCTTGTGGTCCACTATGACACCCAGATCCCTTTCTGCAGTACTCCTTTGAGGCAGTCATTGCTCATTTTGTATATGTGGAATGGATTGTTCTTAAGTGGAGTGCTTTACACTTGTCTTTACTGAATTTCATTGTGTACCTCAGACCATTTCACCAGTTTGTCCAAATCATTTTGAATTGTGATCCTAGCCTCCAAAGAACTTGCAACCCTTTCCAGCTCATAGCACTGGCAAACTTTGTAAGTGTACTCTCTATACCATCATCTAAATCATTGATGAAAATGTGGAACAGAACTGATCCTTCCAGCACCCTGCTTGTTATGCCCTTCCAGCATGACAGTGAACCATTGATAACTATTCTCTGGGAGTGAAACAAACAAGAGTCCTGTGGCACTTATGCAAAAAATAAATTTTAGTCTGAGCTTTTGTGGGAGAAAATCCCACCTCATCAGATGCACTGAAGATGGGGGAACTTGCATCTTTGAAGCAGCTGATGAAGTGGGATTTTCTCCAATGAAAGCTCATTCAAAAAATAAATGTTAGTCTTTAAGTGCCACAGGACTCTTCAGTTTCAGTTTTTACTGAACTAGACCAACCTATCTCTCCCTTTTGATTTCTGGGAGTGATTATCCAATGAATTTTTCATCCATTTTATAGTAGCTCCATCCAGGCTGAGATTTGCTATTTTGTTAATGACAAGGTGATACAGTCTTGCATCAAAAGCCGTAAGGCTAGATGCACCACATTTACTACTTCCCTTCTATACGCAAGGCTTGTTACCCCATCACATGTGAAAGACAGTTCACACACTCCAAGGTTTTCTCTACTCTGCTCCTTCAGTGAGGCAATCTCCTTCACCTCCTTTTCAAGGCTTCTCCTCCTTTTTCACCTTCTTCTCAAACTGCCCTGTTCGCAGTCCCCTATTTGTGAGCATTATCATAATTGTTTTAAATAAGGCACTTAGTTATGCAAGAGACAAAAACAATCAAAGAACCAGACAGAAATCATTCAGATATACAGTGGAAAAGTAAGGACCATAAAGACAAAACAGAGTGTAGATTTTATAACCACAGCTGTTGATAAGTGAGGCTTTCCTGAGAGAACACTATCAGGCAAAGCTTTCTTGAAACAACTCTTAAGATGCTCCTTTATTTCTTGGCAGTAAGAACTTTAACAGACTGACATTACATTGTTTTGAAGCACTTTCAGGAAAGTGAAGATGTGATGCATGTTATGTAGCTTGTGGCTGCTACTGCTCAGCCTGAGAACAAGGCCTCAGACCTTACATCTATGATAGAAATGTCTCTACTCATTATAGCAAAAGGGTTAGGGCCAGAATTCCTGGGTTCTTTCCCTGGCTCTGGGGAGGGGGAGCATGGTGCAGTAGGTTAGAGGAGCTGGGTGTTGGGAATCAGGACTCCTGGGTTCTGCCAAGGGGTAAGTGTCTCTGAGAGGTTTGTTAGATTTCCCTCTTCCCTGGTGCGCTCTCAGGCTCATGGCAGATGTTTCTCTTTCAGGTTCCTGCCAGAAGGGTGGCACTTTCAATGGGATCCATTGCATCTGCCCCCCTGGTTACTCTGGCCCTGTGTGCGATTCCTATGACCCCAGCAAGGCCTGTCAGAATGGCAGCACTCCCATTGGGACCAAATGTATCTGCCTGCCTGGTTTCTATGGCAACCTGTGTAAATCCTATAATGCCTCTGTAGCCTGCCAGAATGGGGGTACACCTGTGGGAATCGAGTGCTTCTGCCCCCCTTTGTACAATGGCCCCTGGTGTGAATTGTATAACAGCAGCACCACCAGCTCCACCACAACCATCTCCCCTATCACCACTCCCTCAAACACTACATCTCATCCCACCACATCCCAGAGCACAGCCACACCAAGTACTACTCCAGCAGCCACCCCATATACCACCTCAACCACCTCTCCCAGTACCATCCCAACTATCACCCCTCATCCCAGCCCAACCACCAGGTCAAGTACTATTCCATCTACCACACCCCATACCTTCCCAACCACCATTCCCGCCATCCCTCCAGATAGTACCCTAACTACCATGCCAAGTGCCACCACTCATCGTATAACTACCCAGGGTTCCACTCCCACCTGTGAGAATGGGGGAACTTGGGTTGATGGTGGCTGTCAATGCACAGCTAATTTCCAGGGTCCAGTGTGCGAATATGCTGTGGAAGTCATCGAAGTCAAAGCTGGTATGAAAACCTGTGTAAATGAATCTCTGTGTTGGGGACTAAGAGTATCTCCTAGATTCAGCTAGGCAGAAGCACTTATTCTTAAACACTTGTTCTATCTGTAGCAGAGATGTCTCATCTTGGCCAAGAGTCAAGATGGCTGGCTCCATACAAGTGCCCTGTTAGCATCTGAGGAAGTTTTGTAGCTACATCTGTGACTCAGAATGCAATAAAGCAGGCTGGTGAGCTGGGGCAGAATGGGGGCTTGAATCCTGGCTGGCTGGATGGGACAAACCAGTTCTGTTCCTGAGTTAGGTGAGGAGGGAGCAGAAACACATTCAGCTGCCTGGGTGGTGAATGATGAAATGGCAGGTGAGGTGGCTCCCTTTGGCTAGGTAAAGAATGAGATGATGGGGTCTGAAGGGCAGCACATGTTCCCCTCACACTGACTGGGTCTCAGAGGTGAGCATGGAGAGAGCCAGGGGCTCTGGAGGTGGGGGGGAGAGGCAATTCCTTTTGGTCATTCCTATAGTAGGTGCCAATTTTCACCATGTTTCTCCCTCACCCTGGATGAAGAGGTGAACATTACAGTGAACGTGATGCTGCAGGTCACCAGTCAGCAATTCATCTCTGCACTGGAAAACAACACAACAGAGGAGTACAAAAACTTCACCGTGGACTTCAAGTTGCAGGTGAGTCCTGGAGGAGCAAATGAGAAGGGGGTTAGTGAATGAGAGAGCCCCTCTCCCCACCTGAGAGAAGGGTGGAAGGTCTGAGGGATGCAGAAAAACTTCCCTAAAGAGTAATGAGATCAGGCCTGGAGAAGGACTATGAGGACCTCCAGTTCCCATAGGGGGCAATAAAATTTAGAGAGGGCACTGCCCTTTCCTAGTGCTGAGTGCTGGTTTCCTAGTGACTCGCCAGGGGGCACTGGGGGGGCAGTATTTGCTAAAATAGAGCTATGGCTGGGAATCCTACCATATCCCTGGGCTACATTGGCCCCATCTAAATGGGGTAGAGATGAGAGGCAGTTTAAGGACAGGTCCTTCTGGTGACATTCATCCTTTTCCTTTCCAGATGAAGCTGGTTTACAGCAACGTCAAACACTACAAGGATGTGGAGATCCTGAAACTGAGGTGAGTAATGAGAATATCCTGGAGGTCTAACTGTACCCCATGTTTTGTCCACTACCTAGGTTCCACCCGCAAGCCACGCCCTACCTGTGTAAGATAGTCTTAAAGGAGACTCTGCTCTCTGTCTATGGATGAGCACCAGGTTGCTGAATTCAATACGGGGGTGGACCATGAGAAGAGTTCCTTCAGGGCTTGAAATTTCAGTTTCTCCAGCCTAGTCACAGTGATTAGACTGGGTTGGCCATGGGACCCTTCTAACCTTCAACCATCTGACAATATTAATCTAATTCACTAGGTGTTGGGGCCTCAATTGTCTATGCTCTGGTAACAATCTTATCCCACATCCTTCCTGGTGGGCACATCAGCTAAACCCCCAGGGAGGAGGGACATGCTAACTTGTGCTGGGTTTGTTCCTTCAGGCCTGGTAGCATGTTGGTGGATCACTTTGTCATCCTGGCTTACCCATCAATGAGGAACTTGAAACAGTGGCTGGGGGTGTGGCTGAGGAGTTGAAGATGCAGATAGTGAAAGCAGGTCAAGACCAGAACTGCATGAGCAGCTCATGTGAGTCTCCCTGCTGTGATGGTGGATGAGGGCTGGGCAGAGAAGGGAAAAGACAAGTCCATGGTCATGGAAGGAAGATTAGACAATAGCTTCCCTCCCACCCCTCAATCTCTCCCAGGGTGACTGGAAAATAGACTGGGAGGAAATGTGAATGGGGGGGGATGGATGGATGAAATGACATATGTGGGGAGATGGAAGTTGAACTGTCAGGGGGATAGAAGGAGAGAGATGTGTTTATCTCAGTGACAGACCAAGGTCCCAGAACTTTTCTCTCCCTCACCCCCATCCTCCTACATCCCTGAGCTCTACCCTGAGGCAGCCTTTCCCAGGCCCAGATAGGGATTGTCACCAGAGAAGTCTTTCCTAAACCCAAGAGATGGATTGCTCCTCAAATCCAGTCTAGTGTGCTGCTGTGACTCCCCAGATCTCCACTCCTGAACCCCTATTCACCCCATTTTGCCAGCTGCCAACTTACTCCTGAGTCAGTCCATACCAGCCTCTTGCATGTGATTAGTCCCTGGCAGATAGGGCACACCCTCTGGCCAATCAGGTGACAGTCCCCAAGTGAGCACCCTCAGCCCCAGATACCAGAGTGGGAACTTTGGTCTTCCATGGATTGGGATCCTCCCCTGCTTTACATAAACTCATGTCTGTCCATTTAGCATTGAAATGGATTATGCCCAGCCTCCCTCACTCACAAGCTCTAAAGTTCACACAACTTCAGATAAAACAAATACTAGTTTATTGATAGGGATGTGATTTTAAGTGAGTATATAGAAAATCAAGGCACAATCATTTACTAAATGTCAGGAGTTACCATGAGAAAACAAAAGATAAAAGACACAGGCTACACTATAACACTACTAGAAATATACTCACCTGACCCCTCTAGTTTGGCTGTGATGGTTTGCAGCCATCCCTGCCTCATCCAAGGCACAGCCCAATTCTTCTTGTAGAGTTTCAAGGTGGGTTTTCCCAGGCAAAATGCCTCAAACTGCTTGAAGTGTCTGTTTCCAAATCTCCAACCCCTCCCTTTCTGTGCAACATGGTTCTCTTCACTTCTGTGTGAGCCAGGGAGGGCATTTGCATTGCATTCCCTTTGTCATGTAATTGTCCAGCTCCCCTGCCCCCCCCACGATGCTGCAGAAAACATACCACCATAGCAACACTCTGGAGCATTCAAAAGAGCACCTTTCATGGAATAACTGGCACCAAATCATACAATTTCCTTGCAAAAATGAACAGAAAGGAATCAAATAGATCATAGCCCAGGGGTACACAGATGTGGGTCCTGTGACACCCCACATCCAATGGGAAATGAGTCTCAGGGGGCCATGAAGAGGATATGGAGCCAAGGGGCCCTGTCCCTGTCTCTTGCTCGGGGGGCAGTTCACCAAAAACTCTTCTTTGTTCCAGCTGTGATGTGCTTCAACGCCTCCTCCGCTGACATTTCTAACATGACAATGAAAGTGAATTATAGTGGTGAGTGACCCACAGCCACCCTGCAAAAGGGTCAGTGCTTCCTCTCCAGCTACCCCCCTGACCCATTTCTCCTTTTCAGAGTACTGCCTGAAAGCAGCCCCTGAAGGCTATGGCCAGTTCTACTTCCCTTCCCTGAGTAAATCTGGCTTCTCCTGCATCTCCAACTGCACCAAGGCCACCCCAGGCTTCATCAACTGCAACAATGGGCAGTGCCAACTGACCAGAGCTGGCCCCCAGTGCATGTGAGTTGTGTACATCTTCACATGTGTGAGTTAGTCCTACTTCTAACCAACACCCCCTTCCCCCCAAAATCATAATTTTTCAGGAATATCAGAAGGAACCATTTTGTTTTCATGGGACCCCAGTGTCTTTTCTGCCCCCAGCCTAACAAAACATGAAGGAGGCCTGCAGCCAGAAAGGAGCTGGCAGAGGCCATCTCCTTGGAAGTTTTAGCCCTGAAAGACATCTTTTGGGACAGGGTGGGGTAGGGTGGGGAAGGGGCTGGGGTGGGAACTCTGGAATTCTCACTCCCCACGTCTCCCTCACAGCTGCTCTGAACCAGAGGCGTACTGGTACCCAACGGAGCGCTGCGCGACGCAAGTCAGTAAACTGGGCGTTGGCCTCGGCTTGGCCGTTGCAGCTCTGATGATCGTTAGCACCATTCTCGGAATCTACTTGTTCAGAGCCAAGAAGAAAACCCGGTACAGGTAACTGAGCCAGGAGCATGGGGGCCATTACCTGCACTGGGAGCCAGGAATCCTGGGTTTCCTCCCAGCGCTGGCAGGGAACTGAGGTCTAGTGGGTTAGAGCAGAGGGAGGCTGGGAACCCAGAGAGTTGGTCTGTATTCCCAGCTCTGCCACCCTATGCCTGTGCCTCAGTTTCTCCCTCTCCAAAGTGGCAGTGACATTTTTTCCTAGGGCAGTGGGTGGGTTGGGAGGCCCCACTGGGAAATGTTTGCTGTGTGACCTGAAGACTCCAGGATCCATGCTGGGGCTGGTCTGAGAAGGATCCTCATCCCTTTGACAGGAGGGGCAGGGTAAAGAAGGTGGGAGTGGAAGACCTAACTACCTACCTCATATCAATGAGGTAGAGGGAGGTTGGATCGGGGATCCTAGGGGGACCAATGTGGTATGCACAGGCAATGGAAACCTCAGACCCACTCTTGGGACCATGTGCACCACACATCGGGGTGCTGCCCACTTTGGTGTAACCAGTTCTCTTCTTGGGGTGTCTCCTATAGCATGTACTCAGACAAGGACGATGCCAAGAAGTGGTACGAGGATGACAGCGAGTGGAGCGCCACTGGCAGCTTCACCACCAGGGACAAAGATGCTGACTTTGGGAAAGGTAACCCTGGTCCCACTGGATCCCTCCAGGGGAGGGGAGGACAGGACCAGATGACAGCAACCCCTGGCCCGTGGAGACTGGGTCTGGGTTGTGCCCAGACTAGTTGGGCGTATGGAGTGACCCTCTACAAAGCATCTTCTGGGGGGTCCCTGGGTCCTGCAGCTCCAGCTGGTTCCACTGACTGAATCCTCCACCTGCCTCACCCCACTTGTTTTTCACGGCCCACAGACTCAAATGCCTCCGGCTCCTTCCAGCTTAACCTGGGATCCATCGACTCCTCCGTCCCAGTAGGTTTGGCCATCTTGACCCCTTCTTCCTTGCACCTGCAGCTGCCTTTGTGGAGTGGGTCACACTCCAAATCAGAGATGTGGCAATACCTCTCCCTCTTCCATTTTATGGGTAGCTGGGGCTTGTGTGGAGGGGAAGACTTTTATGTTTGGGGGGGGTGATAGATAATCAACCAAATGCAGGCTCCCAGTGCAATGCTGGGGTGCACAAATGGGACACTTGAGGAGGAGCTTACAGGTGGTTTTTCACCAGTGGATTTGGCCTTGGTTCCACCGTGGCTAGAATCAAAAAGAAAAAGTAGCTTGGGAGTGGTCAAAGGGAATGAAAAAAGTGAAGAAAAATGAAAGGTCCTATGGGACCATTTTCATTTAATACAATGAAAAATACCAGCACCACCCTGCTCCTCCTCTGCAAAACATAGATGGGGGGAAATTTTCCCCAGCAGTAGTTTCACTTGAGAATCCAGCCACCCTGTTCTGTCTGGCTCAGCTCATGCTCCTGTCTCTCATTCTCCCAGGTGCACATCCAGAAACCAGAGATTGTGATGACCCAGCTGTGAGCTGGTCTTGGAGGTGCTGTAGACATGGCACAAGGAACCATGGACTGGCAGAGAAAAGCAGGAACCTGCGCCGGGGACATGACATCCAGGCAGCACGGCCAGGCAGAGCAGGGCAGGAGGGAATAGGGGGTTGGGGGGGTGCAACATCCTTGGAGCATCACCTTCCCTTAAATGCCCTTCCTCCTGGAGCCAATGGGGCTTAGTCCTCTAGTGCTGACATGGGTCTGTGGGTTGATTGCCCTCTCACTCTCCCAGGAGCAAATCAGGAGTCACTCCGCTGGGTCCACGGGGCCAGGGCTTGTGAACTCGGGGCCAGACTCCCCAAGGGGGTGTTTGCTCTGCCCTGGCAGGTTGGGACCCCCAGTGGTGCTGGAGACTGGTTCTGCAGTGCCAGCCTGGCCACCCTGCCCTCACCCCATGACCCTGGCACCAGATCCAGCCTGGGAAAATGGCACTTGGGACAGCTTGTGGTGCCCATGGTTTCCCACAATGCACTGCTGTCCCTCTGCTGCCTCAACCCCTAGGCCTGCTGATCACCCCCTCAATCCCTGCACCACACCCCACTGCTTCCTTTGGGCCAGGGCTGAGCCCCCCCCCCGGCCATGGCTAGCCCAGCCCAGCAGAGACACTTTAGCCCCCATCACGGCCTGGCTCAGCCTGGCCTGTCAAGTCAGGAGCCTCTGGGGACAGGGCTGGGTAGGGCATAGGTTCTTCCCTTGTCCTGTACTCAGCCTGTTGCACTTTAAATGGGAACTTGATTCTGCAATAAAATTATGATGCTGCATCTTGTTCGTTCATACCCCCACCCCCCAGTGTGTGGTGTGCTAGCTACCACCTGGGCAGCCCTGTCCAGAGCTCCTGGAGGTAAGGACATAAGAGCATGTCACCATCAAATAACCCTGGGAGCAGGGCCCTGTGCATGCGCTCAGTGAGGCTGCAACATGCAGGGACATTTTTGGACTCAGTTGCGGGGCACAGAGGGGGTAGAAGGGAGAAGATAAGTGGGATGAGAGAGGCACAGAGCTCTGACAGGGTGTGATGGCATTCACCATGGATCATGTCCTAAGACCACGTGGGGCTCATCCAGTCAGGACTCTGGCACTTCAGAGTCTGCCCTCTTGGGGTCACCTGCACCCCATATTACAGCCTTTTGACTCTGCATTCCCCTGCCCCACTCCACCTTCCCCAATGGGGGCTGTCCTGGAGCAAAGCTGAGCAGCTTTTGGGCAGGGATTGTCCTGTTTGTCCAATGTATAAGGTGTCAGGGCATTTCTGGCACATGATGGCATAGACCACACTAGTAGATAAGCAGGTAAATGAGCCTTTGATGGAGTAGCAGGCTTGATTAGGACCTATGATGGTAGCTATTGTGCAGATATGTGGGCAGACTTGGCAGTGTGGCTTGTTGCAGGGGTATGTGCCTGCTTTAATGTTTGTTAGATCTGTAGTTGCTGGTGAATATCTGTTTAAGATTGGGTGGCTGTTTGTAGGCAAGGAGGGGTCTGTCTCCTAATGCTTGAGAGAGAGAGAGAGGGATCATCTTTTAAAATAAGCTGTAGGGCCTTAATCTGTTGCAGGGGTCTGACTTGAGGGTTGTATGTGGTGACTAGTGGTGTTCTGTTTCCTTTGTTGGGCCTCTCCTGTAGTAGATGACTTTGGGGAGCCCACCTAGCTCTGTCAATTTATTTTCTTTCTTCCCCAGGTGGGTACTGTAGTTTCAAGAATGCTTGATAGAGAGCCTCAAGATGTCTGTGTCTGTCTGAGGGATCAGAGCAGATGCGGTTATAGCTTAGGGCTTGGCTGTAGACAATGGATCATGTGGTGTGTTTAGGATGGAAGCTCGAGGGATGTAGGTAACTATACCGATCAGTAGGTCTTCAGTACAGGGGGGTGGTGATGTCTATCCCTGATTTGTGCTGTAGTGTCAAGAAAGGGGATCTCCTGTGTGGAGTGTTCCAGGCTCAATTGGATGGAGTGGAAATTGTTGAAATCTCTGTGAAAAGCTTCAGGAGCATCCCAGCCATGGATCCAGATAACAGGACAATTGCTGTGGAAAAGAATAAATGAACATAGAGCTGATATCAGAAATCACAGAACATAAATACCAGTTGCTGAGCACTTCCATCTTTCTAATAAAATAACTGATTTAACTGTCATCAGATGTGACTGGGACATCAAGACTTCAAAGAGAAACAGCTGAACTTGAATTAATATGCAAACTAAATTCTGTGAAAGCAGCATTGAAAGAGGATGGGTTCTTTTCCCATTACAAAAGGTAATTTGACTTCAGGATTCCCATGGTTTGAACTCAACAACTGCTCTGATTTGCTGTTACTGTATGACCTGATCCTATGTGTTACACCCCCTTGCATTTATATTCATTCCATTCTGTAAGTTCACTCATCTTCAAAGCATCTGAGGAAGTGGGATTATCTCCCACGAAAGCTCATGTGAAGAACAAATCTGTTAGTCTTAAAGTGCCAAATGACTCCTTGGTGTGTTTTGCTGGACTAGACTAGCATGGCTATCCTTTTGGAAATCTTTAACAGGAACTGAGCTCGCCTGGTAATTATCTGCCAAGGTGTTCCTTTGGTTAATGCTTTGGGTACCTTTGGCTCAAATCTCTAGTGAGAACTCATCTAGCTCAGTGATTTAGAACCTAACTGTACTGTGTGTGCAAGAGGTAAACTGAGGCAGCACTCACAACTGAAGAAACCAACATGACCACGGGTATTTGTAGAAATGAAGGTGCCAGGCTAGGCTTTATTGCGGTATAGCACAGTAGCAAATGGTCTACCTCAACAGATTTATTGGCAGCATTTTTTTCTCAGTGCACTGCAACAGCTTGACTGACGGCAGGATTCTGTGTCACCCCCTTCACCTGCACAAAATCTGGGCTCCAGGGCTCCTATTCTTATACCCTACTTGGACCCCTTTGGGATCCAAATTTACTTTGATTGGTCAACATACCCCTTTATTGATGCCACCCATTAATTTGCTAGGTCCTCGCATCACCAGACATCTCCGCCCATCAAGGTGTCATGTCTGACCAAAGCATCCCCTTCACATTTGACCAAAACTTTGCCCTTGCTCCTTGGCAGTAGGCCACCCCGAACCTCCCATCTGTCAGGTTCTTTTCTACTCTTATGGTGGCTGCAGCTGATTTCTTGCCAATTTCTGTGATGTCAGACTACTCCTGTCAGCTTGACCATTTATCCAACTACGGCCTCCTGTTCTAATCTATTTCACTAGACCCACGGTATCCAATACAATTGCCACTTCTCACATGTGGCAAAATGGCTCTTGACCTGTGGTGAATTGGTGCTTTACTTCTACCACCTCTTTTAAAATTAAAATGCATTTATATATATCTACCAGTTCAAGTGTCCACTTTTTTGTGCCTCCAGCATAAGTGTGTTTGCATGATACAAAATGACATTGTCTTAATTTAGCACCTCTCCACCCTTAACAATCAGATTTCTCCTTGGGTCCTATATGGCATATAGCATACACATCCACTGTGAAATGCATTTGCATTGTGGGCAAAATCCACATACAGCCATTCTTGTTGAACATCACACTGTGATTCAGAACTACTGTACTCAACATTGAGTGTAATGTAGATTTCTTGACGGTTTCTGGGCAGCTAACATAGTGAATGTTGTGTGTGCCCACAAGCGCAAATTTATACTGGTAAGCTTTTTATCTTAATTATAATCACTTCTAATTTTTATGTACTTTGGAATGTAAAAGTAGTTAATTTATTAAAATACTTTTCACTTATTTCAGACATGGACAAATTTGGGATTAGAAAATGGCCGAGCAGACCAGACGTATGAGCCCTATAGAAACGTAGTTAAATTTCTTTTGTCCTGTGGTGAAAATATTAACACACTTGCACAATTTTGGTGAGTATGAAAACTGTTGGATACTGTTGCTCTAGGTCTTAAGCCTCAGTCCTGACTGTTTCTACTTGTCTTTTTTAATTTAACCTTTTACTTCCTCCTACAGTGTGGTCTTTAATGAACCCTCAAGATCGCTACATGATGTGAGAAGTGGTAAATGACTTTGGAAAGTAAAGGCATTTGGAGGAAAACTCCTGCATTTGCAACTAAAAAGACACACAGGGGATCTCTGAAAACAAAGGAAGCTTTCAGTAAGTAAGTGAAAGACGAAAAGCAAAAATCGTCTATATTTTTGCATATTGGGGTGGAGGCTCTAGATTATAATTTTTGAATTTCAGGACAGTGAAAGCATGAATTTAAATCTAATACTGACTAAATTTGAGGAATGCTGTGTGACAAAGATATGTGACTTTTGAAAGGCATAGATTTTTTTTTTTACATGCATGCAAAAATCAGATACTGTGGAGCAGTATGTCAGAGTTAAGGAAACTCGGTAAAAGCTGTAACTTTGGTGGCTTGACAGAGCCTCTGATCAATGACAGGTTCATTTTTGGCATTATAAGCAATATGCTAAGAGTGCTCAGATTGGGGGAGATATCTTTGAATGATGTTCTCCAACTATGTAGGGCAACTGAAATGGTAAAAAAGCAAGTAAAAGAGCTGAATTCGCCAGAAGGGGTCATCCATGCACTCAGGAAAGCAGCATAAAGCCAGAGTGGCTCAAATCACTGTGTGGCGGTGTGATAGGCTGCTCCCAGAGTTTGGTTGGGTATGCCACTGTGTCCCCCCAGATTCCACTCCTGAACTCCAACTTACCCCACTTTGCTAGGTGACCATTCACTCCTGAGTTAGCCCACAGTAGCCTCCTGCATGTAATCAGTCCCAGGCAGTGGATGTGCACCCTCAGACCTCACAGGCGACAGTCCCCCATTGAGCACCCCCAGCCAAAGATACCACCCCAGGAGCTCCCATCCTACAGAAATTGCAAGCCACCATCGACTTAACACTGACATGGGCCATGCCCAGCCTCCCTCACCCATACCCTCTAGAGTCTACACGGCTTTAGATAAAACAAACACTATTGATTAGAATGACTGACTATAAGTGAGTATATAGCACAATCATTTTATTAAAACTGGCAGAAGCATTGCCCCTGTGACTCTGAGCCCCCAACCAGATTCTTGCTCCAACACGCCTGCAGCCCCTGTGCAGCCTGGCTCTCCTCCCATAGCCTCACTCCACCTGCCTACCCAGAGTCCTGGCCTGGCTCTGGCCCCCACCTTCAGCTGCAATCCAGCTCCCATCTCCAGCCCCCACAGAGAGCCCTCTTATAGGAAAGACTGAGTCTAGATGGCCATGTGGCAAGTGTGGATCACAACATTGTCTGTCTCAAACAGTGTTTTGCCTGTGGGAAACTGTTGTATCTGTGGGAAACTTAATCATTTTGCAAACTGCCACGGATCCCATGTTGTCTGGGCCCCCTTCACATGTGTGGGCCCCAGCCCAGGTAGGCATTTGCAACAACTTCTCAGTATCACAAGCATCCGTTGTTGCTCCAAAAAAATACTTACAATTTTATATGGTGTTTTATGTCTCTAGTAATTCTCACAAAATAGCAAATACTGCATAACACAGTAAGTATTGTGATTAGCAATGGTGGGGTGTAGGACCTGCCAACAGCCAGGACAGGGCGAAACATGCGTCCTGCTGGATATTTCTATTTTTAGGAGCCCTGGAATGCTGGTCCGCCAAATTTGTGGGCCCCAGAACTGCAATCAGGGGCATTCCCCCTTACTTTAGCCCCTGCATCCCCAATATTCCCCCAGCTGGGAACAGGGTGCCTCTCGCCTCCACTGGCCAGAGCAGCATGTCCAGCGCCAAGTGAGGGGGTGCCTTCCCCACTGGCCAAGCCAAGTCCCCAGCCACTGGCTTTCCCCTCTCAGTCCTCAGGGTGCCCGTGCCTTTCCCTGGCCCTTACCTGGCTGTGGGTCCCAGGAGGCTGGAGCTGCCTGGGCCATGAGGTGTGGCCAGAAGCATCTTTGGGGCCAGGTAAGGTCAGTCTGACACTCTTTAAACTTCGGCACCTAGGGCTTTGCCCTTTTCACCCCACCCTATTCATGGCCTTGGCCCCGGTGACAATCTCATCCTACATGCTCTTTGGTGGGCACTTCTACTAACTCCCAGGAAGTAGGGACATGCCAACCTGTGCTGGGTTTATTCCCTCAGGCCTGGGAGTGTCGTGGTGGATCACATTGTCATCCTGGCTTTACCCATCAATGAGGAACTCAAGACAACGGTTGGAAGTGTGGCTGAGGCGTTGAAGACACAGATAGGGAAAGCCACTCAGAAGCAGAACTGCAACAGCAGCTCATTTCAGGCTTCCCACTCTTTAAGCCTGTAAACTGCTCTGATTTGCTGTTACTTTGACCTGATCCTATGTTTTACACCCCCTTGCATTTAGTTTCATTCCTTTCTATAAGTTCACCCATCTTCGAAGCATCTGAGGAAGTGGGATCTTCTCTCATGAAAGCTCATGCAAAAAATAAATCAGTCTTAAAGTGCCACGCAACTGCTTGTTTTTTGTTTAATGTGAGTCTGCCTGGTGTGATGGAGGGTGAGGGCTGGGCAGAGGGGACTAGACAAATCCATGGTCATGGAAGGAAGATTCGCCACTGGTCCCCCCACAAACCCTCTCTGGATGGATGGGCTGGCAGGATGGAGGAGTATGGGAAGGCAGAGACATACAGGTGGCTGCAGAGTTGTATGTCTGGAAGATGGAGAGAGAAACATTTATCTCAGTTGTTTCAGTGACTAGCCTGAGGTCCCAGAGAACTGTTTTCTCTTCTTTTTTTTTTTTTTTCTTACACCCTCCACCTGAGCCCTCTGAGGCGTGCCCTCAGGCAGCCTCTCCCAGCCTGCAATGGGTTGGATCTCCAGAGAAGTCTTTCCCAACCCCACAATCAGTTGGAAGGCCAGGGTGAGCCTGGGGGAGGATGTGCAGACAAGGAGTCCCCATCCTCATCTATTGGTCTCCCTTGTTGATTCCCACCCAGGACACCCTGGGGGCAGCTCACCAAGAATTCCGTGTCTTGCAGCTTTTGATGTGCTTCAATGCCTCCTCTGTCTTTTCCAACGCAGCGACGAAATCATTGAATTACAGCAGTGAGTGACCCACAGCCACCTGGCAGAGGGGTCAGTGATTCCTCTCCAGCGACCCCCAACCCACTTCTCTCTAGAGTCTGGTACACCGCGCAGAGTGCGGTCAGGCAAGATGTGGTGGTCTGTGTCCAGCGCTGATATCTGTTTGGCTGCATGTGTGAGTAAACTGAGAACACTCTCACCATCTAGGAAACCAACACAACCATGGATCTTTGTAGAAACAAAGGTGCCAGGCTAGACTTTATTGCAACATAGCATTATGGCAAACAATCCATATCGACAGATTTGTTGGTGGCATTGATGCTCTCAATGCACTGGAACAGCTCAACTGACAGCAGGACTGGCTGTCACCCTCCAGGCTGCACAAAGTTTGGGCTCTGGAGCTCCTACTTTTATACCTCATCTGAATTGACTTGTACATCCCTCCTTTGATGCCATCCCTTAATTTAATAGGTCCCTGGGCATCACCATCCATGAAGGTGTCATGACTTGGCCAGACGTCTCCTTTGTACAGGTCACTGCAACCCAGCATATGTCCTTATCTCTTTTGGCATGGGACTGAACTAGCACCACCTTTCTCCAAATCTTTATTCAAGTATGTTCTCACCTTTGTCTTGGTACCTTCTCATATTTGGCTTGTGCCAGTTTTGATGAGGTTATCAGGGTCCCATGCCATTCAGGCCCACTTTCTTAGATTGCTTTGCTAGGCCTCGAGCTAATAGCTAGGTGCTTCTCCTTATCTTACTTAACCTTTTACTTCCTCCTACATTCCCCCACTTTTTGTGTCTCTATGGGGAGGATGTTTATCCATCTTCCCAGAAAAGCATAGCGTACAGACAGAAGGTGGCCCAGTGGGCTAAACACTGTTAGGTGGCCATCCTTACTACATTGCCATCTATATACTCATGCCCCTTCTGTCCCTCTAGTCTGCACATTCCCTCACACGACTGATGGACAGATTTGATTAGCCAATTATTAATAGTATCATATAGTGGGTCTGGGAATGTCAGGTCAGACTTTGATTGGGGAATGTAGTTTTATGATTGAATGGAGAATAACCAATTGATTAAATTGCTTTGTAAGAACTTAATGTTGGTGCTTAAACACAGAGCAAGACTGTTTTGAATTACACATGCCCTAGGTTACAGTGTTTCTAACCTCAAATTGACTAGGATCAAAAGGACTAACAGGTGGTTTGTTATACAGTTTAACATGTTTTGTTTAACCACTGTGCTTTTGCCTGATTTTTTTTATAGTAGTTACTGCCTTTGTTTTGTTAAATTTTTACCAGTGGTTGGTTAAACAATTTACCACTGCTACAAATATTGTATTAGTATGTTGCATTGCTGTATCTGTTACAATTACTTTTAAAGTAGCCAAATGTAACTTAATTGACAGATGAACTTGGCTCAGCTTTAGATTGCCAAATTAATTGTCCACATGTGGTATACTGAGGTGTATACCAGACCAGTCCATTATTTTTGAAATCCTTTATTTTCCTTTTCTTGATATGTAGGGTGTCTTTAGGGTGTGGTGTCTTTGGTCTGTTGAATGCAACCCTAAACAGCTTAACTTACTTACACTTTAAATGTTTTGTTTTTAATTTTTTTTATAACAACCATTAGTTTGTTTACAAAGCAATAGGAACCATAACATAAGCTAAACCTGCTGAAATTGTTTGGTTAGCTTTACCATTTTTACCAGGCCAAGTTTGTTATATATTTTACCACAGAATTTTTGTAATGATATTTTTGTATTCCATAAAGGTGTAGATAAGTTTATAAACATCCAAGTTAGAAACTATTTGTTGCCATTACCTTGATATTACTGTTTTTCCTTACTCTTGCTTTTATTTGAAAGAAAATGTTAGTGTTGCAACACCATTATTTGTTGAGACAAAAATGTACATGTGCATATACTAAGGCCTTTTTGAAGTTTTGAAATAAAAATCATTATGAAGGCTTGCCTAAGTTTATTATAATAGTGTGGTACCACTTATAGGGGAAAAATGTAGAAATTGTTCTTGTTGCAACAAAAACAGTTACATGACATGCACAACAAAACACAGGACAACATACAGGACAAAGTTACTATTATGAACAAATAGTGCCAGTTAGTGGTTAGGATTACATACAGTTTGTACTACTTTAGCTTGGCAATCACATCTTTAAGATAAATGGCATACTTCCAGCTGTCACATTTTGAAGAGTTTAAAAAACAATCTACTTCTCTTTTTACCTGGTGGTTCTTTGTCCATGTTCTGTTCTCAATGCACTCGAACAGCTCAACTGACAGCAGGACTGGCTGTCATCCTCTAGCCTGCACAAAGTTTGGACTATGGAGCTCCTACTTCTATACCTCATCTGAATTAACTTGTACATCCCTCCTTTGATGCCCCCCCTTAGTTTGATAGGTCCCTTGGCATCACCATCCATCAAAGTGTCCATGACTTGGCCAAACCTCTCCTTTGTAAAGGTCCCTATGGCCCAGCATACATCCTTCTCTCTTGGCAGGGGACTAGGCTAGCACTACCTTTCTCCAAATCTTTATTCAAGTACATTCTCATCTTTGTCTTGGTACATTCTCATATTTAGCTTGTGCCAGTTTTGCTGAGGTTAGCAGGGTCCCATGCCCTATATGCATGCCATTCAGGCCCACTTTCTTAGATTGCTTTGCTTGGCCTCGAGCCAATACCTAGGCACTTCTCCTTATCTTACTTAACCTTTTACTTTCTCCTACACAGAGTACTACCAGAAAGCTGCCTCTGAAGGCTACGGCTAGTTCTACTTCCCTTCCCTCAGCAAATCTGGCTTCTCCTGCATCTCCAACTGCACCAAGGCCACCCCGGGCTTCATCAACTGCAACTATGGGCAATGCCATCTGACCAAAGCCAGCCCCTAATGCGTGCAAGTTGTGAACACACGTGTGTCAAATTTGTGTCCTACTTTACACCAACCCCCCAAAACTCAAAATACTTTGGCAACATCAAAAAAACTTTTGTTTTTATGTGACCCTGGTGTCTTCTGGGCCCCCAGTCTAACAAAACACCAAGGAGGTTGGGCAGAGGATTTCTCCTTGGGAATTGGGGGGGGGGGGTGGCAGGGCAAATGAACATCCTGGGATGTGGTAAATCAGTTCCCCCTGCCAGTAATGGAGGAGGGACTCAGACATAGGTGTTCAACAGCCTACCTCAGGCCCTGCCCACCTGGTTCGAAAAGTCATTCCTGCACATTTCAAGTGAGCCCAGAGATGTTTAGTTTCCTCAAGACTTGAAAGGTTTCCAGCTTTTCCTTTTGACTACCTGAAATTTGACAACTGATTCAACTTTAGTTCAACCCGAAACACTAGGTTCTGTTTGGCTGCGGCTTGAGTGGCTGAGAAACAGGAAAATCCCTCATTTGCACAACTCTGGCCTGGCTGCATTGAGTAGCAAAGATTCAATTCCATGTGGGAGGGCTGGGGGGATGGCAGAAACCTCTCTCCAGAAACAGAGGCCCCAGAAAAGTGGCTCTGAGGACAAGACAGGATGGGGAAGGGAAGGGGCTGGGGTGGGAACTCTGGAATTCTCTCCCCCCCCCCCAGCTGCTCTGGTACCCACCGGAGCGCTGCATGACGCGTGTCAGTAAACTGGGCGTGGGCCTCAGCTTGGCTGTCATGGCTCTGGTGATCATTAGCACCATTCTCAGCATTTTCTTGTTTAGAGCCAAGAGGAAGAAAAACCAATACAGGTAACTGTGGGTGGAGCACGGGGGCCCTTGCCTGCGCTGGGAGCCAGTACTCCAGGGTCCACTTCCAGCCCTGGGAAGTGAGCGGTGGGGTAGAGCAAGGGGGCCCAGGAGCCAGGAGGATGGGGGAGGTGTCTAGTGGGTTACAGCAGAACCCCCTGGGATGAAGGAGTTGACAGAGCCCAGGTTGATGAGGTGGGTAGGTTACAGCTCTGGGAGGGGACTGCAGTCTAGTGGGTTAGAGCAGAGGGAGTTCGGGAACCCAGACAGTTGGCCTGTATTTCCAGCTCTGCCACTCCATGTCTGTGCCTCAGTTTCCCCCTTTTCAAAGTGGTGATAACGTTTTTTTCCTGGGGCAGCAGCTGAGCTGTGAGGATCCAGTGTGTGTTGTGGGACCTGAGGGCTCCAGGGTCTGTGGTGGGTGATGTGGCTGGACCAAAAAGGATCCTTCCCCCTTTGACTAGAGGGGCAAGTTGTAGAAAGCAGAGGTGGCTTTTGGGGTAGGCAAAGCAGGGGGCTGCCTAGGGCCCCTTCACCTACCCTGAAAGCAGAACACATGGCAGGGGGTCAGGGCCAGGGCCAAGGCTGGCAGTAGGGGTGGGGCTTTGTGGGCAGGTGGGGCCCAGGCCAATCAGGCTGTGGAGCCCTGGTGCTGGGGTGAAGGACATGGGGCAGAAGGGCTCCTGCCCTGCTCCTAGGTCAGCTGCTCCATCCCACGGGCCAGGGTGGGCCAGCCCAGAGTCTTTGCTCCTGCCCCTTTGCCTTAGACAGTGGGGGGTTTGGGCCCCAGCAGGCCACCAAGGCCGTTTCTGGTGCCCCTGGTAGGCTCATGGAGGGAGCCACAGGCAAAAGGGGTTGTGGGGGGGTTGGGCCCCTGGCAGTGTGCTGGAGCTGCATGGGGAATCAGGACACCAAGGCCACAAGAGGGCTTGGGGGCCTCTGTTGGGCGGAGGAGACTGGCCCCTGGGACCCAGAGCCATGAGGAAGGCAAGGTGTCATGGCTGTGGGGGGCCATAGAGGGTAGGCTGTGGGGAGCCAGAGCTGTAGGGGTGTGCAGAAGGGGTTGAGGTTGGTGGGGGCTGCTGAGGTTGCAAAGGGGGGAGCTGGGAGTGTTGGGGGGCTGGCAGCAGGAGCAACACTGGCCCAGCCGAAGACACTGGCCTGGCCCAGCCCACCCCCGGTCCCAGTTCAGGCCAAACCTCGTGTTTGTTATTTAGCTTCCCCCAGCCCCGCTGTGCTAGCTGTTACCCAGGCAGCTACCCAGAGTCCCTCCACAGCAGGACAGGTCAAGGCCAGAGGCTGAGGGGCACGGGCGTGAGAACGGGGCCCCCTTGGCTGACAAAGCACCCATGAGCCACAGGGTAGGGATGAGACTGCTGGAGGGGAGGCAGGGCCCCGTGTGCGTGTCTGGCAAGGCTGCACTGGCTGGGGTGTTTTTTTGGGTCTCACCAGTGCTAGAGGGGCAGGAAGATGAAGACAAGCAGGACAAGAGAGGTGCAGCCTCCTGATGGGGGTAGACTCCCAGGCCCCCTCTGTCCCATGCTAAGTGTTGCATGTTATTGATTGACTTTTCAGGGGGGCTGAGACAAAGTGGGGTATGTGGGGGATTTTCTCTGGGTTCAACCAGGGAAACCTGCTTCAGTACCCAGCTCTGAACAGCTGTGACTTGGAATGGATAAAACAGCTATGGGGGTTAAAGCTGGCACCCCAGTTCTTCCACCCCAGCCTGCCTAGCAGTGGCAGTTCACCAGTGCGGGGGGTTGGAGTCACAGGGGGCAACTCAGCCAGCTGCTCCCCTCACAGTCAGGGGGCCGGGGCCGGAGGCGGAGGCTACGTTTCCAGCATCCGGCAGCCACCCTGGCTGCCTGTTCTTTGGGGCTGCAGCTGCTGAGATGGTCATCAGGGGAAACTGAGGCAGCAGGTCAGGGCTGGTCCTTCAAACACAGACGCTGCAAACCAGAGCTACCTGGCCAGGGCTTGGCCCTTAGCAGCAGAGCCGTGGAAACCCCGAGCTCTGCTCACCAGCGCCCGCTCCCACGGCCGTGTCCACACGAGAGCGCCGCAGAGCTAAGCCGCGCCGGAGTTGCCCTGACCCCTCCCCGTGTGAACGGAGCCGAGGCTGCTGGAACCTCGCCCGGAGCACGAGCCGAACCCAGCCAGCTCGCTCCGTGTGAACGCGTCGCTCCGCTCCGCTTTCTGCTTTGAATTAATGGGGGTTGGGATGGGGCTGCCCCCCGACCCCGCCCTGGTCAGCCCCGGGGGCGTCGGCAGAGGGAGTGGCTGGGAAAAGCGAAAGTGAAACGCTGGAAATTGCCCTTCGCCCCCGCACCCGCCCCGCGGGGCCCTGTGGCCTCTGCCCCCCGCCGGACTCCTGGGTCCTCTCCCGGCTCTGCCAGGTGAGCGGGCCGATGGCTCGGGGGGGGGCCTGGGCACCAGGACTCCTGGGTTCTCACCCCAGCCCTGGGAGGGAAGGGGAATGGGGTCCTGGACTCCTGGGTTCTCACCCCAGTCCTGGGAGGGAGGGGGAATGGGGGCCCGGACTCCTGGGTTCTCACCCCAGGCCTGGGAGGGAAGGGGAATGGGGGCCCGGACTCCTGGGTTCTCACCCCAGGCCTGGGAGGGAAGGGGAATGGGGGCCCGGACTCCTGGGTTCTCACCCCAGGCCTGGGAGGGAGGGGGAATGGGGGCCTGGACTCCTGGGTTCTCTCCCCAGATCTGGGAGGGGAGAGAGGTATAATAGGGTCCAGCAAGGATTGAGACATCTGCGGTGACTTTGTGACCCTGTTCCGACCTCCAGCGTCTCCCTCGGGCACCACTCTCTCCCCGTCCGTCCCATTTCCCAGTGGCCCAGAGGGGTGGGTGCCCAGCATGGCCTGTGGGGTGCACAGCAGGGGCCATGGGACAGCGGGGCAAGAGGAACCGGAGTGGGGCAGGGCTGGGCAGTTGTGCTGGGGGTGCCTCCTGCTGTCACACCCCCTCTCACAGGTCCCTACTCTCTGTGGTGCCCAGACACACCCTGGCTCTGGCAGACAGCTAGCTCTACAGCTTAACCATACTGAAGCGGGAGAGGCCGCTGCTGAAAGAGGCCGGTGACCCTTCAGAAAGGAGTATCCTAGGGCCAGGTCTCATCCACAGCATCGTGCCACACAGCGAACAGGGCGAAATGCTACTGCCTTCCCCAGACCCTGCACCTGGCTCTGGGACGGCAGAGTGCTGTACAGCGGCTCTGTCCCTGGCGTGGGGGAGGCGCTCACAGGGACTAAGGAAGAAAGGGACAGGAGGGGAAACCTGGAGGTTGCTGGCGGTTAATGCTCCCCCCCATCTTCCCAGTGTCCAGGCTGCCAGCGCCTGACCCACCTGTGTGCCTGGATGGCCTCGTCACAGGAGGGCCCTGAGCACTCGCTGCAGAAAATCCTGGAGGGGGCGCCCAAGATCAACAACCAGAAGTCGATGGTGCACGGGTGTCCGGCACTGCGGGCCTGCACCAGGTGCCACACCCTGGTGAGCCATGCACAGAAGGGACCCTGCCCCACAGTGTGGTGCCCATACTGCGGATGCTCGTTCTGTTTCCGGTGCTTGAAAGAGGGTTACTGTGGGTGTGGCTCACAGTGCCCCATCCAGGAGCGGCAGCGACTCCCAAAAACAAGCGGCACCCAGGCTTAGCTGTGACCCAGGAATGTCTTTGTGCACCATTGGGCAGGGGGCTCTGCGGAGGGCACCAAGTCGGGTGGGGCTCAGCTTACCGCACAGTCGTTCATGGCAGGGCTGCAATGTGAGCTCCCTGCAGAGAGCTGGTGATACTCCAAATGTCATAGCCCCTGAAGAACGTGTTTAAGGACAGTGAGCAAACAGTTTGTGCGTCCATGCTGAAAATATGTGATCATTCGGTCTGCCAGTTCATCTTAAGTGGGAGCCTTGCTGCAAGATGTGAGCAAACGGAAACAAGAACCGAAGTTGTCCTCAGCTGAAGATGGCCTGCCTTGCTCTGCGCCCATTCTATGCACTGCATGTGGTTTTTCATATGCACACTTTTTTCTCACCACTTAGCATTGTTCTTAAAACCCAGACCCTAAACAGGCTCCCAGAGCACATGGCAAAGGCCCAAGCAGAGCCGCAGTGAGACAAGATCATAATTTCCGTGTGTTAAGAATTGCCAGCAGCTCATTTGTTGGGAGTTTTTCTCCACCCCTCTCATCTATAAAAGCAATAAAATCTTTCTTACCAGTCCTCTGGCACAGGAGTTTGCACTACCCAGATCCGTTATCCCAGCCCCCTTGGCCTGTGCCATGGAAAGGCACACAATGCGCCATCTTTCACAGCAGCGCTCGTGTTTCTCCCCTTCCTTGTGGCTTCCAAGAAGCTGGTTTGAAAGGGGCAAAGATCCTTCAGTCATGGGGTGCGGCTCAGTGGCTGTGCATTGGCTCCAGTCACTCTCTGGCTCAGGAATGTCGCCGTCCCAACCCCTGGGCCCGGGCCCCACTCCCTGGCCATGATCCAGTGTCCTGGGCCCAATCCGACATTGGGCCCCTGCTGCCAGGATGGGGCTGGGAGAGGCGGGCACCGCCACAGGTCGGGGCTGGGGCTTGGAGAGACAGGGGGCCCTCGGGGCACTGGCGCAGGAATTCGGGGCACATGAGCCGTGTGCCAGGTGCCAGTGACTGCCCTGCTCTGGCTCCTACCTGCTGTGACCCGGGATGCTTCTGTGCTGGGCCGAGTCAGTGACTTTCCTGGCCTTTCAGCTCTGCCGCTTGTGCTGGGTCTCTCCATATATGAGGGGAGGAAGGGGTGAGTGAGGGTCAGCCCTGGCGGGGGGGGGGGGTGGCTAGTTAACACCGGGGTGCCATTCCTCTATCTCCCCCCAGCACCGAGGGCTCTTCCCAAAGCATTTCCTAGTGCCTGTTTGCGCTCTAGGCTACAGCCTCCCCCACCCATGCACCCTCTTCACCTTTCGGCTCCCCCAGCCATTCTCCTGGGTGCTAGATGAGTCAGTTTAATGGGGCAGCATAGGTTGGGCATTAGAAAAACCTTCCTCACCATCCAGGGGGATAACTATGGGAACAAACTGCTGAGGGAAGCTGACCCGGCTCTGGCACTGGCCTTTATAAAGAACAGGTTGGACAGGCACGTGTCACAGACGGCTAGATTGGTGGCCAGTGCTTTTCCTAAAGAGCCTTGGGGAGATGTATGGGACTGCTGTGAGTGGGGGAAGTTGACATAGGGATACTAACAGCGATTGTGTAAAACAGATGAACTTGGACACAAGGGGAGTGAGTTCCCTGGTTGCAGGAGGCAGCGAAAGAAAAATGAGGGTGGAGGAGCCAGTGAGGTAAGCCTGCTTGGCAGAGGGACACCACTGCCGCCTGGGATGGACCTTGGCATTGCCATGCCCACTGAGGGGAGTGGAGAAACCACAGGGGCAGGCCCATGCCGTTATGGAGCAGGCATGGAAAACCGGCAGAGAGTCGGGGAAGTTCAGCTACATCCACAGGGCTATTTAATGAGGGCAGCTGAGCAATAAGCACATTGAGCAAGAATCCAGCCAGGGGAAAGTAAGTAGGAGGATCCGGGAGGGCCAGGAACAGGGGAACCAGGCCAGGAAAGCTAGAGGCCCAGCGGGGGGCTCCTTCTGTTGTCAGGAGGCGAGGACTAACAGAAAAGCCCCACCCAATAAATGACTGTTGGAGGAAAGCTTGCTTTCTGTGTGGGGAAAAGGCCATATAAGGAGGTATTACACCACCCTTCCGCTGAGAAGTAGTTCAGGAAAAGAACAAGACTCTGAGGTAAGAGAGAAGAGCCGGAGTGCGGTAAGTGAAGAAATTATAATTTAGAGCAGTGTTTCCCAATCTTTTTCTTTAGACAGACCACTACATCATGATCAAAAGCTTTCTCAGCCCAGCATGTAGGCAAGCTATTTTAACCATTGGCACGCCCTGGCCCTGAGCATCTTACCACGTCCCTGTCCCCCATGGCCCTGCACTCTCCAGCCCCGAGCCTCTTACGGATGCCCCCGTCCCCTGTGGCCCTGCACTCCCTGGCCCTGAGCCCCTTACGGAGCCCCTGTCCCCCACATGCTTCCAAAATCAGACCTAACGGTGCACAAGTGTCACAGTGCCCTCTAACTGAAAACCTGCTGACCTCCCTCATTTAGAATGTGCAATTGTAAATGAAATCAACTGGAATAGAAATACCACGCTTGGGATTCAGTCCGTAGACCAGCATGCTTGTCCGTAAGAAATTGTAGCAGGGCCTGACCTCACTAGTGATTTTTACGTAGCCTCTTGGAACATGCGGCCGATCTCTAGATGAGTTGATGTACCCTCTGGAAGACCTTGGCATGCTCACCAGCCCTAGCTGAGAAGTGCTGGAGTAACAGGTCTCTGAGCGGGAACCCGGAGCAGAGGGCTGGTCTGGATTCTCCTGCCAGGTGCTGCAGAAGGGGCAACTGTGTGGCAGTGACAAGGAGGCCTGGCCAGACCTGTTTGGGAGCAGAGACTTTCCACACACCTCCCGGAAGAGAGAAACCCCAGTTTAGCTGGAGGGCTGAGCCGGGAAGAGGCTGCAGGAAAGTCTGAAGCAAGAGCAGGGCTGCAGGCAGAGAGACCGGAGCAGCAGGGCTACGGGACCGGCGAGGAGGAGGCACTGCACTGTCCCTGGGGTGAGTGGTCACCGGGCATGGCCCCTGGTTTGTGATGCCCCATTCAGTGTCGCCTGAGCCTGGGGTGGTGACGGGCTATGCTTAGACCAGGCCTGCTAGCTTGGTGGGGGCAGGCAACATTTCCACGTTATTATGGGGGTGTCCCTCTGATTCCGATTCCGCCCGTCAAGTCAAGTCAAGTCAAATCATAGGGCTGGAAGGGACCTCATGAAATCATCGAGTCCAACCGCCCGTGTTCATCTCCTTCTCACCATTTCCCTTCCCTCATTGCCTTTTGATCCCTGACCTGCTGGTGTCCCAGGTGCGAGGGCCACCTGTGGGCAAGCCAACAGGGGACGAGAAGCAGCCCAGCCCCTGGGTGCCTCGGCTGGCTGGTGGGAGCAGTCAGGTGAGCTGGGGATGAATCCTGCTGTCGCAGCCCCCTCTCGCCGTTCCCCGCCATCTGCTGCCTGGAGATGCCCTGTCTCGGGCAGGCAGCTCAGCGACTTAGCCGAGTAGGGTGGTGGGCACCCATGGGGCAGAGGGTGCTGTGGGGAGTTCTCATGGCCCCTCTCTCCTTCCCTGCCACAGCTGCTGGAAATGGGGGCGGCCTGCAGGCATTGCTACCAAGGCGTTTCGGACGGAGACGTGGCCGTGGCCAGCTTTGACATTGGTGTGAACCGTGGAGCTGGCGGTGACTGGGGAGGCAGCTATGGCAGCGACTGCGGCATGGGCGCCGGCGGAGACTGTGGCGGGGACGGTGGTGGTTGGGGCTGTGACTGGGGAGGTGGTTATGGCAGCGACTGCGGCATGGGCGCCGGCGGAGACTGTGGCGGGGACGGTGGTGGTTGGGGCTGTGACTGGGGAGGTGGTTATGGCAGCGACTGCGGCATGGACGCCGGTGGATACTGTGGCGGGAACGCTGGAGGGGACGGCGGTTGTGGGGGCTGTGACTGAACCAAGCCAGCGCCAGCCCTGTGAGTTCATGGCATCGGCAGAGGAAGAATTTGCAAGACACCAGGACTCTGCCCTTCATCATGCACCCGAAGAACAGGGCTGGCTCCCTGTGACCTCCTTCTCCTCTGTAGGAAGGGGAGGGGGGTCTAACAGGGTAGGGGGGCTGGGAGGCAGGCCCCTGGTTTCTGTTGCCCACCCCACCGCTGTACGGCTGGGGCCTTCTGTCTCTCCCTGTATGTGACCTGCACAAACAGCATCTTTGAGGATGAAGCTAATTCCATTTGCCTTGGCCCTGGGGCTGGTCCTGCCCTCAGTCACCCCAATCCCTGGGAAAAGCGAGAACAAAAACTGACTGCTGCAAATCCAGCATCCACCTAGCTCGTAACCCCACTGCCAGGTAATCCAGGTCTTCCGGGGCTACTGGCCCCACTAAGGGAGCCCGCAGCCCAGCCCCACCTGGGACTGAGCTGATGCCACCCTCATGGGGCTAGATGTTCAATTAAGGGCACCTGGTCCTGCTAAAGGCCAGCTGGAGTGCAGAAAGTGGGTGGGCTTGTGCGAGAACCATTGGGAGGGGATGAAATCGTCCTGTTGTAGTGAGAGCCAAGCAGGCCAGTGAAGGATCCTGTGGGGAGGGGAAATCATGCCAGCTTGCACAGGGGAGCTACTACATGGGGCTGTTTTGTCTGCCTTTGCTGTTTAATGAGCCAGGGCAGAGCCTGGTGTTTATTGTGTGCGGCTATGAAAAATTTTGGTGGCTATTGATTGTTTCTGAAGCATTTTTAAGGGCTGGGAAATGCTGAGGGAGGGGAGCTGGATCATTATCAAATGACCACAGGGGTTGAGTTAGAGCAGTGGTCTTCAAACTTAGGGTCAGGACCCAGTACCGGCTCGCAGACCCTCAAGCACTCGATCGCAGCGCCCCCTGAGGCCACTGCCAAAAGAATGGCGTGCATTGCTCAGAGATGTCATTGCTGAGTCCTGGGTATAAATGATTTTTTTTCAACTGGGTCCTGAGGGGGAAAAAAAAATTGAAAATCACCAAGTTAGAGCTTCCCAACTGGTCAACATCCCTTGTCAAAATGTGTCAGGTAAATAGCCTTGAGTCATCCCAGGTTTTATTGTTCCATTGTGGGGAGGCCTTCTGTAACACGCAAACTGTGGGAGAGTGTTGCCTGTGAATTTTCAAGCAGTTTTTGCCTCTCTCTGTGTTTTGATTACAGATGTCCTTTTTATAGCTGAACGCACCACACGGTGAGCTTGTACTGCCAAACATTGCGGCGAGGCTCAGTAGTTCTGCTGTGTGATGAAGCAGAGGTATAGTGGGGGGGTCTGACGGCAGTGCATGTGCCTCGGTTTCCCCGATATGTTACTCATCATGTATATCAGTGTGCATGAGAGCATTGCAGTGGCCACTGGAGGGCACATGGGCCTTCCCCGGCCACAGGTCTGCCAACCAGACCCTTTTGTCCTCTGGAGTCAGTCAGGTGCAAGAAGTTGGGGCAGTTGGAGGCCAGGAGGGGAAGGAGACAAAGGAGCGGGGAGGAGCTAGAGCCGTGGGTTTTAGACTATGGGTCAGGACACAGGACGGGGTCGCAGACCCTCAGCTGCTGGGCCACAGCACCCCGCCGCTTTTGCCACCACAAGACTGGAATGCACTGCTCCAAGATGTAATGGTTGGGTCATGGGCATAAATTATTTTTTTCACCTGGGTCCTGAGAAGCAAAGCTGGAGAACCACTGAGCTAAGAGGGATGGGTCTGAGGGTAGCTTGGGGGAAACGAGGCCAGAGGAAGAGCTGTCTCCACTGGGGAGCGGAGACTGGGGATGGCCAACTCGGAATCACTTAGGTCCTTTCTGGCTGTGTGCAGAGTAGGGTTACCGGATACCAAATCCTGGAAAGGAGGACAAGGCAGTACGAAAAAGAGGACGTTGAAGGACACAGGCAGAACACACAGGATTCATACAAGAATCTTCTGTTTTTAGGTGGCCCTGGAATACTTCCCCCCTAAAAATAGGGTGTTCTGGGGTGTTCCAGCCCCTGTAAGTAAAAATCCAGTAAGTGAAATCCTGTATTTTTAAAATGCCTGCCAGCCGGAGGGCATGCAGCTAAAAAGGAGGGTGCGTCCTGCTTTTGCCTGACATCTGGTAACCGGAGGGCTGGGTCCCTTTTCTCTCCAGGCCCGGTGAGGCTCTGCTCCCTCCGCCTGTGTCC
>ML682272.1:0-89167 GCA_007922195.1 Podocnemis expansa
CAGGGGCTTTAAAGCCCCTGGGGTGAAGTGCCCCGCTGCCCGCTCCTGGCGGGTGCTTGCAGGGGGCTGCATGCACCCGCCAGGTGAGGCGCGGTGCCTGCAGTCCCTTGCAGGTACTGGCAGCGTGAGGCGCAGCCCTGCGCCTGACTCCGCCGGTGCCTGCAGCCCTCTGCAGGCACCCATGGGGTGCAGTGCCCCTCTGCACTGCACCCTGTGGGTGCCTGCAGTCCCCTCCCCAGGCGAAATAGCAGGTCCACACTGTGGACCTGCTATTTCACTCCCTTATTTCGGGGACATGGTTTTTGTCCAGCGAAATAAGTTGTTTCGAAATAACATATTATTTCGAAACAGCTTGTTTCGAAACGTGTTGTTTCAAAACAAGCACTCCCCGTGTAGACATAGCCTCTGACACCATGCCACTCAGAGCAGGGCCCCTACCCCTTATCCAGCAAGGCTGTGTGCTGCTCACTGGCCAGGCTGCTCCCTCTCTGACCCTGAGCATGCTCAGTGCAGGGAGATCTAAAACTTCTCCAGACTGGCACAAGCCAGGGTTACTAGACGCCTGGCAAAAGGAAGACAAGTCCTCCATTTTTGCCCTACCATCCTCTGTCCTCCAAGCATTAGTGAAAAAGTGACTTTTGTCTGGCTTTTTCTTGGATGCTGGGGCAGCGCTCTAAAAACTGAAGTACCCACCAGTGTGCAGCTCCAGAATGTGTTCCCTTGCTGGCCCAACTCAGCTGCAGCTGCGGGCTGGGAATTTGGAAAGGATCCCTTGCTGGGCTGGGACATGTATATTGGCAACAGAGGGCTGGCTGGGGCCATGGAAGTAGTTTCACTTTCCCTTGTTGCTCCTGCTCCTAACTTCTTTCCAGGCTCCAGCTCAGGTCCACTCCCGTCCCTCCTGCCTCTGTTTTAGGGAAGGCTTGATCTTATTTTTTGGAGTGGCTGAGGCTTTTCTTTAGTTTGATAGCATCTCTGTTGTGCCCAGAGAGAAACCTGTGACTGCTTCTTTGCTTTCTGCTTTGCTGCCCTGCTTGGCTTAAAGTTTTCGGGGAGACTGCTTTCTCTAATGGCTATGCTAAGCCAGATCTTTATTCCTCCTAATGGACAGCGGCTTTTTGCAACAAATTTTTTGTTCAGAGTTCAAGGACAGTTCACTCTGGAATGTGAAGAGGTTTGAATGCATATGATTTTCCTTTTCTCACTGTGATTTTTTAAATTTGCTTCTCCTTTCTAAAATGAGAATAATCTGCTATAGATGTGTCCTTAACTTCTATTACGATACACAGATATGCAAGTATTATATATGCTAAAGTAGCTGCTGGGCTGGGCCAGATCCTATAGTTTAAAGTTGATTGAGCAAGGATTGCAGTGTTTGTCCTTTTGTTAGTTTATCACATCACAGAAAACAAACAGCTTGGTTTTTGCCTTTTGCTTATATATTCTATGCTTATTTTTATTTTACTTTCAGGGAGAGTGTTTCTTTTTGGTATATTTAGGAAAAAACTGATCATTGCTTCTAAGGATAGGTGCTATGCTCTTGGGTGGAGCATTTGAGAGTCACAAACATCTAATTCTACTCCCTCCCCACACACACATTTTATGTGTATTTCACATAATAGCAAACACAAAATGTCAACTTTCATAAAATAGATCTATATCCATCTGTGGTTTATGGTGGACATAGTAGAATATGATGTCTCCAGAAATTTTCATTTTAGGTAAAAGGTTATGTTTCAGGCAGGCACATAAAAACCAACAGCTCTTGCTTTTGATTTCTCCTTTCCTGTGTGTGCAAAACTTAAACAACTTGTCTATGATTTTTTTTTTTAAATACTACATAGTGAGGCTTAAAACTGAGGCTAGACAGGGATTTCCCTAACTCCCCCACCAGTTCTCAGATAGTAACAGTGTTATACCAAATTAGTGAGCACCCCCAAACCTCCCCCTGCAGCCCCCTCCCCCCATTTCAAGTCAGGGGGAGAATACTGCCCACAGAGATTATTTTTCCTCTAGAAGCCAACACTTCAAATTCTGCTAGACTTCATGTAGTCAAGGGCCCATCCCTCAAATGACAGTGAATTGTGAAGGGACTTCCTGTGTTAAAACTGATTTGAATCTTGTCCATAATTACTACATTAAGTTTATTGGAGATTTGTTTCCATTTGCAACTCACAATGTAAAAATATCAATCTGGATGGGAATTCAGCATTGTGATTCTTCTTGCACCTTGATATAAACAATACTTAATTTTGTGACTCCTTAAAGTGGTTGGCTTTCTGTTTACTTTAATGTGAAGATGAAAAACACTTAAGCCATTCACTTGATATTCCTGAGTGCTATTCTTGCAATTCAGCTCTCACTTTAACTAGGGGCTAGACAGATTTCTCTGGAGTTGAGTGATCAATGGGGCAAGCATTTGGGAAGGCAGTAGCTGGGGTGGCTGGGTTGATGAAGGGGCCCAGGTAGGACCCCAGATGTGTATGTGTCCTCCTTTTTGTACTTCCCTGTCCTTCTTTCCATGCTTTGGTATCTGATAACCCTAGACCCAGCAGCCTAGAGGGAACATCGGCTCCCTCTGAAACAACATCCCTAGGGCTTTGCCCTGCTTCCTTCACTGTAGTTACAGCCCTGGCTGGTGCCAGCTAGTCCCATGGAGGACACAAATAGGCTGGTGGAGGCCCCTGAGAATATTAGCAGTGACCCCAGTGAGGTGCCAGTGGTGGTTCAATGAGGCCAGGCAGGAGGCCCTGCAAGGGACCTGCTAAGGTCCATAGTGGAGTCTGTAAGAGCCAAATGAGGCTGTGGGGTTGAAGGGCTGGTACTGGCCTGGGTGGAGGAGGCTGGGGCCCTGGCAAGTCCCTGGGGGGGGGGGGCTTGGAGGCAGGGGCAGGGGTGGAGTGAGTGAGGCCCTATTGCTATTCCATGCTTTGTGCCACTGCTGTGCCCTTCCGGACTGCAGGCCAGCCCACCCGCTCTCCAATCCCCAGACTGCCCCTGTCACCCCACAGAGCCTTTCCTGCCCTCCCTTTCCCTCTTGCCACCTTTGCCTGCTCCCCACATGACTAGCCTTGCCTGCTCTTGCAACCCCTGCCCTGCTACCCCTACTACCTCACATAGCAGCATTTCCCAAATGAGTGCCCTGCCTCATGAATATTCATGAGTTAATTTGAATTTTCAATTTATAATGGTACTGTGCCACAACACAGATGAAGGCATCAAAGTGCCACAGCAGAAAAAAGTTGGAAACACTGCCCTATTTCACACTGAGATTTCTCATATTCTGACCAAAATGACTGATCCCTGGCAAAAAAAAAAAAAAAAAAAAAAGTTGTGTGGCACTTTAAGACTAACAGATTTTATTTTTTGCATGAGCTTTCGTGGGAGAAGATCCCACTTCCTCAGATGCTTAGAAGATGGGTGAACTTACAGAAAGGAATGAAACTAAATGCAAGGTGGTGTAAAACATAGGAACAGGCCATACAGTAACAGCAAATCAGAGCAGTTTTCAGGCTCAAACCATGGGAAGGCTGAAGTCAAATTACCCTTTGTAATGGGAAAAGAACCCATAGTCTCGATTAAATTCTGGCAGTCACCATCTGCCACCACTCAGCCAAGGGACCAGGAATGAGGATGGAGCTGTCTATCACTATTTCCTATCAGCATCTGCCTGTGCAGGGAGCTGTTTGCAACACTGCATTGGGATGGCGCAAACATATGGATGATGAGGGGAGAAAGCTATGTGAGCTCTTTTGCATGAGCAAGTCCCATTCACTCAGCCTTTACTCTCGCTAACACAGCCCTGTGCCCTTCTTCTGGCCCAGCTACTTAATTTCCTTTTACCCACCTTCCTCCCAGCATTCTGGGACCAGCTCCCAGCAATGTTGAATCTGCAGCACATGGATGGAGGGGTACAGCAGGACACTGATATTATCACCCTGCCCCTTTGTGTAACCTTTGGGTAAACAAGAATTTGTTTAATTTGCATTTCTCCAGTGCCTCTAAAGGAAGGGGGAGGAGGGGACAACCTCCTATAGAGAAGCAGCTGGAAATTCAGGATTTAGTCTGGATTCAGATCTCCTTCAGTCTGTACGGGACTCACGGTAAAATGACTGCTCAATTAACCTCCACCCTTCTAACTGAAAAACTACTGAAGAGCAAATATAACTAACTTTATTAACTACCAACTTGATAAATCTTATAAGAAAATAAAATGCATTTAAACAACAGTCCCCACAGAAACACTATGAGAAGAAACCCAAAGTCCCAAAATTTATATAGTATTTGCCTATATCTTAGTAGCAGTCTCTATTTAAGTCCAAAGGCTTGAGTTGCAAGAAGCAGCAATCTTCTTTGGTTGCAGGTGTCTGTGACTCATAGAATTGGCTCTGATGGCCACCCCTCCAGGGCCATCACCAAAAGTATACAGAGTGTGTGAAGGGAACAGATGGCCCCTTCACCTCAATTGGATGGCCATTACCACCCTGAGTGGCCATTGTTCTTGAAGGGCTTGGTGTAGGTGGGCTCTGCCTGACTGCAAGGTATGACTCATACCACCATTGTTTTCTGCATTCCCTGTAATCAGGGAAAGGTGAGAAAACTAGCTTAAAAGCTCTGGTCCTGGGGGGCTCAGGCAGGAAGGTCCTCAAGACACCCTGCCTGGCCTGATCAACCAGAAGCGGACCTCCTCCACTCAAGTTTTCCCCGAGCGTACCCCACGTTTAAACTGACGGCCCTAGTACAAGTCTCTCCTGCCTGTAATGCTATTGCTAGGAATGGTAAGAGTCTGCCCTGCAGCTTTCTTTAAAGTTTTTCTATTTTCTTACTGCTGCTCTGGATCTGTTTTCCCCCAGCTTTACAGGCTCATGTGTATCTTTTGTCTTCTCCTTTCCTTGTCTTTACTTGCTGCTTTATTTTGTGTTAGGAGCGCCCATGTCTGTAATTGCCTGCTGCTACTCTGTATCACTTAGTGTATCTCTTTCTCCTGAATTGTTTGAACAGGTTTTTAAAAAGCATCATTGTATATTGTAACACTGTATTAGGTTAATTGATAGCCCTAGAAGTCTTAAGTTAGTTGGTAAGATTGTTTTTGCTTTAGTTTGTAGTCACTAGGATTGTTTTGTTAAGTTACCTTTGCCCTCCTCTCTGTAACTTCCCCAACTTAAATAAACTTTTTCTATTTAAACTTTCCTTGTCCCCTCTTTATTTCCCAAATCCCCCCATGTGCCCCAACTTTCCTTCTGCTCCCGGCCCCCTTCCCTGCGGCTTCCTCTTTTCCCTCAGTCCCTTTCCCCGTTGCCCCTTTTCCTCCTGCCAGCTCCCGCTGCCCCAGCCGCCGCCGTTTTGCCCGCCGGCTTTCCCCAGGTCCAGCTGCTTCCCGTGGCTCCCTCGTCACTTTTCTGTGGCTCCCGCGGCACCCCCATTTCCTTTGCTGCGGCTCCCCCAACTCCAGCCCCTGAGGCTCCTGCCTTTTTTTTCTTTTTCCCCTCTCTCTCTTCTTTCTCCTGCTGCTGCTCCGGTCCCTGCCAGTTAGCCCCCCTCTGCCTCCCTGAGCCTCTGTTCAGCCCCTCTTGCTTCCCCGAACACCCACATGTATCCCAGTTCCTCGCGTGCCTTTGTCCCCCTGTTCCAACTCCTACGTGTGTCCTCATCCTGCCATTCCCACTCACCCCCCCACTTGCTTTCCCTCTCCCTTAAGCCCCTTTCCTTCGCCACAGCTCCCTTCCCTGCCATTGTCCCCCACTTGCCTCCACTAACTCTACCCACTCCCGCTGTCTCCCCCTCAACTGTCCAGTAACACCCCTTGCCTCCCCTGTTGCCCCAAACCCCCAAGTGTGCCCCAGCCCCTCTCGTGCCTCTGCCCAACTCCCATGCACCTTCCCATTCCGCTGTCCCCAACCCCCTTCCCACTTGCCTTTCTTCTTCTCCAGGTCTCTACTTCCCCGCTGCCCTCCTTCCCTGCTGCCGCTGCCTGTCAAGTCTGTACTACACCCCTCTCTTCCTTATATGGTCACAGTGAGTAGGGTTATAGCTATAAGCTAGATTAATTGAGAAGCCCCATTGTTCCCCAACCTGCCCCCACTCCGGAAAGTTAAGTACCCCCCAACACTTTACAAAAAACACCGTGATAAGCACGACATATACACCCCATCACTCACCCCACTCCCATACCTGTTTTAATAAAGATTACCCCATACCCTCCCGGTGCAGTGACTGCCCCCCCCAAGGTCCTCAAATTTCTGAACCTGCTGGCAGGGTCAGCAGGGATCTTAAACCATGCAGGCTTTTTTCTCTTCCGGAACAAGCATCATCCAACCAATTTACTGGTTAACCAGCAATCAGTCACATGTGCATATGAGAAAAATCTGTTGCAAAATGCTTCACAGTAGGGAGAGAACATCATGCTGTCTATTCCTGATTCAATTTCTTCCAGTCACACACAAGCACATGGACTCTTCTCATTGCACCTCTGCCTGCTGCTCTCATGGTGTCTCATCTGACCACAGTACTATCAACAGAAACCCTTGTAGAGCAGGGGTCTCAAACACAGCCTGTGGGCCGCATGAGGCCCCTAAAGCTATCTCCTGTGGCCTGCAATGACACTACTGATATTTGTCGTACTGTTGTATGGAAAGGTTTCAGTTGTGTGGCCTTTGGGCTAATGTATTAGTCCTCATGCAGCCCTCATGGTGATTTGAGTTTGAGACCCCTGTTGTAGAGCATGCTCAATGCAACTACCCACTTAATTTCCAGAAGCTTCTGGACCTGCACAGCCCAATCTGCCCTGCTACATAACCCAGCCATGCCCACCCACCACTGTTCTTTTAATAGGAACATAACACAACCTCAAGAGATTCCTTAAAGAGGTAGATCCTTTAGTTAGGCATATGGATTACACCTGCACTTCCACTTGTGGCCATTTCACTCCTCTCCATGGGGAGAGACTACCCCAGGCAAGAAATGACAGAAGGTTCCCATCGATCACTGGCCCCATCACACTCATTGGCCCACTCTTCCCCTGTCGTTTCTTCCAGGGCTCTTCCTTGTGGTCTCACCGCCTCCCCCCTCAGTACATCCTTAGTCCCCCAGAGTCTTCCTCCTGTTAATTGATCTCTTCCCTTCCCACTGCTGCAGCACCCTCAACACCTCACCTTCAGATTCCATTGCTTATATTGCACCACCTCCATTCTCCCGTCCTCTGCCCCTGAACTTGAGAACCCCAGCTGGCTCTTGCCTGCCTTCTCTGCCCGTCTCCCCTAGCTCACAGGCCTGGTGCTGGGCACTGAGATGGGATGGGGGGTGGGGACCCTGAGAACCCACCGGGGGGGACTGATCAGTGGGGTGGAGGGCAGTCTCTGCCATGAGTGCTGCTGTCAGGGACAGAGATTCCTCCAACCTAATATGGGACTGGGCAGATAGTCAGGGGAGCCATGTCTTCCCTCTCTTTACAGCTTCCAAGAGAGAAATGAGGGCAAAGTGTCTCAGAGAAGGTGTCAGTGAAAGTGAAGAGATGGGACCTGTCAGTCACATTGTAAAATGAGACCTCACCTGCCTCATAGTCCAGGAAAATCCCCACCTTCTTGGGCCTGACATGCACAGTGAGGGAGACAGAAGGACAGGTGAGGGCTTGGTATTTCCCTTTCCTCAGCCATATGGTCCAGTATCCATTCCAAGATGCGAGTCTGACCCGTCCCTTCCTGATCACAGAGTCCCTACAAACCCCTAGGTTCCATCTAGTCTTCTCGCCCACCTCCACCTCCCAGTAATGCCTCCCGCCTGTGAACCTCTCAGCACCCAGAACTTGAAGATAAGTGTCAAATCTCTCAGGATTGTCAGGCAGATCCTGGGCTGTATCTCCCAATCTCACACATTTCCGATCCTCAGACAGGACAAGGTTGGGATTGGCTGTGTCTGGATCCAGAGTCACATTCACTGAGGAGAGAGTCACAGAGTCAGGGCCAGGGCAGGTGCTCACTGGATCAAAGACAAATTAACCAGCATTTCCATTAATCATTGTGTTGGGGTTTTTCAGCCCATTAAGGAGAGTCAGAGCATCTGTCCATGATAGCAAACTTGAGGGAAACAACATGGTGAGCAGAGGAGTGAGTGACAAAGATTTTTGGAGGGATGGGCAGCAGAAGGATTGACATTGGGGAGGAAGAAGGAAGGTGACGGCACAAGAACAATGTGAGGACAAAAGAAGGAGGGCAATAGCAGGAGTGAAGGGAGAGACAGAAACCGGGGGCTGCAGGGCATGAGGGGTGGGGTGGGCTCCAGGGTAGAAGAAGGGAACGGACTGACGGGGGACACGGGGAAGCAAGGGAAGGGTTGGGCATCAAGCGGCAGAAGAGTGTGAGGCAATGGGGGACTCCAAGGAACAGGGGCATAGAGGGGAGACAAGGGGCTGTACAAGTAAGTGGGGAATGAGGAGTAAGACAGGCACCAGAAGGACAGAGTGAGGCAGAAGCCTGGGGATGACAGGATGGCTAGGGCAGGGGTGATCACTGGAGGGCAGAGTAAGGTGAGGGGAAGGGCAGGTACCAGGTGGCAAAAGGAAAGACTGGCAAGAAGAGGGGTGGGTCCTGGGGCACAGAAGGGGAAGAAGGAAGAGGCTTGCACCAGTGACAAGGGACAAACACAGGGGCAAGTCTCAAGGAGACAGAGAGGAGCAAAGGGAGGGGCTAGCACAAAGGAGCTGGATGGGAGTGAGGGGAAAAGCAGGCATGAGAAGCAGAGGATTTCTGAGAGGAAAGGCTGACACCAGGTGGGCAAAGGGCAGATGGGGGAAGGTGCAGATTGCAAGGAAGCAAAAGTGGATGAGGGGTTGGACAGGCACCAGAGAAGCAGGAGGGTTAATGGCAGAAAGAGCAGACAGCAGGAGTGTTGAGGGGGATGTGAATGGAGAGTAGGATGCAAGGAGGCCGGGGGGGTTGGCACAAGGTAGCACAGAGGTTGATGGAGCAGGTAAGGACAAGGTTGGCGAGTGTGGACAAGAGCAGGTCCCAAGGGGGCAGAGAGGAGAAAAGGAAGGTGTAGGCACTAGGGAAAATGAGGGGAGGGACAAGACCCAGAGGGTAAAAGTGAGGTGAAGTGAGGAGTGGGCACCAGGGTCTAAAGTGGGGAAAGGGAAGGGGTTGGCCTTGGGGAACACAGCATGTCAGGAAGGCAGAGTGGGTTGATGTGTAGGGTGGTTGCTAGGGAGTCTAATGTGGAAGAGAAGAGAATAAGCTCCAGGGTGCAGATGGAGAATCAAAGGTGTGGCTGGCTCCAGGACACTGTAGGGGGGGAGGCAAGGGACAGAGGGATCTCAGTGGGAGTGGCGTACACCAGCTAGGCAAAGGGTGTGTGAGGGGAAGACAGAGTTGACAAGGGGGTGAGGGGTGGGGAAGGTCCTGGAATGCAGAGGAGATAGAGGGGAAAGGCAGACCCCAGGGAGCACCAGTAGAGCAAGAAATGGGCAGTAATTAATGGAGAGAAATTGAGGATGGCAGGGATGGGTACCAGGGTCACTGGAGGCAAGTTGAGTGGTTAGCACCAGGAGGACTGATGGATGTAAACTCAGGGGTGGATGCAAGGAGGACAGCAGGGGAAGGGGCAGGTACCAGGGTAAAATGGGGGTATATGAGGGAACAAGTGACAGCTGGGGGGTGCAGAGAGAGGGTGTGGGGAACAGTGAGCCCTGTGGAAGCTGAGGGGAGTGAAGGGATGCATGAGCACCAGAGGGAAAGGCTGGATGAGGAGACAGGTGGGTCAAAGATGGTAATGAGAGTGTGGGGAGGCATGGACAGCAGGGGGACAAAGGAAGGGGTGGGCACCAGAAAACAGATGAGGCAAGGGTAGAGATGGGCCCCAGGAAATCACAGGAATGGAAAGAGGGGCTGGTACCCAGGATTGTCCCCAGGGGGGTGCAGAGCCCCCAGCAAATCACCCTCTGTGGGACCCCCACCCCCCACATTAGGGGGCAGGGCCAGCCAGCCCTGGGGAGGGGCAGACCACTCCAGGACTTGGACGTCTCATGTCACAGCTCAGCGCTTGCCCCTCCAACCCCTGGGGAGATGCGGCCTGGCTGGCGGTAGGCTGGGCTGGCTGCTTGGTGCTCGCTGCAGGGGGGACGGGCGAGCAGGCAGGCAGAACAGCCTCCAGCCCTGATGGTCCACGGCCCCTCTGCTCTACCCTTGAGGAGCTGGGGGGGGGGACGACAGTTAGGGCAGCAGGGGGACTGGGGCCCCAGTGAGGGTGGCAATGGAGGCCTATAGGGGGCCCCATAAAAGGCCCCCAATTGCCTAAGGCTGCCTCTGGCCAACTCCCCACCCCCTTATCTGGCAGCCAGAGCAGCATGGCCAGGCCCCCAGTCACTCCTGCAGCCGGAGGAGCTCTCACTGAGTGTGCACAAAGACTCTGCACGTGCTCAGTAAAAGCTTATTCTGAGCGGGAGTTTTAAAAACTCCCAGCTCAGAGGAGCTCTCAGCCAGCCGGAAGATTTTTGTCTTCCAGCCAGGCAAGGACTGCGGCTGCCAGCCGTTCAAGGCTGGCAGCATTCCCTGTGCCAGGCATGGCCGCACAGCTTAGAGGGAACATTGCTGACCACTTGCAGGTGGCCAGGGCAGGAGTGAGCCATCAGCTCCTGCCAGCCGCAGAGAAGGGCTCTCAACCATCTCTGCAGGCTGCCGGAGCTACGAGCCAACTCCAAGCCCATCCAGCTCCCAGCAGCTCGTGCCATGGCCCAAGCAGCTTGGAGACTGGTTAATTTCACAGACTCCTAGCTGCCTGTTCTGCAGTGCAAGCTGCTGGAGCCAAATGGGCTCAGAGTCGGCTCCTAGCCCCAGCAGCAGGAACCAGCTACCAGCCCCCAGTGCCCGTGGAGAGGGGTGGGAGCCAGATATGGCCCCCAGCTCCTCACCACGAGACAGGAGCCATATTGGGCCCCCAAGCAGGATTGGCTCAGAGCCCAATCATGCTGGGGGGGGAGGAAGGGGATGCAAAAGAGGGGCAGGCCCTGCCCTGTAAAGTCAACTTAAAAGTTTAAGCCGTGGGGCAGGAGTTATTAAGCTGACTTACACACTTGCTTAAGTCGACTTAATAATTTCTAAATATAGACAGGGCTTAGCTTAAGTTGATTTAAAGGGCTTTAAGTTAACTTAAGGGCATAGTGTAGCATACTCTTTGTGAGCTCTGACTGAATAACTTTATGTAAGAGCCAAGCGTTGATCCCTTCTGTTGTGACATGTAATGCTAAGAGTTCACAGTCTCTTGGGTACTGAATAGTGATGGGATTCTCATCAGGAGCAGGTACATTTAGTTTTCAGGCTTCTCCAATGTTGATCAAAGGCAGAATCCTTGACCATAACTGCTTCCTTTCTGTAAAGGGTGCAGTATTAATCTATTATTCTGTGTGTTATAGCACTTTTAGTATCTTTGGCTAGAGGAGCACAGAGGAATCCGGCATGTGGATTTAAGAATGCAAAGTCATATGTGACTTGAAGGCTGCAGACAGGAAAAGCTAGAGAACTCCATTGCCTTATGTTAGCTCACCTGTGAATTCCCTCAGCATTTCCAGCATGCCAGGGACCCTGTACACAGCCTTCAGCTCAGCAGCAGTGAGCTCTGGTTTCTGCAGCCTCACCTGCTCACTCCTAGGGAGAACAAAATCCCATTACCCCTCAGATGCTCAGCACTGGTGACACTGCAATAGAATTGATAGAAATTGATTGTAAATTGAAGATGGAATCTCACCTGGCCAGTGTGTCCTTCACATCCTGTTGGGAGAGAGAGTAGATAAGCAAGTGTTAACACTGAACAGTTCATCCGGTCCATGGGCACAGAACATCTGGTTAATCTCGTTTCCTGAGATCTTACAGAAAGAAGAACCCTTGAAGATCTGAGTTTTGTTATCTAAGATCTGTTATAGTTAAGTGATGATAACTGAATTAGCATATGATTGTACTGACGATGAAGCACATCTCCAGCCCGAGAGAAATGCAGACATGGGTATGATTCACCAGTCACTAATGGTACCATGGGGAGCACTGGGTTACTAAATGCTGCATTAACTATCTGAAAACAACAGTCACAGAAATTTTATTTTAACAAAAATATTGTGCAAGTTTTCAAGACTCTGTGCAGAGATGCCAAAATAAATCACAGGATTTGAAAAAGCCACCGTCTGATCATGCTTATGAAGGTGTCAAACAGCAACTGTATTGCAAAAAGGGATGGTAAAATTGGCCTCTAGAAGCCATAAATACTGGGTAAAATGTGCAAATATTACTGTCAAAATGTATTTTTTAACTGCTGACTGGTGGGAAGAGACCTCTATGTTGATGCCTGCCCTTAGTAATGCTAGGAAGTGCTCTGATACCACAGTGATGGGGACCAAGAAAAACCTAGGAATTTTGACTGGCAACTATTATAGGGGTAAGAGTGCATCTTTCTGGATACTGGAAAGCATCTAGCATGGGGCAGATGCCATCCTGAGAGAAACATTAAAACCAGCCAATTGGAGTTAGGTGCCTAACCTGTTTGATGGCTTTGAAAAAAAAAAAAAAACACAACAACCCTAGGCGTCAATCTGCATCCCTAGGCATCTAAATACCTTTGAAAATTTGGCCCTAGTCATTTTTGAAAAAAGAGATGGAGGCTCCTAAGACACTTTGATGCCTTGATCATTCTACCTGTAGGTCTCTACATTTAGGGAGCCAAATTTTAGCTTGAGCATTGCTCATAGTATTGTGAAATACTATGTAAATCTCAGGTGCTACGTAAATCAAATCAGTAAATAATAAGAATTGAATTGGGGGAGCAGGAGACAGCTTGTATTTGTTCACATGGCTGTGGAAAACAAACAAAAGAGGAAATTTGTGTAACTCACCATCAGCAGCTCAGCAGCAGGCTGCTGACACTTCTTCTCTATCTCTGTCATCAGCTGCTGCAGCAAGGAGCTTTGCTGGGAGAGTTTGGTCACATTCTCATTTAATTTCTTCAAAGTCTCCGTCTCTTCCTTTTCTAGTCTCTGGAGAAAGAGTTTCTGTTGCTCCTTCAGAAACAGCTGTAGCTTCTCAAATTCCACCAAGATTCGCCATCTGTGACACTTTACTCTTACCTGTAGATAATAACAAAACCAAACCATAAATACCAGCAGAGTGACCAGGTGTATCAGGTCATTTTGGGTGCATTACATGAGATCTGAATGAATGTTTATAGATTCACATGTAACATGTTAACACAAGAAGGGACCACTATGATGATCTGTCTGATCCCCTGTATGGCACAGGCTAGTAGGAAATTACACCAAGGGTTCTTGCATCAAGTCAATAACTTACTTCTGGGTGAATAATTAGGTAGCCTGTAAGGCAGGCAACAGGATTTTAGGTCTCCCACTTCTTAGGTGGGTACCTCACCTGCAAGACTAGAAAGATATTTTCACTGGCTCCCTGGCCCTTTGACTCTATGAGTATTCACACAAAGTATGGCATTTTCAACAGGAGACTGAGTGCCCCACCTCAAATGACTGCCCTGAGACTGGGTGTTGGATTCCCTGTTCAAAGCCTTTCTACTTTTTAGGCCTCTTGGCAAATTAACCTCAGTCCCCAAGTTCCCAAGTGAATAATCTAACTCAGGGGTGGGCAGCCTCAGCACATGTGCCAACAGTGACAAGAGTACATCTGGAGTGGCATATGGCCCCCTTTGCGGTGCCACAGAAATTATTACTCCTGCCACCCAAAACCACTTGGGGTGGCTGGTGGTAACTAGGGTCCAGACTGCATCCCATCATGCGCATGCACAAGACATGTGGAGGTAAGAGGCCACCTGGAGTGGCTCCTCTCCCCAGCATGACACCACCGAAAGGAGCCACTCCAAGCAGCTTCTTTCCCCGGCATGCCTGGTGATACCCAAGAGGAGCCACTCCAGGCAGCTGACTTCCAGGAATTCTTGAGGACTCTTGTCTGCTAACATGCCTCTAAGAAAAGCCACAGCGTGGCTTTTTTTCTCTCAAGTGGTCCCTTTCAGAGGCATACCTGGGAAGCAAACCACAGTGTCAACACCAGCTGTGACCCCCACTAAATTTTCAGGTGGCCACCGCTTTTCTCCAACAGAAGGGACACTGGCACCAGCTGAGGGTTTAGAAAGAGGAGCTGACACAGGTATTGGCAAAGGTTGTTGACCCCTGTTCTAATTATTGGGCTAAAAGTCACAAGAAGGCACCATCCTACCTCCATTTATTGTAACACTAAAGTCCCTTTGTAGATCCGGACGCAAATCACCTTCAAGTAACAACTCCGTCCTTAACTCTGCCCCCACTTGAGACAATTAACCCAAAATTCATTTGGGGAAAAAAAAACAATCCCCTCCATCCCTCCTTCCATTACACTAGATATTCATCAGGAAATACAAAACATCTGTCATGCTAGGCCTGAGAAAACCAAGCCATCTTGTAAAATACAAGACCCAAATCTAACCTTTGAAGACATATTATAGGAAAATCCAATGGTGTATCATTAGTGGTTTCTTGATGGTGTTTACATGTATCCTGTTAGAGGTTAGCAAGGTGAATGAACTGCTTCCCTATCTGTTACCATTGTTCTATGGCAGGGGTGGCCAAACTTATGGACCTTAAGAGCCACACAAGTTGATTATTAAACCTTCAAGAGCCGCACTGAGGCATATAGCCATACGCTTTTACCTACTAAATTGATTTGCTGACATTCTTCCATGAACGATACTTTTTCATTCAAGAGTCACATGCAGCTCCAGGGCCACAGTTTGGCCACGCCTGTCTATGGGAAGGGGTCAAGAGGGAACATTAACACCTGAAAGGACCTTTGATGTACCATGGTAAACTGTTTGTTAATGGTGCTAATGCAGCTAATTACTTGTGGTGCCCAGAAGGTGAAGGTTTTACTCCAAAGGACAATATACATTACTATGCTCCACTTAAGAAAGTACCTGGGAACTGTCATCAAAGCCCACATGAAGGAATGACTGGCAAATGCCCACCTTGCTACAACTACAGAAATGGAGTGAGGAACATAATCCCTTTGTCTCACATCTGTCCAAGCCTTTCAGGGAAGGTTTGGGCCCACAGGATTGAGATCCCAGCAAGCGCTGGCCTGGAAACCAGCCTGCTAATTCTCAGGGGAGAATTAGAACGAACTCTACACCTGGATTATTTGGTCTACATTCCTAAAAACTGGATTTCTAACAACTGAAGCTGTGGAACAAGGACTTATCTTCTATAGTCTCTAAATCATTTATATGTATGTGATTCACTTTGACCCTTTAACTTCTCTCAGGTTTTGTTTGTTTTCCTTTTATATTAAAATATTTTAGTTGTAGTTACTAAAGGATTGGCTGGCAGCATAGTATTTTGGGTAAGATCCAAACCTATATTGATTGGGATGATGTGGCTGACCCTTTGGGGTCAGGTGAACCAATTTCTTTAAAAGACCTAGTGGCTGTACTAGGGATCAGGGACTGGCATGCAGTAAATGGGGCTGAGTATATTTTAATGGTGGCTTCTTGATATCCAGTGTGGGGGATCAGAAGCATTGTTTATGACTGGCTGGGGAGTTTATCTCCAGGTAACCCACTAGTGCTGGGATATTCTACTCTCCTTTTTACAGCTTGCCTTGATCTGTGCATATTCAGGTGGTTATCTCAGGAGGTCCAGGTTACAACATCCATAAGAGGAAAAGTGGAAAAGAGTTAGCAACCAAAAAACAAGCTCATCATATGTGGGTGGGGAATGGGATCCAGAACCCCTACACCAAATGCCCCCTCATTTGTCCCATGTATTCTGCACTGGGTCATCAACAAACACAGCAATTTTCTAACAAAGATGCCTATACTTCTGGACTTCAGAGCCCTTTGAATGTCAACTTTACATTGAAATGGTGTTTCAGCTGACATGGTGCAGTGAAATTGCCCCTGAAATGTGTGCAACTCCACTAGAGTAACTCCCCTCTCACTGACCCAGTGTCAATCAGGACTACCCCTGTCAGTGTTATCCAGACTGTAGTAACATACAACTGGTGTGAATGAGAGCAGGACTGTCACAGTGAGAAGAGTCAGTGTAAAAATCAGAATGGCAACATTACACCACAGCAAAATTTGTCTGAAAAGTGCTAACACAAGCTGTGAGACAGTGAAAAGTCTGGGTCTGTATCTTCCCGTGTGTAGCTAGAACTATTGGGCTTGGTCTAGAAGGGGCTTCTGTATGAGAAATACAGATAAATCAAATGTATTCATCTGGACCTCATTTGCCATTTGATTCAGTGTAAACCAGCCCACTGCTGTTACGTGTCATGTAAATTTGTTGTTTTTTACTCTTCCATTCCCCTCCATATTCCTGAAGCTGAACATTTGCTGGAAATAAAGTCTTATTATAACAATAAACAAAAATACAGGCAAATAAACCCTTTTTGTTTTAATGTTCTGACAGTGCTGTTTATTTTTATTATGATTGTCTTGTACAATTTTTAAAGTACCTAAATAAAATGAGAGATTGAACCAAACCTCAGAAACTTACTTCCCAGTCTTTTGGTTTAGTCTGCTCCTTGGATTCCAGCTGAGAAATTTCCTCCATCTCTTTTTTCAGAAGCTCAAACTCATTGAGGAGTTTCTCCTGTGGGAAAAATGAATCTGGATGAATTCAGTAACTCAGTGCTCTGGGGATTCCTCAGCTCTGGGTGGCACGAAGGTCTTGCAGTCAGGCTGGCAGTGAGGGCCAGGGCCATTTCTGCCCTGAAAATAGGGATTGGGCTCTGCCCCCTGTTGTGTGGCCCTATGCAAGGGCCCAATCCAACACCAGGACCCACTCTGGCTCCTGCTACTCCCTGCTGACCAGGGGCAAGTGGCCCTGGACAAGACCAAGCTCCTGCCATTTGCTGCTGCCTGGCAGGCAGCAGCTAGAGCTGGATGGGGCCTGCTGGGGCCACCAACCACTGACTGGCAGTGGCAGGAGCTGGATCCCAGCTGGTCCAATCCAGACCCAGCCACTGCCGGGGCTAGGCTGAAGATGTGAGGGACCTGTGGCCCCTCAGATCCCACGACAGCAATGCCCCTGGTGAGGGGATCTGGTTTTCAGCTTCGCTCTCCTGATTTAGCAGCTGTCTCTGAACCAGTGTCTCATGTCAATCTTGAGCAGCCCACTCAGGGCCTGTTCCTCTCAACCCTGATGGATAAACTCCCACTGAGCTCAGTGAGGTCAAACCTGGGCCTACTACCCCTCTGTGCTTCAGACCCAGCATGCAAACAAGGCACAGCTCTATGCTTTCACCCACTGGTGTCGGTCTGGGGCTCCGACAGTCCAGGGTGGGAAGCAGTGTATTACATGAAAATGGCCATTGGGGAATGAAAAGAACAGACAAAATTTGTATAGCTGCCTGCAAGAGTTGGTGGGCTGCCATGCAGAGTTTTGGACCAGAGACATATTGATACATTCAGTCAATGAAATCCTGGTCCGACTGATGTCACTAGATCCACCAGTGATTTAGGCATGTGCACTCAGCCCTGCCATGCCAAACTTTTAAGCACCTAAATTACCTCTGAACAGCACTGAGACCCACACAACCTGAACGAGGGGTCAGGTTCCCTGTACAAACCATGTGGACAGACTGACACCTTAGACTGTGATCCACGAACACCAGCATACCCGGCTGGGAGCTGCCTAAACTAGCTAATGGGAAATGCTGATGAGAGGTGTCCCAAGCCTCGCCCCCTCAAGGAGATGGGCACCTTACTTCAGGCTATGAGGAGACACCTGTCTCCATCAGCTACCCTGAGCCAGCCAGGAACCCATCTCCTGAAGTCAAGTGGTCAGACACTCCAACTGTGAGTCTGCCTTGCTCCACAAAATTGCTGGGGGAAGAGAGGAAGCCACGCTCTTTAAAACTTTTAGCCCAGTGATTAGTTGGAGCTCTCGCCTGGGGTGTGGAAGACAGAGATTTGATTCCCCCCTTTCTGTCTAGTGCAGGGAAAGGAGACCCATGTTCCACCCCCACCTCTCAGGAGAGGCTCTGATCACCAGGCTTTGGGAAAGGACAATGTGGGGCTCCTCAGTCTCTGCTGCTGAAGCTGCTCCACTAAGAAGATGAAAGGGGCTCTGGATGGCAGGAGAACCTATTACTGGGACTTAGATCCCCAAGTACCATATTTGAGTGGTTCCAAAACTTTTTAAATGGACCCCACCACCCATGAACCTTCCCTCAAATCGCACTGCCATTCCCCCTTCTGAAAGAGAGACAGGCTTTTAGCAAAAACAAAACAAGAGAGTGATTCCTGTGCTGTCTGTTCCCCCCCACCCTCAAAGGAGGCATTTTAGAAGAAGAGGGTTGCAATTGTCACAGAGGTGCTTCCCATGCTGTAGGCCCTAGCAATTGCAGCCCATCTTTCTCCTCCTCCTTTCAAGAACAACATACTTGGTGGCACAGCTCCCTTCTCTTCCACAGTTGCCCAGCCCACAGTCCTGTCTCTTCTACTACAGCCCAGCAGTCTGATGTTAGGCTGGTCCTTCACAATGTGAGAGAGAGGAGTGGGGGCCCTCTTACACCTCCTGTCCACAAATAAGGGCTGGACCCCCCCGCCAACACTTATTTGCTGCTCCAGCCCCCAATCCTGGCACTGGATTTGATGGGGTGGCCTCATCCTTGAGCATGGGGAGGGGGCTGGGCTTGTACTTCATGCTGTACAGGGAGAAAGATGTTGAAGGAAACTCCTCAAGACCTCCTGTGCCCCTTACATCCTGCCCCAGCAGGGACAGCACAGCATAGGAAGAATGCCCAGGAGTAGGGTCATCCCTAGGTTAGAGCAACTGGGGCAAATCACCCAGGGTCCTGTGCTTCCAGGGACCAGGCAAGCCAGCCAAAAGCAGAGGCTATTCCCAGTCCTCTCCCCTGCCATGAGCACCGCATTTGGCTCCGTGAGGAAGGCAGTGCATGTGGCAAGGGAGGGGATTGCGAGTGCTAAACCCGGCCGCTGCTTTTCTCTGGCTTGCCGGGTCCCCCAGAGGAGGAAGAGACAGCACAGGGTTAAAGGGGCCTGCCCCACCCCTGGGCAGGCCGGCCGGCCCTACTCCCACAATGTTGGAGGTCAGGGAGGCTGAGTGGGGGCACAGAAGGCGATTCTCCCTGGGCCCCATGCCCCCTTGGGATGAGGCTGCTGCTACTAGAGGTGGATGGTGGCTGCTTTTGTCTCCAAGGATGGAACTGGACCAGGTCTGTCTCCCACTCCATGCTCCCTCCCAGTTATCTGGGGAGGGGGATGCCCCATATTTTGAGAAATATGGTCATAATAGGTCCAGTTCTGAATGTTTTCATGTAATTTCAATGGGCAAAGGATTCCACGCAATATATTTAAAGACTCCACCCATCATGTCTAAAGTCTATGTAATTTTAAAATTTAACAACTCCTGCAAGTCATTTAATTTCTCCTGAATATTTAGAAATAAATAATGTTTCCTACCTTGTATTTCTGAGCAGCCTTCTCTATGGACACCAGAGCATGAGAGGAGTGCTCCTGAGGTTTAGCACAACCCAGACAGATCACACCATCCTCTTCGCAGAACAGCCTTATTTTTTCCTCATGTCTCCTGCACACTATCTGCATTCTTAGGTTTTCAGCTTTTCCTCCTAATGGCTGGATATTTTCCACCATGCTGGGAAGCTGCTTGTGGGTCAGAAAATCCTCTTTCTTCAGTTTTGTCCTGCATTGTGGACAGCAAACTCCCTGTGGTTCCACTTCTGATTTTCTGTAGTGCTCTATGATACAAGCTTGGCAAAACTTGTGTCCACAGTCCATGATTACCGGATTATCAAAATAATCCTTACAGATGGGACAAACTGCTTCTTCCAGTAGCTTTCTCAAAGGATGGGCTGAGGCCATGGCTGTGGGAATGCATGTTGCTGTGATCAGCTTCATTAAATCAATTAAACTCTAACTGGAACCAGATGATGTTTAATAGTGAAAGTAACAAACCATTGGAACAGTTTCTCCAGGGAAAATGAAGCATGTGTCATCACTTACAGCAGGGGCTGATAACCCAAAACCTAAGAAGAGCCATTTCAAAAAATTCCTTCAATAACCAAGTGTTTTGAGAACCACAATGGGTGTAACCTCCCGTCATGGAGCTGGTCTGAGATGCCTGCTGCATGGTCCCCTGGCAAATGCAGTGGGGGTGGAGCCCAGAATCAGAAGCGATCCCCCCTTCAGGGTCTCCCAGTGGCAGAGAGGAGCCTGGGGCCTGGGACAGGCTACTCGCAGGGTCTGCCAATGGCAGGGGGGACCCGCAGCCCAAAGCAGCAAGGGGCTGGCCAAAGAGACACAAGTGGCTCCAGAGCAACAGGATGCAGACCCCTAACTTAGAGTCTTTGGAGTGTCCTCGAATGCCCTTCCAAAACATTTGCTGTACACTGACAGATGGGAAGATTATGCTCATCTAGTCAGACCTCCTGCATAGCACGGGCCAGAGAATTTTACCCAGTAAATACTGCATCCAGCCCATGGTTTGTAGTAGATCTTTCAGAAAAGAACTTTCAAACTTGATTAAAGACTCCATGGGATGAAGAATCTGCCATGTCTCTGCATCAGTTATTCTAATGGTTAGGGGTGGCCAAACTTATAGAACTCAAGAGCCACACAAGTTGATTATTAAACTTTGAGAGCCGCACTGATGCATATAGCCATATACTTTTAACTACTCCAAAATTAGTAAGTTTAAAATTCATTACACACTTTAATTTTATCGTAAAAAGAGGACAATATTGATCCTACTAATGTCAGATTCTAATTATTACTTAAGGTTACCATGAAAATTAGGCCTATAGAGTAAGAACTTAGCTGCTGCTTGATGTAGAAAACTGCAGGCTAGTGGTGAGTTGTTTAAAATCCCAATTATGCCACACTTCTCCCCACCGTCCCAACTCCCTCCTGAATGCCTATGTAGGGGTTGCTTTCCCAAATTGATTTGCTGACATTCTTCCGGGAGCCACAGTTTTTCATTCAAGAGCCACATGTGGCTCTGAAGTCACAGTTTGGCCATGTCTGGTTAGTTACATGCACTCAAAAAACTGCATGTCATGTGGAACTTTGTTTCCATTTCTATTGGGTTGGTTTGCTCTGCCTCTCTTTTCCTTTATTTTTTGCTCTGAGTTGAGCATGCAGTGAGTTAGAGATTGGTCAGTTGTTCCAACAGCTAACTGTAGTTAGATATTTACATCTTATTTCTACTGTAAGCAAATTCCCATGGTGGCTGGGTCTGTGTGCATGTGGTGCCTTCAGACAGTCTCTGCAGGGTCCAGCTCCCCCCAGGGGTAAAGTCCCCTGGCTCAGGAAGTAACTCTGATTTTAGGGTGTGGAGCAATTTGCTGTCTTGGAAGAAAAGCAAAACCCTTAGGCAGGAGCAGCATGAGGGCTCCACCATCTTCCAGTAATAAAATACAGGCTCTGCTTTACTGATGTAAGGCAGGTCTAGACGCTGGGCACTGCTTGTGCTTAACAGCCAAAGGGGGGCAACTAGTCTGAACAGGCGTTGTATTTTCGTGAGTACCATTAGGTATTAGCACAGTCTCACTGTGTGGGTGCAGGACATGATGGTAAATTGTATGTGGGTTCATTTGATCATGAATCTGTCAATACCTGTATTTTAAATGAGTAGGGAAATGAAATATTGTCTTTTTCATAATATGCTATTCTTTGAGTATATAAAAACTCTGTTTAGCCTATTTGGTGGAAAAAAATCACCATCAGCACACAGAGCTTGAAAAAGTGAGCAACTTTGTGTTTCAGTATGTGAAGGGAGAAAAAGACGTGGGGATAGCATAGCTTTGATAAAGAGCTATGCCTGAGGCACTGCCTTGCCTCTGCCCCACTGTTAAAAAATAATCTTGAATGGCTCCTTGTGGAGCTATTCTTTACATACACTGGGGTGAAATGAGTGCTGTATTGAGTTTTGTGGGAACCTTGTCTTGCATTGTTCTCAATATTGCTTCTATATATTCTTTATGTTGCTATTAAAAGTTCTATGTACCACGCTCAGACTTGTGCTTGCAAGTAGGGAAGCATTACCCCTCTAGGGTGCCCAGGGAATAGTGCATTATTTCCTAGGATAGTGGGTGAGGGTTTAAACTGGTTCACGGTGTAAAATTATTTGGAAACTCCTAGATATGAAACCTGGCCCTTGCAGTCCCATCTGACTCTGGCAGAAGGGTTACACTGAGCTCGGGGCTGGGTCATCATTCTGGGAACTTTGCCTGTTTGTGTGAACCCACCAATAAGGAGACCATGAGGCCATGTAACTTGAGCTTGAATGTGTCCCGTTTTAGCTTCATGGCACTAGATCTTGTTGTGTCTTTATCTGTAAGATTAACACTAGTCCAGCAGTCATGTTTCTGACACAGGAGAGATGAGTAATTCCCTTCACTGTAGGATTGCTGGGGTGAGATTCTCTGACTTGTGTGATCACAGTATCTTAGAAGATCAGGGCCAGAAGAGACCTCAGGAAGTCATCTAGTCCAGCGGTTATCAGACCATAGGTTGTGATCCAGTACTGGGACCCAGACCCTAAGGTTCTGGGTCACGGCCCCTTTCCACAACCTGGAAAAGGGCCTCTCTGGGTGGCTTCTTTTTGGGGCATGAGGAACATACCTCCAAGTACCTCATGGAGAGAGGATGCCCCAAACAACTTATTTCTTGGTACCCTCAGCCCACCCAACCTGTCATGACCACTGCTGAATTTTCAGGTGATGGCTGCTTTTTTCAGTGGAGGGGGCCACTGTGTGGCTGAGTGGTTGGGGCATGTGTCTCCCCCAAAAAGTTTGAAAACCACTGATCTAGTCCAAACCCCTGCTCAAAGCAGGACCAACCCCAATTAAATCATCCCAGTTAGGGCTTTGTCAAGTCAGGCCATAAAATCATTAAGGACTGAGATTCCACCACCGCTCTAAGTTTCCTAACAGACCATACAGAAACCTTGGTGGCAGGGAGTGGAGAATGGACTACCTGGAATTCCCTTAAATATTCAAAAACGAGGTTGCTCAATGGTTTTTGTTAAAAAAAATTGTGTTATGTTTTTAATCTTGGCTTCTCATGTATTTGGAGTTGATACATGAGTTTTGAGCATTTGGGCTACAGCCTGCTGAATGTGAAATTGGCATTGCTTACCTGTAAGCTCCTGCTGTTGAGGAGAAATGTCTTCCAGTCCTTGAGCAGTCACATCTTTACTCCTAAAGAGAAGACAATCTGTCATCTTTCAGCTTCGCTGGTCAAGCCAGCAATTCTGCAGGGCATCTAACATGAGTATCAAGGGGAATGAAAAAGGCAAATATATGTACTGTACCTGCAGGGTGTGCTGGCCTGTCCCTGAAAGGAGAAATGGGAAGCTATCAATAATAGTTTATTATTTCATAAAACATGAAAAAATATCCAGTGACCATCCTATGTTGCTATGTCTGCACTTAAGAGTTTCAATTTGAATTTCTGAATTTGAATTAGTCTATTTGACTTAATTCAGTCAATTCGAATTGACATAGCCACACCTGAAAATCCAGTTTGAATTGGCATGTCCATGGCCTGGACTTGCCGATTCGAATTGGAGGGGGGCACCATGAGAAGGAGAAGGGCAAAATGCAGTCAATTTGAACTGAGTAATTTTTATTGACAATGCGTCAATTTGAATTATTCAGTTCAAATTGACCGCGACTTTGAAGTCAAACAAGATTTGACAAATTCGAACTCAGCTTTCATCAATTCAAACTGAGGAGTTCCTCAGTTTGAATTGCTGAAAGCAAGTGTGTCCATACACCTAATAGAATTCAAATTGATGACAATCAATTTGAATTCAGCTCTAAGTGTAAATATACCAAGAGAGTGTGTGACACAGGGCCCTGGAGGGATTTAATTAGTCAACAAAAATACCCTTACCTTGGACTGGTGGGAAGCCATTACTGCGGGAACCACAAAATGAGACCCATGAGCTGGGGATCCTTTGCAATCCTCACAAAGGAATTTGGTATCCTGCTTACAGAACCATACAAGCTCTTTCCCATGATCCACACAGACATTCCTGTCTGCCCTTCTTCTTTTCTCTAGATTTAACTCCCATTGTTTGATGAACTGTACTACGCGGCCCAGAGTTTTGTTAGACTTGAAAGCTCTTTTCTGGAATCCTTCACCACAACAGGGACAGGAAGGTTTCTTCTCTTCCTTACAGTGCTGAATGATGCAGGCGCGGCAGAAGTTGTCCCCACACTCTAAAATTACCGGGTCTGTCAAATACTCATTACAGATGGTACAAATCACATCATCAGCTAGCTCACTCCCAGCTACAGATGTTGAGGTGTGGGGTTCCAGACACTCAAGCTTGCGTTTCCTACTCCTTGGGGGAGCAGGTGGCTCCATGGCTCCTGGGTTCTCAGTCCTTCTGTCTCTCTCCTTCTTCTGCCCTGTGTGGTCTGCGCCCACTGGTGGGACGTACTTGCTGCTGGGCTCTGCCCTCTTCCGTGGCTGGGTGAGGTGAAGAGAAGAGAGAGGCCTGGGGGAGAAAGACAAGAAGGGAAAATAGAAGAAAGAGGGAGAGAAAATGATTGTGGGGGAAGATGAGTAAAGATAGTGAGGGCAGGAAAGCTGCTCAGCCAGACAAGCCCTTGCCAGTGTGCAAAAGAAGGGAGGCAATTTTTACCACTGTGCTCATCTGCCCTGCTGAAAGGGACACTGGAACACTGAGTCCAGGTGAGGGGGCAGAAAAGAGCCACAGGTATAACTGAAGGCTGGCGGAAATGCTTCTCTCGGGACAGACTGAAAGTGCTCCATTAGTTTAATTTATCTAAAGAAAGAGAGAGAGGTGACTTCATCATGATATTTGTGTGTCTTCATGAGGAGAAAACATTTGTCATTAAAGGGATCTGTGATCTCATGAGGGAAGGCAGAACAAGAAGCAGGGACCGGCACATCCAAATTAGAAACAAGACTTTTTTTTTTTTTTTTTTAAAACAACACTGGTGATTAACAAACATCTCAGGTGGTGGAGTCCCCATCCTCCAGGGCCAGTCTGCAGCACTTGAGCTGATCTATCTTATGTCATCCAGAGGCATGAAAAGGACACCCTCCTGTGGATAATACACATTACAGTGACCTAAGAGCTGTCCACACTGGTACTACGTAGGTGGGAGATGCTCTGTAAGCTGGTGGGAATGCACTCTCCCACAGGCATAATTACTCCACCTCCACGATAGGCCAAAACTATGTCAGCAGGAGAGCCCAAGGACACTCCTGGCTCCACCCCCTCCCCTGCCTGCCAGAATGCCCCAGAATTCCATTCCGGGGCCTGCTATTTTTAGGGGCCAGCGTTCCAGCCCCTAAAACTAGAACACGGACCCAGAATGCCACGTTCTGGGACCCACTAGTTTTCAATGGTGGGCCCTGGAACACAACATTCCGGCTCCACGTTCTATTTTTAGAAGCCTTGGAATGCTGAGCCCTTAAAAATAGCGGGCGCCGGAATGGCATTCCAGGACATTCCGGCTAACTTTAATGCTGTTTGTGACATGTCTGTGACTGGGGTTACTGGGTACTATAGGCTGCCACTGATACAGATAACCATTAACAGCAAAAGGGGGGGGGAGTGGTGACAGTTGGACTGATCCAAGGGATATTGCAGGGACACTGTGAGTTTGACTTCTCCTGAGTCTGAAATTCATGACCCAGCCCAAACCAGGTGCCAGATCAGACTCAAGCAGAAAATTTCAGTTTGACTGTGGCTAACAGCAGAGAACTGAAGAGAAAGGAGCACAGAGAAAACAACAATGCAATTTGATTGGCTGTTCATTTCTGTGGCCACATTTACCTTTTCCTCAAGAAAACAGATTTATCCTGATGAGAATGAGGAAGGAAAATAGTATATAAAAATGAAGGGGAAAAATTATTGAGAAACCCTAGCTATTGTTCTGATCTATCCAACCTTTCACCTGACATTGCATCTAACAAAGTGGGTTGGAGCCCACGAAAGCTTACACCCAAAGAAATCTGTTAGTCTGTAAGATACCACGGGACTTTCATTGTTTTTGCCGTACGCAGACTAACACAGCTATCTCTCTGGAAATATTCAACTTTCCCATGGCATTCTCCCTCCCCGTCGTTTATAACACAGTTGAGATGATGAGATGGGTTAAAAGCAGCAGAAGGGTGCTGTTGATGACTGTGCTGTACAAAAGTTAACAATAATCAGCCATGTATTCAGTTGGAGAGGGGAAGGGTCAGAACCTCCTTTTTTTTTTTTATTGTATATCACTGAAATACTGGTTGAGAGACAGGGCGTCAAGCAAGGTCACAGTAACACTGAGTCTGTCTGTCCCAGAAAGACACTGACAGGAAACAATAATTAAACCCTCAACTGTCTGCACTGGCAGAGCTGAGGGTTTCTGAGGTGCTTCAGGCTGCATAATTCCCTGCTCTGTTACCACTCCCTGTGTGACTCTAAAAGTCACATAGGCCCAAAGTGTCACAGGCATTTTAATGTCTGAAGACGCAGTTAGGCACCTAGTGTAATTTTCAGAGGTGCACAGGTACTCTGCCTTCCAGTGCAAGTTAGGCACCTAGATGTGTTCGAAAATCCCACTAGATGCTGAGTCTTTAGGTCCCTATGGACTTTTCAAAATCTGCCCATTAATCTCAGTGTCAGATTTGCAAGGCTATTTAGGCACCTAGGATGCAGACAAGAGCCTACAGGGACTTTCAAAAGATGCCTGCAGGAGTTACACGCCTGATTCCCATTAATTCCCTTCTGCTGTGTTCCTTCCCTTTCTGCATTCATCTCATGCATATTCCTTTGAAGGTGCTCCTTGGCAGAAACGTCCCTTGCAAACAAGAGATTTTTACTGAACGTTACTTACTGAACTGGTGGGTCTGAGTCCAGTGGCAAGGGGACAGGGGTCCAGACTGCAGAAATCACCATGGGTCACCCAGATAGTAGTTTCAAGAGAGGGTGTTAGAATGGAATGAGCCAGACAGGGTCCGTCCAGCTCCGAAGTGAGGCACATAAGTGGGGGCAGTGTGTGGGGAAATCTTTTATTGTCACTACTCACTAGCCATATAAGGACTCCCTGACATGCACATTACCTACATGCTCAATACGCTTGCATTTGTCTGCTGCTGCCAAATAAGGTCCTGCACTGGCTGGAGCAGCTTCTCTGACTGGGCTAAAAGCTGGAGCCTTGGCCTGGTCCATCTTATTTTACTGCTTTACCAGAGACCTGAGAAAAACAAAGCAAAGACCTGGGCCGACTCCAAGGCTCATTTACCAAGAAGTAGAAAGACACTGCTAAGGGAGAGGAGCAGAAGGAAGGATTAAGGCATTCCTTATTTCTGAGTCCATGTGGACTAGCTCTGCTGCAATGCTAACACCAGGGGTGTCGCTGGGGGCAGGAGGGACCCGGGGCACAGGCCCAGGCCCCACATCCCCAGCCAGGGACTGGGCCGCCACAGCCACACCCCGGATCCCCTATTGGGCCGGAGATCTGGGGCACTGGCGCTGGGGCACATGCCCCAGCATGCCCAGCGCCAGCGACACCACTGGCTCACGCTGCAAATAACCCCTTCCATGACAGTTACCAGCAAGTGAGGCCAGGACTTAGCTGGACCATGGAAGAACACCATGAGTCCCCTCTCAAGAGAGGTGACAGCATGAGGCACAAGACCTAAATGATGTGCACTTAGTGAATCCAAGAAGAGTCACATGTGCATGTAGCCTGTAACTGTGACAGTTGCAACATAGTTTCTGCTTAAAATAGGACTTTGCAGCCTTCCTAAAATCAATCTATATCATCACATCAGTTTTAAAATGGTAGTGACAGGGACTTAAGCAACCAGTGTAAATTATGCAAATTTAAACTCATTTGATCAAGAGGTTTCCAAAATACAGATGTTCCTCCTCCCGATACTTTTATAGCTATGACTTCTTATTATAAAAAGTCTCTGGAAGGAGGGGAATACCACATTAAACATATCATTCAAATTATCTATTAAATACAGTGTATCTGTATCAAGATCAAGCAATCAATGAATATGAAATTATGTGTGTGTGTACAGGGTGATTCATATTCCTGGCCACCATTCTTAGGGAGAGAGGGGAGAGAAAGGTATGAGTGAGAGAGAGCATAACGCACATCTCCCAGATAAAGTACTCATTAGGGGAATACACAGCGAGCTGACACCCTCCAGGAGCTATAGTCTCTCCATCACTGGACTGGGTAGCTTTCTAAAGAGATGTACTAGAGATCAGTCACAGCTGTTGGACTTAAAGCAGGAATTCACTGAAGGAAGTCAGACTAGATGATCATAATTATACATTCTGTCCTTAAAAAAATCTATTAATCAATGTATAAAGCTGCATTTGCTTGTGGAGACCACAGAGTACTGTGCCAGTTTCTAATTCATTATTGTAAAAAGCCTGGTATGGGAACCTGCAGTGTAAGATTTATAAGATTAAAACCAGTCAAAATTAGCATTTATCAGGATAACCATAAAAATTATCACACAAATAAGTGTGTCTATAGCATCTTTCACCCCAGCAAACATCCTACATAACACTTCCTGACAAAAATGCAGCCCCCTCTGGGGTAGAGATGACAATCACTTGAACAGCTGAAACAAACATGCTGCTCAACAATCAAACAGTGGGATATTTTCTGCAAGAAGAAATCCTTTTTCTATAAGGAGGAGCATGGAATCATTAGTGACTAAAAAGAGCAGAAATGTGCTTCTAAGGGGTCTCTCTAATGATCCTCATGTAGTAAAGCTGAGTCAGTTTAATTCAGAGAAAGTCTGGGCTGATCTTTGTAGGATTTAAAATGCATCAAATCTAAAATGCTAGGCTAAGCGATCCACTCTGGGGATCATAGCTGCTCTCACCTTGCCTCAACACCTTTTAAACTAAAATAATAATAATATTTAGCAACCTTACAAAAGCAAGGAAAGTCCAGCCATATGATGTGATTTTTCAGGAGATGTTCTGTAGCCTCCCGTTCACTGACAGCTACATGTGCTGGGCACTTCTGAAAAATAAGCTACATATCTCTGCTCCAACGCACTTTTTGGTACTTAACTGTACATTTGGGTTCAGATTTTAAGTGCATCATCAGCTCTGGCTTTTACTTGCATGTGCATGTGCAACTCACCACACACTTTTTTGTGCCGCTAAAGCAATTCATAGATTCTAAGGGTCTAACATCTAAGTCAATTTTAAAAGGGATAGCCGTGTTAGTCTAGTCCAGTGAAAAAACAACAAGGAGTTGTGTGGCACTTTAAGACTAACAGATTTGTTTTTTGCATGAGCTTTCGTGGGAGAAGATCCCACTTCCTCAGATGCTTCAAAGATGGAGTGGTCCTGCTTTTTTTGGCAGGGGGTTGGACTAGATGACCTCGTGGGGTCCCTTCCAACCCTATGATTCTATGATCTTCTCCCACGAAAGCTCATGCAAAAAATAAATCTGTTAGTCTTAAAGTGCCACACAACTGCTTGAGGTTTTGTGGCCTGAATGGTAAGGAGGTCAGCCTAGATGATCAGATTGGTCCCTTCTGACCTTAGAGCCTGAGGAAGTGGGATCTTCTCCCATGAAAGCTCATGCAAAAAATAAATGTTAGTCTTAAAGTGCCACACAACTCCTTGTTGTTTTTTCTAACCTCTGAGGACACAAAGCAGTTAATGGCACACAGTACTGTTATCTCCTCAGAAAAAAACCAAGAACATTATTAGCTCATAGTCCAATAAAAAGCTGCATGAGTTGTCATTATTTCTTTCTATTGTAGGATTGATTTCCCCCCTTCATTTTCATTTGCTCTATTTAACAAAAGGCAGATTTGTAAATAATACATATCTTCCCATGCAAATGCTTATAAAAGTACAAAGAAATGTTCTGTTTGTGTTTAAATTTAAACACTTTGTAATATTTCCACGGTTATTAAAAAATGTTAAAACTGCATGACTCCTTGGTTTTTTTATGCCATCTGAGTCTAATAAAATGCCCCCCAGGCTCGCTAATGAGTTTGTGAAGGACCATCAGACCACTCTCTCCCCTCCCTCATTAACAAGAGAACACAGATTAACGGCTCTGAGAGTTTCTCCCTCCAGCAGTTCCCTGCTCTCTGGCCCCAGCTCGTCCCTGAGCTGCCCGGCTGCTGGCTGCCGGGACTGATCCCGCCACCAGGCCTGCTCCCCCCATTACCTGGCCGGTGGAGCAGGCTGAGGGCGGGCGCGAGGCCTAAACACTCCCTCAGCCTCCCTCCGCGCATCTCTCCTCCACAGGGCCATGGCCCCGCACTCTCCTCGCCTCTGCATCTTCTGCGCATGCTCAGATCAACCGCGCATGCTCAGTAACATTCCCTGTGGCTTTTCTGCTGACGCAGCTCATCTCCCTGCCCTTACTTGTTGGCAGTTTTCCCTCCCTCTTTCCAAAGGAGTTCAAGGGGGGCAAAAGGGGTGACTTTGCTGGGGGGGCTGGGCAGGTGTGTGCAGGGGATGGAGTGTGACTGGCCTGGGGGGTTGGGCACTTGGAGGCAGGGGCAGGAGAGGGGCAAGGAGCCAAATCAGCTACTGGGGGAGGGGCAGCCAGAGTCCAGCCCTGGGCTGAGAGCTGCCAGCACTTACAATAAGGGCACAAAGTCCCCCCACAGAGGGGCAGGGGTGCCCTAGTGACCCCAATAGCAAGAGTCTTCTCCCCTCCGTTCAGAAATGGGGGGGCTTTATTGTTTTCCCACTTACAGGAATTTGTGTTTTACTGAGAGGCTGGGCTCTGCCTTGTGAAAGGCACCTGACTTCTTAAAGGCACAGGCATCCTAATTTTAAAGCCAGCAGCTCCTATCTTTCTGATATGCCTCTCTGTGAGACTACAAGGGACAGGGACAGCGCAACACAGTAAACCTGGTAAGTGCTGCAGGGGGGCACCAACGTTTGAGGAGTGCCAAAATGGGGAGCGCACTGCTGCGGCCTGCTCTGACGTCACTTGTCTGCACTGGCGTCTCCTATGCTTGCGGGGGGGGGCACCAGAAATGCTAGCAAAGCCCTAACGTGCTGAGCGGGTGCCTAGAGCGTATTCCAGTCAGAACGCGCCCCTTTCCATTAGCGGCGCTTGGGGTAAGCGCTGTGAAATGCACCTTTTAAATGAGCGGCTCTATTGAGCCACTCCAGTGCACCCAGGGCAAAGCCACCCTAGTTACAGCCCTAAACACTAGTGCCATTCCTGACAGGACTTGATTCAAGAAATAATATTTTAGTCACCCCCTTCTCAATTTACATTTGGACAAATTCTCATGAGAGCACACACAGAAAATTGTCTTATCTGCTGTGATTCTCTGAATCACACATGACTGCATCTCATTGTGCTGCATGGTGGTTACTTTAATAGCAAATACCTTCTGATAAGTAAATCGTTGCTAGTATTTTAATTTAATATTTTACTTGGGGTGGCTCATATTGTGGTTTTTAATTCTGACACTTGAAATTTTATGGCACAAGTGTCTTCTGTTGGATTGTTCCTGATTGCTTATCCTGCTGTAAACATTTGTTCTTCTTCGAGTGCAGCTTGGATACATTCAGTAATAGGTGTATTCGTGCTGCAGCACACAATTGGTCGGAAACCTTTTTGTGTTAGCCTGTCAAAACATAGCTGGTGGCCAACACCTCCTTGTTGAGGGAGATATTTTTATTTTGTGAAATTGATTTTTGTGAAGTGTTATATGGGTATGTTAAAAAGTGAAGCACACTTCCCCAGAAGAAGAGAGCTCGAAAGACTGAAGAGTTCGAGAAGCTTCAGTTGGTTGACAGCATGATCAAGGTCACTGGGTAGCCTGCCAAGAGCAAGAACTCTGCCCAGAAATTAGAGCCATGTGCACCACCTGAGGGACAGTGAGCTTTAAGCACTGGAAAATCTGGTGATTGGCCAGTGGAGACAGATTTATGGGCTGACCAGACTCGTTAGTGGGGGGCCTCCCTCTCCTTTGGATGAGGTGTCAGTGTCTGTGGCGTTGTTGTGACAGGCGTAGGCGCATGTAGAAAAGATACAATTGGTGGTGCTCAGGGACTTTGCGGATTGTAGCTGGCTTCAAGAAGAGGATCCAGGCCAAGTGCCCAGAAGCAGATGGGTCAAGAGAGGAGGACCTTGGACCTGGACCCAGAAGTTGACAAGCTTCAGACCAGGAGGAGGAGAAGATGGGGACATAATCCCCAGTGGAACCTCTCCCTCCAGTATCATGACCAGCACTCTGGAGAGTGAAGGCAAACTCTGAATAGCCCTGCTGGGGAGCGTGGAGGGAGGGTGTAAGGGTTTGCCTCTAGTTTAGTTTTTCTCATTTTAAGTTCATCTGTTTCTCATATTGTTTGTATACTCGGGTATTTACCTTGATTTGGTTTTCTCATAAAGCATATGCTCATGTTAATTAAAAATTTTTGAGGTTGTCTACCTTATATTAAGTACAGGTCATTTCCATAAGGATTGGAATCAGGGTCATCCCTAGGGGGCCACGGGGCCCCAGGTGACTCGCCCTATGCAGACCCCACCAGCTCCCACCCCAGCACTAGGGGTGGGGTTGGCCAGCCCAAAGAAGAAGCAGGCCCCTGTTCTGGCCATACCATGCCAGGGACCAGGAGAGCCAGCCAAAAGCAGTGGGCCAGTTCAGTGCTGCTGGTCCACCCCCCTCATCCCTGGGCTGCCTGCCAGCCACCCAGTCTTGCCACCTGGGCTAATGAGAGGTGGGGTGACGCCTGGCTAGGCCTGCCTGCTGCCCCTGAGCCTTGCTCCTGGGGTAAGGAGAGGGGACCCCAACCAGCCCAGCTCACTGGTCGGGAAGGCAGGGGTTTGACAACAGCCCATACCTGCCCACCAGCCTGGGTGTCTGAGGTTTGACTCGGGGCCAGACCTGACCACCAGCCCGCTAGCCTGGGGTTTGAACCCTGGCCAGACCTTCCTGCCATCTGGGTTAGGGGAGGTGATGCCTGGCCTTGCTGCCTGATCCCTGGCCACACACCCCACTTTGGCCTGCAGAGATCCAGGGCCCATGGGGAGTCCTGGATCCTCAGGTCTCCCAGACCCCTCTCAACAACCCGGTTACTGGCCTGACCCAAGGCCTGGGGGGGGCATATCCCCAGCCAGCTCCCCCTGTGGCTCAGGCTCAGGGTCCCACCAGACCCTTCTCCCACAGCACTTGCCTGGCTGTGTGTTCCCCGAGCGGGTGCTGCCAGCATCTGCTGGAGGAGGAAAGGGTTAAACCTCACTCTCCCCTCCAGCTAATCGCTCAGCTGCAGGCTCCAGGGGGGAGAGAGGGCAGGCAGCCCAGAGTCTGGCAGAGCAGGGTCTGAGTGATCCTGTCTGGAGCGGGGGGGTTAGAGGGGCTCATTTGGGCCTGGCAGTGAGAGATCCGCGCCGTGGCACCTGCTGGTTCCCAGGCAAAGGGGCCCTGTGCGGCTGCCCTGCTCACCTTACCCTAAGGACAGCTGTGTCTCTGGTGGTGGAACACTGTGGACAGCCAGATCTGGAACTGTCTCATTCCCAGGTGGGCCCTCCTTATCACCGAAGTGGAGGCTGCCATGTGACCCCAGGAGCTGGAGGCAAACTCTGGTGGTGGTGATGGTGGTGGTTACCCGGGAGTCCTCAAGCTCTGCAGTGATGGTGCAAATGATGGTGCAAATGAACCAAAACCTTGGGGGAGGAGGCAGTGAAGCCCCCCCCCCCCCTTTTTGGAGTCCAGGAGAGCCCTGAGATGCGGAGAGTTTTGACTTTTCTCGATTTATGCAAAGCCCCAGGCAGCTGCACAGCCGTTTCGCTATCCTGACACTGTGTTCAACCTGGGCTTTTGATCTTCCTTTTATTAGTCAGTCATCCTGGTAGGGACATATCTTTGTACCCTGCTGCCGCTGGTGCGCTACCACAGCCACCATTGCATTTTGTGAACACCCTGGGAGCCAAGAAGAGCCTGAAGGGGAGCGATGTAAACCAGAAATGTTTTCCCCCTACCATGAATCTTAGAAAAACTTCTGTGGCAGGGGCGTATCATTATGTGGAAATAAGCGTCCCTTAGATTGAGGGCCGCGAATCAGTCCCTGTAGTCCAGAGATGGAATGATCTGCCATGGGGAAACTATACAGAATTTTATTTTCCTTCTGTGCTTGTTCAGAGCTCTGAAGTTTAAGATGGGTCTCAGATCTCCATTTGGCTTAGGAACTAGGAAGTAACAGGAGTAAAGCCCTTTTCCCTACTCTGATCTTGGGACCCTCTCTATGTTACTTGGTAGCTCTGTGTTCTTGGAGAATCAGGGCATAGCATCCAGCCACTGAGACTCAACCCCCCCCCCCCCGCCTCTGCTTGAACCAGAAACCAGAAACAATGAAAGGCAGTGGGAGACACACCTAAAACCCCTTTGAACAAGGGTGCTGGAATTAGGCCAATTCCTCTAACCTCATCTACATGGAAGCTGTGAACCATTAACACACTGAATGGACAGCATAAACTTCATTTGCATCAAGGATGGAACCAGAATTAGCATACTGAATGGAGAACCAAGTTCCAAGGCAGGAGTCGCACTGAACTCTGGGACTGGCAAAGCAGAGAAGCACTGCATGATAGGGGATCCTGTTTCCTGAGAGAAATGAACTCATGCCTGCCCGCACCCAGCCCAGCAGTCAATAGATCTTCAATTGATATTCAACATACTTAATCTGTCTGATTGCATTGTAAGCTCCCTCAAAGGAATGCCACCCATCACCAGGAATGATCAGGTCCTATTGTCCACCTAAACAAAACACTCTGGTATACTCCCTTAAGTCATTATTTACCCAAAAACAACCTAGTATTCCACCTTAAACCATTGTTTCTTCCCTACAAAAATCCCTACCCAGGTTAGTTAGTTAGAGAATCTGTTCTGATGCCTGATCTGGTGCCTGGACCTACAAGCTGCCTCAGGTCCACTGGGACTTCACTTTCTCCTTGCTGATCATGGTGGAGGTTCTGCCTGTCCCCAGCACTCCAGACCCTAAGCTGAACAGCCTGGTTCCTGGGTACCTTTGAGCTGCACTGAGTGGTGAGACATTCTCCCCCTTGCTTCTGTCTTTGTTTTTCCCTACTCCAACTATAACTCTCTAAACCTGATCTTTTGTAATCCAGTTGGGCTAGCTTTCCCCAATACTATAATTGAAACTGGGTAATAATGTAATTGTTTGATCATTTTCCTCTTTTGTATGGTTATCAATATTGTGACTCTTTGGGCATTTTTCTTTCCTTTTATAATTATTCATAAGTTTTATGTACCTGGCAATAAAGTAACTTTCCTAATCAAGCTGGTTGCCTGACTTCCTCTCTATTGCTCTGCAGCAACGCTCCTTTAACCTAGCCAAAGATCCCTTGTAAGGTTTGCTCATTAAGGCTGTGTTCACACAGCACTTTTGTTTCGAAACAACCCCGCCAGTGCCTGCAGCCCCCCCTTTGCAGGCACCCGTGGGGTTCAGCGCTGGGCAGCACTGAACCCCCCTGGTGCCTGCAGCCCCCCTTGGCAGGCACTGGCGGGCAGCAGCGCTGTACAGCACTGAACCCCGCCGGTGCCTGCAGTCCCCCCTTTGCAGGCACCAGCGGGGAGCAGCGCTGTGCGGCACTGAACCCCGCCGGTGCCTGCAGTCCCCCCTTTGCAGGCACCGGCGGGGAGCAGCGCTGGGGAGCGCTGCAGCCCGCCGGTGCCTGCAGCCCCCTGAGGAAGCGAAATAGCAGGTTCACAGTGTGAACCTGCTATTTCGTTTCCCGCTTTTTTTCTTATTTTGAAATGTTATTTTGAAATAAGGTGTTATTTCGAAACAAGTTGTTTCGACACAACTTGTTTCGAAAGAACCATGTGTGTGTGAACACAGCCTAAGGGTTTACCAGCATGCTGAACCTGTGGCATATAAGGGTGACAGTTGAAAGTGCTGCTTTGACCCAGCCAGTGGAGTCCAGGTGCATATAAGGGTGGCAGCTGAAAGTGCTGTGTTACCCAGCCTGCTTTGATGCATACACAAGTCTAGTTCGGTACGGTTCAGGGGCACATGAGGGTAGCAACAGATCAGTGCTGTGTAACCCGGCCTGCTGAGTTCAGGGACACAAAAGGGGTCAGCTGAGAGTGCTGATAGACCCAGTCTGCTCAGTCACAATTAGAAACCTAGTCTTGGGAAATTTAGGTCCTGCAAGAGTGGTTCCATTGGAACCATGTTCACACGACGCACCGTTGTTTCGAAACCATCTGTTTACATAATTGGTTTTAATCTAGCTGGGTGTGTAAGGCAGTACTTCCCAGCCTTTCCAGAAACATGACAAACTTCAATGAGATAAATATGATGTTTATGAGCAATAGATTCAGCTGAAAACGGCTGGGTGTGTCATGAAATTGTTTATGTCTAAATTGTCAGTTTCCAAAGGGATAGCCGTGTTAGTCTAGTCCAGTAAAAAAAACAACAAGCAGTTGTGTGGCACTTTAAGACTAACAGATTTATTTTTTTGCATGAGCTTTCGTGGGAGAAGATCCCACTTCCTCAGAAGCTTCGAAGATGAGTGAATTTACAGAAAGGAATGAAACTAAATGCAAGGGGGTGTAAAACATAGGATCAGGTCATAAAGTAACAGCAAATCAGAGCAGTTTACAGGCTTAAAGAATGGGAAGCCTGAAGTCAAATTACCCTTTGTAATGGGAAAAGAACCCATAATCACGATTGAGTCCTGCTTTCACAGAATTTAGTTTGCATATTAATTCAAGTTCAGCTGTTTCTCTTATGTCTAAAGCCCATTCAAGTCCTAAGGATTCTACAACTTAACCATAGTCCCATCCTTTTCAATTAATGCCTAAGATATATTGCTTCTTTCTCCATCTCTCTCTCGCTCTCTCTGCATCTATTCTAAGATTTCACCTAAAGGGCAGGCAAGAGAGAGGGAACCTAACATGATCCTGTAGAGTTAGCAGCCACAGTGGTCCTACATCCAGAGAGCTGAGAATAAGATTGTCTTTGGAATGGTCGAAGACTGCAACAGGATTCTGTGAAAATACTGTCTGTGCTGCACCCCAGCAGAGTTGGAAGATAAATAGGTAGGGAGAAGTTGCTATTTTTTAAAATGAATTTGGAGACCTCATACTGATGATTACTCGAAACTGTTTCTCATTGTTCGATAGCAGGGGTCTCAAACACATGGTCCAGGGGGTGCATGCAGCCCCTAAAGCTATTTCCTGCAGCCTGCAACATTATTGTTACCAATATTTTCAATATTGTTATTTGAAAAGGTTTCAGTGGTGTGGGCCTCAGGATGATGTAGCTCCTCATGTGGCCCTGTACTAGTCCTCTTACAGCCCTCATTGTTATTTGAGTTTGAGATCCTTCTTCTATAGTATCATAGAATTCTGTGTGCTAAGCATTTTTAGTTAGAATATTTCTAAATTTCAATCATTATGGACAGAAATATTTTTCGGCAGCCAAGAATCCCATGTTTTCAATGAAATCAACATTTTGTATGAGAAAAGACCTGTCTGTCAGCTTCAAACCACTTCCCCTTAGTGTCCTAGTTCTGCCTTTGTTCCCTGTCACTGTGCATCCAGTACAGTAATAAGACATGCTGTTGTAGGGGAAAATCTAACTCTGGCCCTCAACTTCAGAAAGAGGCACACCAGAGCCTTCCCAATGAAGCAGACCCGTTCCCACCCGAGACTCCAATAGGCAGAGAACGAGGTGTGGTTCAAAGTTTATTATTCAGCTGAATAATAAAAGGAACCGCAGCAGATGGAAGCAAAGACAAGATAGCCTCTCTGAGCAAGAACCCCCAGTATAGGGGTTACAGGTCATACATACTTTCTATCATGCAAAATACAATATACATAATGCAACAAGCTCATGCATAATACAAGAAGTTACATCATGCCTAAAGACCCTACATGGTATTACTACTCTTAATATGCAGGTTACAAGATTAGATTATGTTTAATAGTCAGCATATAGTTAGCCCGCCTCTGTTGTTGTTTACTGCTCTTTTGGGTATTAATTATTACTCTTGACCAATAAGAGTGGCCAACCTCCTGTGACCCCTCAGTAATCTAGCCCCCGCCAACCTGTTTACCAGACTAGGGTAATAGCTTCCCATCACGGCCCAGACAGGAGTGATTGTCTCATAATAAACCTTTGTGGATTACCTCATGTATCTATAGAAGCAGTCTAACTTCCTATCAGTCTAAACCCCCTAGCTCCCCTGACTAACTAAACTTGTCTAAGCAAACACAACAGTCTCTGGCACAGAACTTCCTGACCAAACTTACTCCATCTTTAAACCTCCCTTACACTGTCCACAGCTGTGAGCGAGTGGAGCTGCAAGGAAACTAGGTTTCTGGAGTTCCAAAGGGCAGCTGTGTTAGTCCTTACTCTAGCTCAGCAAAAAAGGCAAGCAGTCTTGTGGCACATAAAGATTAACAGATTTATTTATTGCATGTGTCTGGATAGAGGGTGACTTGGCCCTAGAGAGATAAAGAGTAGTGTCTGCTCCTGACACCAAACCACAACAACTCTTTCTTAGAGGGCTGTCAGATCCAGCGCCACGAGATCTACTGAGTGGAGATGGAGAGCTGGGAGATAGCATAGGTCCGCATGAGGGTGTCTGTGATCTTTTCTGCGCTGAGCCAGACTGGATCGGGTGCTCCTGAGAGAGGACCCCTGGGGAAAAGGAGACAGAGCAAGCGTACAATTAGCTAGAAAACTCGCATGCATGTATGGGTGTCCCTAGTTACCCCACTCAGCCAGGGGAACTTACAGCTCAGGGCAGAGAAGAGGGAAAGGAAAAGCAACAGAGATTTGAGGAGGGAAACTCCCGAGCAAGCAGGAACAGGCAGGTCTGCGTCTGGGGAGAGATGGAGATTCCTGGAACCAGGACTTCATACTTAACAGTTATCTTATTAGCAGTTAAATAATATTTCCTGCATAACCATTAAGAAAAACCTTTAGCTGTATCCACTAAAAAATTTTCAACTGCTAGGAACATCCCGCTGAAACTCAGGGTCTCTCTCTCATCCCCAGTGTCCTGTTCTCTAAATGGGTGAGTTTTCTCTTATTTAAATGTAAAAAAGTAGAATATCTTTTGTTTAAAGGAGTCTGTTACAAAGTACTCTGTGTCACTGTTTTTCTCATGCCAGCAAAAAAATAAAAACCAGGGTTTTTTTAAGGCCCTGTGTTCACCTTACAGTTTCACACAATTCAAGGGATGGTGTGTGGGAAAATACATGTACAGAATCATTTGTGGACAATTTCTCTAGGTTAGGTTTTTGGATCATTTCAAAGTGAGCCTGTGTATTCTACTCTGCTCACTTTTTCTGTAATCAGTTTTTGTCAAGGTCTTCTGGCTGGAACTGGGAGGGTGGAGCTTGCTCCATAGAGCAGCAAGTCCTTCTGCTCACACTGTAGGAGGGCAGCTCCCCTTCTATTTCACAAAGCAGCATAGCTGACTCACCAGGGTCCAAGCAAGTTCAGGGCCCAGTCTTGTAGCACAGCAAGCCTTAGAGGCTGGAGTCAGTGGAGGGGGCTCAGATTAAAATGGTAGCCAGTCCTTTGGACATAGCCTATGGAGAGTGCTTGTTTTGACCAGGCAGTAGGGCCTGGGACATAAAGTGCATCGGTCAGCCCCAGTTTTCATGGCTGAGTGGCCAAAGTCCATGGGTTGCTCCAAGGGAGTAAATGGATTTTCCCTTCCCAAGTGGGTTAGGTTCCCCCATCTAAGCATCTTTGGGACCCAGTGTTGCTGTGTTGGATTGGATGCAGACACTTGTCCCCATTGCTCCCTGAGGTGGCTCAGAAGCCCCTGGGGGCTGCGACAGATCTCAGGACCTAAAAGACAGATGAGGATGAGGCACTCAGTCCTTCCAAACTCACTTCAAGGGCATCCTGTGTCAAACAGTCCCTGCAGTACCTCAGGCACCTCTTGACAGTACTGGATGAGGTAGAGCTGGTGCATCATCTTGGATCTCACGTCATCTACCTGCATGGAAAGAAGAACCTGTCAGACACTCAGATGCCCCATAGGAACGGAGATGGAAGTGGGATGGAGACAAATGGCCACAAGCATCTCTACCCAGCCCCACCCATGTTAGAACAACAGATTCTGTCTCCTCACCCCTGGAATGGATTCCTCTCCTCTCTAATGGCCTCCAGAGCCAGTCCGCTTCCATTGTGGGGTAAGCTCCTGCCCACATCCCACTCAGTGCCCCAGGCTCTGCTCCACCTCCTAACCACACACACATCAAGTTCTCCAAACTCTCCACCCCCACCCTGGTAGGGCTAGGACTTGGGTCTAGCAGCAGGAAGGTGGGGCTGTGGCAGTAGCAAAGTGGAGTGAGAGGAGATTGAGACCTTCCTGCAGGTCACCCCCGTCACTGATTGTGAAGATGCAGGGATGGTGACTCTAGTGACATGGACACTAATGCAGAAGGAAGGGTTGAAGCCTGTGAGGCAGAAGAAACTGGGAGAGGGCATTTAGGGGACTTTTCTGCTCTTTCCATGAGCAATGCCAGCTTGTCCTATGGACACATCCATGATAAGGAACAGCTTGTAAATAATTCAGCTTGCTGTAGCCCTGCATTGTGGCTGCTCATGGGAAGAGCTGGCTCCCTGCTACTCATGGAGCTCAGTTCATCACCCTTACCAATGGCATCTGCTCTGACTCTCGTTCCACACCAGACTTCTTATTCCAGGCCAGTGAATGGCAATGTCATACGATTCACTTTCCAGAGGGTCTGGGTAAAGGGCTCTGGGCCTCACCCCCATCTCCTGAGTCCAGTCTAGCTGCTTACCTCATCCCCTATCAGCTGATTGTCTTCCCCTAGCATTCCATAGACTAGAAGCAGCCCAACTTCAGCAATGCACAGCAGAGGGTTGCTGATGGCCAGTACTGCTGTGTGAAGGAAGGCACTTCTCTGACTTTCTGAGAAGAAGCATCCAAAAACCTAAAACCAGAGAAGAGGAGTTTTTAGCTGATTCCAGAAAGCCAGGCTCCCAATACTGGGACTAGAACAGCAATGCCCTAGGGTGTCTAGGGGAGGCTAAGAGAGGTTCTGCAGCCAAGGACCCCATTCCTATAAAGCATGGGTTTGGGACCTTTGATCCTGAAAGAGAAAAGCTTCCATAGATCTAAACAACTGCCTTGACTGGTTGTTACAGCATGACCTAATCACATGACCTACACTCCCCTGCATTTATTTCCTCCCATTCTGTAAGTTCCTTCATCTTCAAAACATCTGAGTCAGGTCCACAGAAAAGGGGGTGTAAACATATTCCTGTGGAATCTGCTTGTGCTCCATAGCAATAGATCCATGTGAGACACAAAAATCACAGCATCTAGCAAGGCTCCAAACTGGCACCTTCAGGACCAGCTTCCCCAGTGGGGCTGAAGCAGGAACTCTGAGCTGGAAATGGGAGCAGGCTCTTGTGCAGACTCCAATAGCAGCCATGGCAGGCAAGCCAGCCAGCCCCACAGGTGGCACTTGTAATACCCTGCCAGAGTGTCCTTACCTTCCCCACTCTGGCAATATTTATATATTCCTGGTGCCTCTTGTCCCGGTACCAGTCCCAACACCAGAGCTCTTCAGCGTCGTACTCCCTGACACCTGGGAAGGAGAGAGCCACACGCATTTGTCATTCTGTTTCCAGAGTTTGTGTCCTTCCAATCCCATTCCTGGCTACACAGTGGGGAGAATTCTCATGGCATTCCTGGTGTCATGCTCAACCTGAAAAGGCTGAGGAACTTTGCAAATCCAGGCCCCAAATCTGACCTTTAAAAATACATTCTAGGACAATGCAATGGAGGGGAGGGCCATTTCTTAGAATAGAGATTAGAGCTTTCATAGAGATGTGTACCATTTGTTATGCAGGAAATATCATTTAACTACTAATAACATAACTGTAAACTATGAAGTCCTGGTTCCAGGAATCTCTGTCTCTCCTCAGACAAAACATCTGCTGATGTTTGCATCTCGGTTGGTAGAGGGTAGCAAGGTAAACACAGTGTTTTCCTGTTTGTTACTGTTTTATTTGATGAAGAGGTCAAGGGGAACATTGACATTCTAGATGAACCTTTGAGGTCACAATGGAAAGTGTCTGTTAACTGTTCTAATGCAGCTCATTACCCGTGGTGCCTGGGAGGTGAAGGTTTTCCTTCAAAGGACAACAGACCTTAGTAGTTTCCCTTCCATTAAGTATCTGTGAACTCCGGTAAGAGCTTAAATGCTTGTTTCTGACTGCAGCGTCATCCAAGCCCACATGAGGAAATTACCCACAAGGCCAACCTACTACAACTAGAAAGGAAGTTTGGATGACAATCCTTTTGTCTGCCCTCTGTCCAAGTTTCTCAGGGAAATTTGAACTTCAGGATTGAGATCCCAGGGGACACAGGCCAGGAATCTGCCTGCTAATTTTCATGGGAGAATTAGAACAGTCCATACATTGGGAGGAGTGGATGTTCAGTTTAAGAGAAATGGCCTGTGGGCAGCCTCAGTCTCCTACCAAGTCCAATATCTAGCTGGGTTCCTTACCCCTCTGGTGCAGCAGAATCTGGTATAGTCTATAAAGTGCCTCCTGGGCATGGTGGCTGGTGTCCTCAGATGGGTGGTTGATGAACAGAGCCAGCTGAACCACATGGTCACCCATCTGAGCAAATTCTGCTGAGTTCTGATGGAAGGGAGAGAAGAGAGATCTCCATCAGCCTTCTCCCATCAGCTCCATGTCACCTATGGACCAGGCATATGCCTTCCCTCAGCCCCTCCCTCTGCAGGAGCTACTGGGGAGAGCAGCTCAAGCCAGACACTTAAGTTCCCCTGCCTCCACCGTGGCCTGGAGCCAAGGCACATGGGCAGGGCCCTCCATGAGGATTGGCTCCCCCATCTGCTACAGGATGAGGAGAAGGGACCCAAGGTCAGCGGGAGCAGGGACTGGAGCATGGTACTCTTAAAGGCACAGGCTCATCAGTGAGCAAGGAGAAGAACTTGACTCAGGTCTGTCTCACTCCCTCCTCTGACTCCACTTTCCCAAGAGGAAGGCCCTAATCCCAAGCACCGGCAGCAGCATATCCTGCAGTCCACTGGAGCCAGCGCACATAAACCAGGAGCCTGGGAGCTGGGCTGAGAGGTCACTTACGTCAAAGTCAGGGAGGCTGACTGTAAATTGGAGCAAGGCCGTGATGCACCGCATGGCCCTGGCTCTCTCCTGGGGTACCGGGGACTGCATCCAGAAACCGACAAGCTGTGAAAGGAGGAGGCAGGTTGGGATCAATGCTCAGGTGCCCATGGTGTTCAAATGACCAAATGACCAGCATGCCCAGGGCTGGCTGAAAGGGTGATATTTGTGACAGCTGACCCTCCCTCACTGCACCGGGGATCTGAGACCCTGTAGGAGAGAAGGGCTGATTTATTGGGATCCTGCAGACTCTCTGGGAAGGAGCCAGTGAGTCTCCTCTGAAGACTATCTCCTGGATTTCAGCAGGGTTCAGATTCCCCCCAAAAGCAGCCTGAGTCCCAGCAGCTAGTGCTCGACAGAAGCAGGCAGAACTCTGGCTTATTGTCCCAGCTCCTGCCCTTGTCTTTCAAAGAGAACGCCCCAATGTTGCTTTGCACTGACTGGCCTGGCCAAGGCACTGTTAGCAGAACGGCCTGGAAAAGGCTCATCCAGTGTCTTCTTTCCTGTCTTCCCCAGGATTCAGGTAAAACTACCCTCCACCCTCCTCAGGAGGCTCACCTCCAATACATAATTGAGCCGGTCTGTGCCTGGGGACTGCGCCACGAGGTTGCCCAGCATGTTGTCCAGAAGCACCTCAATCATTGCGTACTGATGCTGCAAAGAAAGGAGAGACATAGGTCAGAGTTAGAGAAGGGGGTTAAGACTTCCCACAAGACAGTAAGAGGAGCAGAAACCAGAGACCACTCTTGCTTCAGGCATGGAGAAATAGGAGGAGGGTGTACCTGGAGGTGGAGGCTGTGCATCCTCATGTCCATTGTAAGAACTGTGTGCAGGACCGTTCTCAGGAGGTTGGTCTCCTGCTCTGCCTCCAGGACTGGACTCATTGTGCTGGCAAGAGAGGGGAACTGGAGTTAGAGTGTGCCATGTGGGGGAGAGACTGGCAGCAACCTGCATGTGAAAGTGCAGGGATATAGACTCAGGGTGGCAAGAATGGAAACCAAGACACTGAGCCGGGAATGACAAAACCAAGGGCTCCCAGGCAGTCACTGGTAGGGCTGGAATAGTGCCTGTTCCAGTGCCACAGCCCGTCCTGGCTTTGACCCTGGGCCCAAGCCTCTTGCCAAGGCCAGGGAAACACTGCCAAAGCCAGTGCAGTGAGTCTTGGGATGGCCGCGATACCTGAGGTGGCTGACGGCAATGAGAGAGCCAGCAAGGATGGCGGTGGGTGCAGAGTTTGGAGGCTGCTCCTCAATCAGTTCCTGTGAGAGCCAAGGAGACAAAAGAGTGTGTCAGATTAACTCCCTGCTGACACTGCTAAAACAGGTGATTACACAGCCAGTACCCCATACAGCCAGCAGGGTCCCACAAATGCCTCTTCCTCATCCAATTTCTTCCTGACATCTCCTTTCCCAGGTTTCCCACCATCCTTGCCTCCATTCCCCCTTCTTTCCTTCCAGCTATGACAACAGTTCCTTCATCCAACACAATCCCACGTACCAAGGACAACCACCCTTTCCAAGTCTGAGGTGCCTTTCCAGCCCCCATGCTTCCCCCACTCTCCACTAGTAACCAATCCTAGAATTGTTTACTTCTTCCCAGTCCTCAGCTCCCTGCTGCACACCGAGCACCTCCCCAGCCTCCATCAATTGATCAAGGAAGGCCCTGCTCATCCCATGCCCCACTTTTCTCTCCAGCTGACAGGCACCGTGTTTCACTCACCACAACCCTCTGCACCACAAGCGCTTTGGAGCAGAGAGGTTCCAGGGTGTCCTGCCCTCTCTGCTTCGCAGCATAGCACACCAGGTGGATGGCATGCAGGAAGACCAGCTTCTTGATGTCATCCTGCATCCAAGAAGAAGGGGGGGCAGGGTGGGAGAGAACTTCTTAACCAGAGACAAACCTGCTGCACCCACACCAGCAGCCTAGCTGTAGGGCACAGGCATCCATGGGGGATGGTGAGAAAACCTTCCCTCCCCTCCCTCCCTTGTCAAATTCAGGCTCAGCAAGTGGGGCACTGCCTGAGAGGGGTGGGGACCACAGAACCTGTGTGACAAATGCCGCTCATCTGGTCAGATTCTAGATCTTATGAGATATGTGTTCCCACTGGGGTTGAGGATTGTCTGGGTCCAGAAGCTGGGAAGGAAAGGCACAATCTCGTTTCCAGCCCAGTGAGAACATTCTACCTTGTCTTTGGCTTGGAGCTCCTCTGTGATGGTCTGGAGGGCAGCCACCTCTGCAAGCAGGACCTCTCCTTCCTCATCCTCATCTTCTTCCACGGGGGTCCCTGGACGATGGGGGGGGGGGGCAGGAGAGGACTTTGAGAGGGAAATGCAAAAAATGCCCAGCCCTCCCACATAAGCTCCAAGGACAAAGCAGGACTCATATTCCCTCCTCCCAGAGAGACTTTTGGCCGCAACAGCTATAGAAACTCCCGGCACCCCACTCACAAATGCCTGAGCTACAGAGAGAAGCTGTGTGACTCCTGCTGGTTTTAGGGGGTTCTTATGTGCCAGGATCCTGGTTTGGGATGAGAGATCCCCGCCTGTTCCTGGTAGAGGATCTGGGCAAAGCATGTTCACATCCCTATCCTGCCTCCAAGTTACTGAGGACAGCCTTGCTCCTCACCTGGATTAAGGCAGATGCGGCCATCGACATCACTGCACACAGTCCCTGAGGAGCTGCTGCTGTCCCATGGGGAGCGGTCTGGGCTGCTGCAGGATGGGCAGGAATCTTCCCCCTGGTACTCTGAGGACGGTGGAAGCTCCTCCGGGACCAACCAGGGTGATGGCTCCTGTTGCATCTTGGGGCTGCTCTTGTGAGGTTGGTCCTTCCCACACAAAAGGCCCCAGAGCCATCCTGCCTGCCTTCTGTCCTGGGCAGAGTCTTGCCTTCCCAGTCTCCTCCTAAGCCAGCTCCTCTTGGACTTAGTTGGGACAGCTGTTGCCTTGGCATCTGTGCTGGGAGCTTCTTTTCTTCCCCAGAAGCCTGAGAGCTTCCACCTCCTGGTCTGACCTGCAAGTGTTTCCCCGCCAGCGGGGATGGAGGGGATGCTCGGCTCCTGTGGAAGATGGAGGCTCCCTGCCTCTGGCCCTGGTGCCACCCCCACAGACTTCTTCCTGAATAGTCGCAGCAACCTGGCCATCCTGGAACCATGTGGGAGCAAGCATTAAGTGTGGGGTACGAGCAGCCTGTGACTAATGGGCCTTTTGGTGCCCTATCCCAGTGTCTGGACTTGTCCTGGGAACCATCCCTCTTCCACTTCAGCCAGACTAGCCCTAGTCACATGAAGCCCAGGCCTCTGGGTTTCCCATTGACTTCCAAGAAGGTAGTGGGTACTCAGCATTTCACATGATTTGGCCCACATGAGAGACTGTCATCCAGAAGATCAGTCTCGTCCAAGGGCTGGACTGGGGGCCCTGTTCATGGGACCTTTCCAAACCCCGGAGATGGTCAGGAGAAGACCTTGCCAGGTCTGAGAGCCTGGGGTTCCTGGAGGCTCTTTGCAAATTATATCTCCCTTGGAGGAGATTCTCTCCCCACAGATAGAAAGAGGAAGCCATAGAGAAAAAGGAAAATGCCACTCACTTGGGATAGATAATGGCCCAAAGGATGGTGGATGTCTCGCTCCAAGCCTGAAGCAGGCTGGAGTGGGTGGTTCCCTGGGGGTTCCCCTGCCCAACGAGTGAGCAGGGCGTGGAACCTGATCTGTGGAGACAAGGGACGGAAAACTCAGTCCAAGGCAAGGGTTGCAGAACAATGGCCTAGGATGGGGCTGACTGTACTTCAAAGCTTCTCATATCCTGCTTTCTTACATTCATCTATGAAACCTTGCCCCCCTGGGCTGTAGGGACTGGGACCCCTCCCTACCCATGTGAAACAGGAATGAAGTGAAGCCACTGGTTTCTTAATTCCAGGCCCCTCCTCTAATCGCAGCTGCCTGCCCATGCCCACAGCTGCGCATGAAAAAATGAAAACTCCAAAGAAGTTAGGCCTCATGCTCGTTTCAGGACCCTACATTTTCCCAGTCTTCAAGGAGAGACTTGCTGCACTGTAGCAACAGGATTCTAGACTGCATGACCACTCAGAACCCCATGTTCTGGCTGGATGATGTGAGGGTCTCTGTTTCAGTTCAAAACCTCTGCAGCTTTTTTGCCCAGAAGGCTGAAAACTTGCCAGTGTGAAGCAAGAGGGTGAAATTAAAAATAGTCAAACTCCGACCTGCATGTAAAGTATTGTTTGAGCAAAAGTGAAGCTATATTAATGGCCTTGCCTTCCGGAAGACCCAGCAGCTGCAAAAACCCCTTATACTGGTTCAAGCTGACCAAGGCCAAGCGAAAGCAGAAGCTCAATGGCTGGAAAAGTCTGTTCTCCGGACAAATAAGATAAGTAAATCCCAGGCGGATGAGATACAGGCTATGTCAGTGTGGTTTTTCTCAATAAAAACACAAGACAAACAGCTGGATAAGTCAGAGGAGTGGTAGGTAAAGAGCCTCCTATGTCACTGAGGGTCTGGCCAGCCGAAGGCACTCATAGAATCATAGAATCCTAGGGTTGGAAGGGACCTCATAGGTCATCTAGTCCAACCCCCTGCCAGAGGCAGGACCACTCCCACTAAACCATCCCAGTCATGGTTTTGTCCAGCTGGGCCTTAAACACCTCCAAAGATGGAGACTCCACCACCTCACTAGGCAGCTCATTCCAATGCTTCACCACTCGCTTAGTAAAAAAGTTTTTTCTAATATCCAGCCTCGACTTCCCTAACCGCAACTTGAGAACATTGCTCCTTGTTCTGTCCTCTGTTACTACCGAGAACAGTCGAGCTCCATCTTCCTTGGAGCATGCCTTCAAGTAGTTAAAGGTTGCTATCAAATCCCCCCTCAATCTTCTCTTCTGCAGATTAAATAAGCCTAATGCTTTCAGTCTTTCCTCATCGGGCTTGTGCTCCAGCCCTTTAATCATTTTGGTTGCCCTCCTCTGAACTCTCTCTAGCATGTCCCTGTCCTTTTTGTAGTGGGGAGCCCAAAACTGAACACAGTATTCTAGATGTGGCCTCACCAGTGCAGAATAGAGGGGAACAATCACATCCCCTGATCTGCTGATAATACTTCTTTTTATGCAGCCCAGTATGCCATTGGCCTTTTTGGCAGCAAGAGCACACTGCTGACTCATATCCAGCTTCCCATCCACCATGACCCCCAGGTCCTTTTCTACACTGCTGCTATTTAGCTGAATGTTTCCCAGCCTGTAGCAGTGTATGGGGTTTTTCCAACCCACGTGCAGGATTTTACACTTGTTCTTATTGAACCTCATAAGATTTCTATTGGCCCACTGTTCCAATTTATCTAGATCTCCCTGAATCCTGTCCTTGTCCTCCAACGTGTCTACTGTTCCCCCCAGCTTGGTATCATCCGCGAACTTACTGAGAGTGCAGTCTATTCCATCATCCAGATCATTGATGAAAATGTTGAACAGAACCGGCCCCAGGACCGACCCCTGGGGCACACCACTCGTGACTGGTTGCCAGCTAGACATGGAACCATTGATTCCTACACGCTGAAACCGTTGATCTAGCCAGTTTTCTATCCACCCTATAGTCCACCTATCCAGCCCATACTTCCTTAATTTGCCAATGAGAATGCTGTGGGAAGCTGTATCAAAAGCCTTGCTAAAATCAAGGTATACCATATCAACGGTTCTTCCTGCATCCAGAAAACCAGTCTGATCATAGAAGGAAATGGGATTGGTCAGCCATGATTTACCCTTGGTAAATCCATGCTGACTGTTCCTGATCCCCGCCTTCCAGAAGGGAAGGAGCAATACCCCTCTCCTGGCCAGCTAGGGAGGAGAGGGTCAGTCAGTAGCTTCAGTCAATGATCCGTGGAGTACAGGTTTTTCTTTGATTTAGGTTTTGTCTAGGAGTCACTGGGCTGGACAGTCTATCTTGAACCTAACATTGGTTCCTTAAAGTATCAGTCCCTCAGTGTCACTAGTCAGTTTTCAACAGTTGCCTGAGCAGTTGCTAAAGACCTTCTGGAGGGCAACATCAAGATGTGGTAAATATTGTGTGTTTGTGTTTGTGTGTTGTGAAGTTATGTGTTGTCTCTAACCTTCTCCCACAATCCATAAAGGGTATTCTAGTGTCTGGCTTGTCCTAGAGGCCACAAGCTAAACCCCTTGGATTCCATGCTCAGAAGTCCTGGGTGGTGCATTTGCTTGTTGCACATGGATTGTAAAACTCCTTTTCTATCATAGAATTAAGTTAAGCTTGCAGGGAATTTGCTAGGCAACCATGAATTATACTAACCACGGCTGAGGTAAAAGTTTTGCTTTGGGGCTAAGTGCTGGCGTAGGAATAGGTATTGTATATTATATTTCCTGTGCATTGGATTATTAATCTGTACCTGGAAAGTTTTGCCACGCCTTAGAGAAACAGAACTATTTGAACTCATAATTGTAGGACTTAACAGATTCCTTTCTTACTTAGTTGATAGCGTCTGTATTAAGATTTCTCATTTATAGTTAAAGTTCTCCATCTAGTGGCCTTTTCCTATAATTACAATAAAACGTTCCTCAATGGTGATTAATACAAAAAAGTGGTCTGGTCTCTTGACTCTCGATCAGGAGGCACGCTCTCAATCACTGCGGCATTTGCCCCACACCTCCCTCAACCTTAACATCCAGGAAGCTCCTGTGATGTCATAACCCCAGCCACCCCTCAGCTACATTGCTGATGGCCGGGCCCTGCCCAGCCCCTTTGTATGTTTGTGCTACTTCCCCTGGATCTCCCCCTACAAAGGCTGTAGATTCTAGGGATCAAACAGTTCATTCAATAAAACATCCCCACGCCGCACTTAGTTCTTCAGAAATTATTCAACTTTATGGTAAGAAGAGACCAGCAGAAAATTTAATTTGATGCCACATATACCTCAGGCCTCCTGTATATCTTAATAGCTTCCAGAAAGTCTTTGTTTAAAGGCCTCAAGAGAAGAAGAATCCATCCTTTCTCATGGAAGTTTCTTCCACTGATAAATCACACTTAATTTTACAAACTTGTCCCTTATTGTCATTAGAACTTTTCTTATTTCTGATTCCAGCCATTGGGTCTTATTCTACCTATCTCCATTATATAGCACAGCATTTTCTCTCCATGAAGCGAATCACCTTTGAATCTTCTTTTTAGAGGGGGGAGGGAGAAATTTGAGCTTTTTTAATGCCTCACTCCAGGGCATCCATCCCTCCACTATTTTTATGGCGCTTTTCTTCATCCCTTCCTCTTTTTAATATCAGTTTGGAACTCTGTATCCCCGCACTGGATGGAGTTTTCTAGGATCCCTCTCCCCAGTGGTGTATCAAATCTGTCTCTGTATTCATTGCCCTGTTTTTACCTTAAAGTATGACTTTAGCCCACCTCACCCCTAACCCCAATTTCATTAGGACAGCTGATGGTGAGCAACTTGCCCAGAGTAGCCCTAAGGACACTCTGAAACTATGTAGTTACATCCCACCTCCTTCATTCCTGGCTATAGGGATTTGCATATGGCTTTCTTCAGACCTCATTATTGCATAAGGATTGCAGAGGAACTAAAACATTCAAGGGAGAATCATGAACTGCTCAGAGACACTTCCTGGAGAGAAGCAGCAACACTCATGAGACAAATGATTTTTAGGACTGATATGTTTGGTCATAAAAAGAGAACAAGTCCTCTCCTTATTAATAGCCCCCTGCTCAGCCAGTCAGAGTGGAGACTCTGAGCTGTTGGAGGCTTACAGTTCTCATCAGATGATCCAAGGGATGGCCTAGGTCACCACCAGCAGGGATCACTCTCCTAGCACTAGGTCAGTGCTACCTCTTTTGAGAACTTCCCACAGTAAAAGATGGAGCATCCTCCAGCCTGATGGTAGGCGGGGAGCAGAGAAAAAGAACCAAAGAATAAATAGAAGAGGTGGATGGCTGGATGAAAAGGTTAACCAAAAAGGATAAATCCCCGTATCTGCCGTAATTCTGAATGACTCCCTGCTAGCTGGGAATAAAATGCCACCAGCTTCAGTTATTGTTTTGTGTTCCCAGAACCTGGCCTGTACCTGAGGGATCCAGTTAAAAACGTTCCAAGTCTCTCCCAAGCCTCTTACCTTGCTGAACAGGAAAGTTTGTTTTCTTAGAAACCTTGTAGAAGAAATAGAGAAAACTCCAAAGGTGGTCGTCCTGATTGCTCACGGTAGTAAACTGGAAATCTCTCGGTCCTCAAAGAGAGACCTCGAGAGGAGACTTGCTGCAGCAAAGCCACAGGGGTCTCCAAGGTTTCCTCAGGTTTGCAGCCCTTTTCTACCTGGCTGATGTCAGGGTCCTTCTGTGAGGTCACCACCTCCCCACCACCTTTGGCCAATACTTGGCTGTTCTGCAAAGGCCATTGTAATGTCACTGCTACACCTGCTCCTCAATCTTCAGCTGATGGCCTGCCCTAGCCAGCCTCTTTGGATTTTTGAGAGGGTTTTGTATTTTTTTCCCTTTACCAGCCCATTCCAGGGTAGTACAATATGGGTTTCAGAGCACATCTCCATGGGAACAGTCAAACACCATGGCAGGAAGCCTGTCTCAGAGCCTGGGCAGCAGATCAGGGCTCGAGGGTGGGATGTCTTCAGCTGTGTGGATGTTTGGTCTGGAGCTTGGAGTCTGAAATCCTGCCCCTCAGTAGGTTTGAGAGTCCAGCTCCAGCCCAAACCCAAACACCAACATTATTTTAGCTCCAAAGCCAAGTTCATCCACCTGAGCTCTGAGATTTGCTGCGAAGGCCTTTATTTTCAGAGTAGGCATTTATCTCCTCCACCTTTCCTGACTCTGGGGTCTCTGAGGCAGTGTCACAGGACATTATCCACAACCTACAGCTCCGGTTCAGTGGGTTTGGTAGGCACAAGAGCAGGAGACAGGGTACCTCCCATTTTTGCTGCCAAACCCTGCTCACTGCGCCAAGTGTAACAGGACACTAGCCACAAACTATGGCTTTGGTCCTAATCTGGTTCGATGGGTTTGGTAGGCACAGCACTGGGAGACAGGGTAAAAGGTAAAAGTAAAGCAGTTTTATTAAACAAACACAAAAAAAATAGGAACGCACCAATGCTTATGCCCCTTTGGCAGACGGCAACCCCAATTAAAGCAGAGCATGGGGAGTGATGACTCATGGGCTGTGTCTACACGCAAGGTTTTATTTTGAAATAAGTCATTCCGAAATGACTTATTTTGAAATAAAACCTTTATTTCGAAAGAAAAAATGATTTGAAATTCCTCCCAGGGTGCTAAACCACCCCCTGCAAAACTGCAGATTACATCTGTATTCTGTGACAGCCTTGATTTGAATTTATGGTTCCAGCTTCAGTCACGGGTAACTTTTGCAGCTGGGCTCAGGGTAACTTTTGGTCAGGACTAATTAATGGTGCCACCACCTACTAACAGCTCCTCGTTTAACAAATTCTTCCATTGGGCTCTGCCCTGCACCCCTTGGTGGTGGAGCCATTCATAGCCCTGATGATGGATGCCAAATTCAAAGTTAACCCTTAAAACTAGGACCTGCACCATTTGCCATACTTTTCAAACCTTTCAAACTAAAAAAACAATTAAAATTAATAAAAGAGCAAATGCATAGTGCTATCTCTATAGCATAGGCTTACCGGATGTCAGGCAAAAGGAAGACATGTCCTCCTTTTTTCCTTCATGTCTTCCATCTGGCAGGCATTTTAAAAATACATGATTTTGTCTGGCTTTTTACTTATAGGGGTTAAAGTATGCTGGATGCCCCCAGAACACCCTATTTTTAGGGGGAAGCATTCCAGGGCCCCCTAAAAACAGAAGAATATTACATTAATACTGCATTTTTTCCATACGTCCCCCAATGTCCTTTTCAAACTACCTTGCCCTCCTTTCCATGCTTTGTTATCTGCTAACCCTACTATAGCATGCAATAACACATGCAAAGTGGCTGAGGCTTTTGGGGACCAGCCAAAAATAAATCTCCCACCAGTGGTACACAGTCAGATTATGCTCTTGAATGGCAATTCTCTGCAGCTGCCCTGCATTATGAATCACATTTACTGTATTACATAAAAGTGAGGTAACAGTATTATTAAGAAATTGGGTTAGCTGGAGAGTTCAATTTAAAAACGTTTGTGTCGGCCTACTGCCAGGTTACACAAAGTTAGAAGCCCACGTTACCCCATGGTCACAGCACATAAGGACTGTCCATTTCAGGGTCCTGCTTTCCTAAGAGATGCCAATCAAATGGATCCACTAAGTCTCAAGTGAGGGGCTCCGAGTCCCGTTACATGGGTGATCCTACCCAGGGCTGGCTCTACTATGAGGCAAGAGACAGAGGTGGCTTCAGGTGACCGTTCCTAGGGGTGCCTCTTCAACTCTTTCCTAGCAGCTCAGTCAACCTGCAGCTTAAGTCACATGGGCAGAGTGGACTTTAAATCCCTTTGCAGGCAGTTTATGCACTTTGGAAAACCATTTTCAATCTCCATTAATGAGGTGGGGGTGGGGGGTGGGGGGGGAATCAAAATTTGTCTTGGTGCACCACAATCCCTTGACCCAGCCCTGATCCTACCAACATAACTTACTCATCTCATCTCCACCTGTTTGACCCCATTGCCTGGGGCTGTCCTGACCCAGCTCAACTGCTTTCACCTCTTCAAGTGGCACCCAGATTGTCAAGGCAAGATTCCTTAAAAAAGAAATGGGAAGAGGAGTGAGGCCATTTATTCTGTTAGAAGCTGCTCAAACCAGCCTCCGAGTGGGATGGTGACCCCAACAGGGGCCAACACTGGAGGGAAGGGCCTTGTCCCATAGAGACTGGGGACATGTGGCCACTGCAAGGCAGCGTCTGACTCCCTGCAGCACAGCCAGGCTTGGGGAGGGGAACCGTGATGTAGAAACAGACTGTGACCATCCCTCAGACCTATGCCAGGAGGTGGTGTTGGATGTCTGCCTTTCACATCTTTGATTTTTCTTATTTGATTATTGATCTCTGTTTTCAATTGCATTGCTTTAAATTGCATGCAGTGACTGGTGGGCTGGGGATGTGGCAGTTGGCACACCCTTGTCCCTGGCCTGTGTGACCATGAAAAGATTTGGGGGTGAAGCCTCAGGATTTCTACAGTTAGTTGTGTGGGAATTACAGGGACTCCAGCACACAGAGGAGTCGGAAGGGAGCCCCGGAGGTCAGGCCAGTTTCTGAATAAAGAAAACACAGCTCAATATTGAGAGCATTTTGCTAGTTATCTTCACTAGAGTGGTGTGGAAACCAGGGAAGTTCCCCACGATAACAGGTGCACTCCTTCATTGACTGGTATGTCTCTATCTCTCTCCTCCAATGTTTTGTTAGACTTAATTTTTTAGTGATTGCTCCTGAGAGTGATTATTTGATATACTGTAACCACCCAATCTTTCTCCATAAGGTCACCCTTTACAGTCTAGCTACTCATGCCAATCACACAACTGCTAGATCCAGCACTTTTTACTCACTGAATAAATTCTACTGAACTCTACCTCATCTAGAGATTTTGACCTTTTCTGATTGTTTGCTCTCAGAATCCTCTCTATTATCTTATCCAGTCCACTAATTTTCAACTCTTCTGATTAATTGCTTTATGGACCAATCACAGCCACTGAACATGAGCTGGACCTGTGGGAGAACCTGCACTTACTCTTTTTGAGCAAACTTCTCTGTGCAGATAATGAGCTATTATACCTGAGAGAGAAGGCCCCAGGCTAGCACTCATATGGAAATACTGGGTTTTTAGGGTTAATTGCCATCAATCAACACATTAAAGAAGTTTTTTGTCCTTCCTTCTGCACTGTAAGTATGCCCCATTGTCACTGATTGCAGTCAGAGCACCAGTCCCAAAGCATGGCAAAGAGGAAAGCAACTGTGGCGATGTGAGTCTAGTTTAGTAAAACAAACAAGGAATCTGTCATGTAAAATAAACAAGGAGTCTTGTGGCACTTTTACAAGCTAAAAAATAAATTTTTAAATCTTTAAAAGTGCCACAAGACTCCTTGTTTGTTTTACATCAGGATATCTGAGAGGAGGCTGAAGGTCCCTTGTTTCTTCCTCTCATCCTCAAACAGTACCTGAGTTTCATTATTTACATCACTGCAAAGCAATGAGGAATTTATGAATACATATATTAAAATAAGACAGGAAAGGAGAGTGTCAGGCAGCATAAAGGAAATAACATGCTTTAGGCAGTTGGAATCCAGTGCTATAAGGTGAGAGAGGACCTGAGTGTATGTCTCGATATCATCCAAAAATAGCTTCCCTGTCTCTGAATTTTCAATTTAACAAAAACTTGATCTAAGAAAAATTATTAAACTTGTAAAATTGTGTGCCCATCTTGAACAGAAAACCAGAACCACAAAGAAGAGTACCGCCAGATGCTCCTGCCCACTTGGCTGTGAGGCTGATGAAACATCACCATGATACATTCAGTATTGCCTACCCTGAACATCAAAAATAATCACAAGTCTGGCTTAAATATATCATTAAAACTCACTTAAAATAAAGAGATGTTTAAAGAAATAATAAATGGGGGAGAGCTATTTTCTCTGACTTCTGGATTTTGAGCCTTTAGGATAAAGTCAGGTCATGCTTTTCTGCTTCTCTCTGCAACTTTTTAGCCTGAGGGCTAGAAATTTATGATTTTATTAACGAAAAATTATGATACTGCCCAGTGTTCCCTCTAAGCTGATGATGCAGCTGAACAAGTTATGGGTGCACTTGGGGAGCCAGTGGGCAGCAGGGAAGAAGCCCATTGGGGCCTGGAGAAACAGCAGGGAACTTGCTCAGCTGCATTGTCAGCTTCGAGCAGTGGTTCCCAACCTTTTTCAGGTCGGGCACCCCTTTGTAACAAAAAAAAAAATTTTTGCAGAGCTCCCCAGCTGATGATGTAATCTGGCCTGCATGGGCAGACTCTGGCCTGCACCAGTGGGAGAGCTGGTGAGCAAAGCTGCCACCACCATTGCCTGCACCACCGGGGAGCTGAGCCAAGGCAGCTGTGGTCCTCTGCCCTTGCCCCTGCTGGGGAGCTTCTGTGGCTTCATCCTCCTGCCAGGAGACAGCCACAGACAGGGAAAGGCAGCCCTGGCAGGGAGCATCAGGGCTGTAGCTGGATCCCGCCCCGGGTAGGGAGAGGCTCCGCAGACACCCTGCAATGTATCTGTGGCCTCTGTGGGTCCCCGGACCACAGGTTGGGAACCACTGGTTTAGAGGGAACATTGCTACTGCAAAGTTTAAAATGAGGGCGGGGGGGGCTGCACAAACTGATTCGTGCTGGGCTGTGCTTCCCCCTAGGGACGGCCCTGACAGTGCTGCAGCGAGGTCAGCTGAAGTGTTAGGCTGAGAGCAGGCCCAGGTTCGCTTACAGGGCTCAGAGCCAGCCAGGAAACACTGCAATGTGTCCAAAGCCCCTTTTTTGTTCTTCAGGATCTCAGCTTCCATTTATTGTTAAACACAGTCTCCAGCTGCTCTGTATGTGAAGAAAACCTCAATCTTTGCCCCCCATATGTAGGGGATGCAGAAATCTGGGCCCAGCAGGTCTGAGAGGGGTGAGCTGCCCCAGTCCTTTAGGGAGGATGTGAGCTCAGGTGCCCAGGGACAGTAACATGTTGATATTTAAATTAATGATTTTATTCCTCATATGGAAACAGAGAGTTGCAGCTCGCCACCATTTACAGCCAGTGACACCTCCTGCTGGTGCCACTGGTGGCTGATATTTGGAAGACGCCACCCCTTATCTTTTACCCAGTAATAAAGGGCCAACCCCAGAGAGCCCAGTGGCATATTCTAGCCCTGTGAGGGGAGCCAGGCCCAAGGAGTCCTTGGAGCAACCCCGTCCTGTTGTGAACTTTGCACCATTTACTGTGAACAGGCCACGGCGTCTCCTTTTCACAAGTCACACGGGTGGAGCTTATTGTGTGGGCAGATTTTCAAAGAGCCCAGCTGCCTTTGGCTCTCCAGCAGCCTCTCCCCCAGATGTTCCCTGCTCTCCTGTTTTGCTGGATGCAAAGGTTCCTTCTCCTCCCGTTTCTCACTAGCCCCTCCTGGCCCCTCACTCAGAGCTTCCCTGAGGCAGCCGGCAGGGGTGTCAGGCCAGAAGCAGCCCAAGATCTCTGAGCAGTAGCCCTGGCCTCAGAGGCAGCCTTGGGCAATTGGGGGCCCCAGGCGAAGAGCCACAGTGGGGCCCCCTATAGGCCTCCACTGCTGCCCTCACTGTGGTCCCCGTCCTCCCGACATCCCTAACTCGCCGCCCCACAGTCCCAACTCTGTGAACTCCTGCGCCCTCTATGGCTCTGGCTCCCCTCTCTGCAGTCCCCCTGGGGGACTCAGCTTTCCCCTGTTCCCCACCCAAGGGAGAGCACCATGAATCCTAGACCTCATGGGAGGGAGCAGGGGGCCATGGACCGCCAGAGCCAGAAGCTGTGCTGCCTGCCTGACCTCTCTGCAGCAGGAGTGGATCAGTGCTCCCCACCTACCCCAGTTAGCTGCATCTCCCCCGGGGGAAGGAGGAGAGCAGCTGGCCTGGAGCTGTGGACTGGGAGTGGCCCGCTCCAAAGCGTTCAGGCAGCTTCACCGCCGGCCACCCCAGGGCTGAACAGAGGCCACCTCAGTTGGGCCCATTCAGCCCTGGGGTGGCCAGGGGCAAAGCAGCCTGAACACGACACAGCAGGCTGCTCCAGAGCCGCAGCTCCATGCTGGCCATCCTTCTCCTTTCCCCTAGGGAGGTGCAGCTGGATGGGTGTAGGCGAGGACCGCTGCTCTGCGCCTACTGCAGAGACGCTGGGCGGGCGGGCGGGTGGGCAGGTGGCACAGCTTCTGGCTCTGGCAGCCCAGGCCCCCATTCCCCCACGACCCTGCAAGTGCCAGGTTAGTTGAAGCAGGTGACCATGATGGGACCCCTTACTGCATGGGGCCCTAGGTGGCCACCTGCTTCACCCACCCTAAAAGCCGCCTCTGCCTGGCCTGTGGACAGAGAGGAGGGGAGAACTCTAGGGCTCAGAGAAAAAAAAAAAAGAGTGAAGTGGATGGTGCTCTCAAGAGAAATGTCTGGGAGTGGCCATGGGTGTTCCATGGATCAGGGCTGGACGTTGCTGTACCAGGTGAAGGAATCACAGGCCATCAAAGGGAAAGATCTTGTTCCTTGCCTGGCCTGGGGTACAGCAGAGAGATGGACTTCCCAAGCTCCTCATTGTCACCAGTGTGAAGGACCATTCAGAGCCTTCCCAGCTATTTCACCTGAGCTCAGGGAAACATCAGGTAAAACACAGGTTAGGAAAAGTCCTGAGTGTCTGCATAAAGTGGAGTGTCCTGCTCCGAGCCTGGCATCTCTTGAATGCCCCCAGGACTGGCATGGCTGCGTCTGCTGGTTGCTGCCAGCGTGGTGTTCTGCTGGTCTATGAAATGTCAGCGGCAGCATGTAGAATCGCCTCCACCCATGTGACAGGCAGATTAATGTATGTTTATCACACTCAATGCCCCTGCAGGAGATACTCCAGGGAGACTTGGACCCTCTGAAGAAGGAGCTGGAGCATGTCCTGGCTCGGATATCAGAAAAGGAGAAGAAAATCACGGAGTGGAAGGTAGGTTTTGGGGTTGATCCTCCTTGAGCTCTTCCCCTGCAGGACTCCCAGGAATGAGGAGCTGTAAAGCTCCAGGTCCAGGCTCTGAACCTGCTCTGATTGTTTGCTGTGTGACACAGGCCAGGTGTTGGCAGGATTGGGCTGTGTCTCTGGGGATCTCAGTACAGCACCTCCTGTAGGCAGTGGAGGAGGGGGCAGTTCCTGGCCCGTGTGAGGTGGTGGAGACTCACCCTGGTGCTCTCTGATGGGGCAAAATATCCTCAACACAGGGTGCAGGTTTCCATTATTGCATAGCTCCTGTTTCCCTCCTGTGGCGGGGAGGGAGAAGAGGGGAGATGCGGTGCTAGGTGCTGCAGCCCTCAGGATTCAGTAGCCTCCATGAAACAGCTGCAGTTTCTCTGCAGCCTGGAGAAATCAGGGGTTGTCCCCTTGCTCCCCCCTTCTGCCTCCCAGAGTTGCTTCACTGCATCTACCCAGCTCCTACCCTGGACACTAGTGATGGGAACTACAAGGGGGGTTTGCCTCCTTGGGTGAGGTACAAAATGGCGGGGCTGGGTCCATGTTGGCTGCTGATCAGTTCTAAGCATCAAATCCAATTGTGGTTGCTGAGCCTCCTGGAAAATCTGCCATTCAGGGCACATCTACACTCCTCCAACAGCTAGGTGCAGGGTAACCTCACAAGTAATTAGAAGAGTTCTCAGGGGCTTGTCCAGTCCATGTTACTGAGGCAAAGTGACCGATGCCAGGCACAGAGCTGGCTGGACAGGGCCGGCGCTACACGGTAAGCCGGCCCTGCATTGCAGCGGGGCGCCAGCATTTGAGGGGCACCAAAAGGAGACAGCGCCATTGCACTCCTCTTATGATGTCACTCATATGCACCGGCGTCGCTCTCCTGTGGGGGGGCGCCACAATCCCCAGCAGCGTTCCTGTGGCTGGATTACAGCTAGCTGGGCTGTGTCCACACCTGCTGTCATCACACACCTCCCATTACAGTGTGGACACACAAGTGAGCCGAGACTGGGTAGATCAGTGTAAAGCCAGATGGCTCTTAGCCTCTTCTCAGCCCAGGGGCCATCATGTGACCACCTTGCCCCAGGCACCTGCTCCTATTCCCGAGACTTTACCTGTGATTTTCGGGAGCCAGGTGATGATCCCATAAGCCAGATGTTATACTGCACAGTGTCAGTTCAAGGTCACCTGCCTTTGACTGTGAATCCCCACAGAGAGCCCAGGTTGTGTAAGGATGGCACTGGCCAGTGACAGGGCAGAGAGATGACACAGGTTTCTTACTAGGCGGAGGATGGTGGGGGCTCTGGGCTCTGCATCTGAATCCATTTTTAGAGACCGTGGTCAGGGCTTTTTCCCAGAGGACTGAACGGCAGGACCTCCCAGTGCCCACAACTGAAGTCTTTGGTTCTCAGGTTGTCAGACAATAGGGAGTTAGGTGAGTAACAGTTAATGCTCATGACTTGGACAAATTGCACAGCCAGTGCCATGGAAATGGCTGCACCTTGGGACAGTTGCTAGTGTAGATTGCGTGGTACTTAAAAACTAACAAATTTATTTTTTACATGAGGTTTCATGGGAGAAAATCCCACTTCATCAGGTGCTTTTGGGATTTTCTCCCATGAAAGCTCATGCAAAAAATAAATTTATTAGTCTTTAAGTGACACAGTACTCCTTGTTTTTTCGCTTTACTGAACTAGACTAACACGGCTACCCCCCTAGATCTTGGTGTAAGTTGGAAACCACCGATCACTGGCTAGTGAGTCTCTGCCCAGGGAGGGGTGAAGAAGTCAAGGGCAGGGGTGAGAGCTCTGGGGCCTGCTGTATGAGCCAATATGTGCCACAGCCTTAGCCTGTGGAGGGAGGTGGTAACAGCCTGATAGAGGGAGCCTGGGGAGAGCTGGGGAGGAGACTCAGTAGCCAGGCTGGTGAAGGGTAGTGAGAGCCCAGCCCACTGCTGTGTGAGCAAGGGGTCAGGCTGAGTCAATGGGATGTGCTCATGGGAAGGAGTCTGGGCACTGGGCAGCTTTTCCCCCTCCCTGTGAACAACAAAACCTAGCACAGGCTGATAGTGTTAGGAAATCAGGACAGACAGCTTGTGTCTGCTGACACCCCCATCACGATATGGTGACTTTTCTTTTTCCTATCCCTTGGCTTGGGGCCTGTTGCCCCAGTCTTTGCACTCCCGTAGGAGGGCCCTGCATGTGGCACAGGGTTTGAAACCAGGCATGGTGCTGGTGCCAGCGCACGTGCTACCTTCTATGGGTAGAAAGAAGGAACTGAAGGGGAGGCAGGCTCAGGGCCACCTATATAGCATGTGGACATACAGGATTTCCTTTCTTTCTGAATTGTGTACTGCAAAAAGATCGATTTTTATACCCTGCAGGTCCTGTCCATGTCTCCTCTGCCCTGGGCTGTCTGCGAAACAGATGGTGACCCACAGCAGCTCAATCCAGAGCTGCTAGGGCCAGCAGGAAGGAAACGCCCCAGTCACACCCGATTCTGTGAGCTGAGGAAAGTGAAACTAACCCCGGCTCAGGGACTGGTTCCCAGACGGAGCAGCCATGGCTGCTGCAGAGGAGCTGGCTGGGAATTTCCACGATGAAGTGACTTGCTCCCTCTGCCTGGAGTATTTCACAGATCCGGTGTCTATTGAGTGTGGACACAACTTCTGCCGAGCCTGCATCAGCCGGTGCTGGGAGGGATCAGATACGGATCATGTCTCCTGCCCCCAGTGCAGAGAACCTGCCCAGCTGAGACACCTGCGGCCCAACAGGCAGCTGGGGAACCTGGTGGAGTTAGTGAAACGCCTGAGGGGCCAAGCGGGGCCAGGGCCCGAGGGGGGCAGAGTGTGTAAGAGACACCAGGAGCCTCTGAAGCTCTTCTGTGAGGAGGATCAAACCCCCATCTGTATGGTGTGTGACCGATCCCGGGCTCACCGGGGTCACGCTGTGGTGCCCATCGAAGAGGCTGCCGAGGAGTACAGGGTAGGGCCCGGCTATCGCCATGGCTGGGGTTACAGGGTCAGCATCTCTGCAGGGACAGAGCCCCTGGGGGGTGTCTGACCAGCCCTGGATGGGACCCTGGGACCTGCCCAATAATGGGAGCAGGGACCAATCCTAGAGCTGATGATGCTGGGGAGGAGCTGGGCCAAGCCCAGTAGCTCAACGTGGGGAGTTACCCACGAGCTGGGGTCTCTCATTTTCCAGTGGGCTGGAGAATGGGGACGTGGATCCACAGCCTCCCCCTCCTCTGTGATGATCACAGGTCGCCAACCAATTAGCCCCAGAGCCCCTGTCTGTGTTTGCAGGAGCAAATCCTGAGCCGCCTGAGATGTCTGAGGGAAGAGAGAGAAGATTTCCAGAAACTGAAATCTGCCTGGGACAAGGAGAGTGAGAGACTCCTGGTAGGTGCCCTGTCTTGCCCAGCAGGTTCGCACAGGGGTGTCAGCGCCAGCAGCCTGGGGGCGTCTCTGCTGTTCAGTGGCTGTGTAATTCAGAGAGTAAAGGGTTTCTGGGGTCAATGAGTGAGAGAGCTCAGGGCATTTTAAACAGTGCGGGGCAGGCTCTGCTCTGAGGTATGTGGAGTAAATCAGGAGTGACACTAGTGGAGTCAGTGGGTTCACACCAGAGCAGCTGGGAGTAGCCTCTGGCTCTGTCTGTGTGGGGGGTGGCGGGAATGGGGAGAGGTCAGTAAAATGGCTGAATGTGCCCAGATGCTGCAGAGGGTCAAGGTGAAGCAGGGGTGACTTTCATGCCAGGGGCTGACTGAGACATTCCCCATGATGCCACTGGGTGGTTTGGGCAGCTTTGTTTGCCAAGACCTGGTCTACACTTACATCTGTTGCTGGTAGTGATTGGGGGGGGGTGGAAGTGACTCCTGGTGACATTTTTTAACTCCTGGCCAGAACCCTAGGGTATGTCCACATGTCTTTTTTATTTCGAAATAACACTGCTTATTTCAAAATAAAAAAGATCAGGTCCACACGATGTTTTCTTATTTCGAAACAACGGACTCTGTCATTTTGAAATAAGAGCTGTCCTTTCAAAACGGCTTAAACACAAGTCGTTTTGAAACGGCTCATTTTGAAATAATTCCATTTGGACAAGTTATTTCGAAATAATCATTATTTTGAAATAACTTGTCTGACCTTCCTTCCAGGGTGCATGGCACCCTGGGAGCAAGTCCCACTCCACCCCTCAGCACCCTTTCCTGGAGTGAGGGGGGGTTGGGCGCCTAAGCCCCCTTCGCCCCACCTGCCGGGGGCCGTGTTACCACACCTCCCAGGCTGCCCCTCTCCTGAATCGAAATAGCATGTCCATACACAGGGCGTGTTATTTCGACTTCAGGGTGTCCTTTATTTTGAAATACGTCATTTCAAAATAAGGCTTTCATTTCGAAATGACTTATTTTGAAATAACTGTTTGTGTGTGGACATAGCCCTAGTGTAGACACAATTATAGTGGCAAAGAGATGAGCAGCCTGGGCAAGGTATTATGCCATTTCCCATGATGCCCTGCTCGCTCTGTGTCCCTGTCCCACCCTCTGTCTGTCTGGCCCCCCAGAGGCAGACGGAGGTGGAGAGGCAGCTGGTGGTGTCCGAGTGCAAGCAGCTGCGCCAATTCGTGGCTGAACAAGAGGACCTCCTACTGGCCCAGCTGGGAAAGCTAGATGAGGAGATTGGGAGGAAGAAGGAGGAAAACGTCACCCACTTGTGCAAGGAGATTTCCCGGCTCAGCGCCCTGATCACAGAGCTGGAGGGGAAGTGTCAGCAGCCGGCACCTGAATTGCTGCAGGTGAGTCAGTGTCAGAGGTGTCCAGAGCCCAGTGCAGGGAGGGGATGGACCCTGGATCACTCGGGCTCACAAGGTAATTCAGTGCAGAGAGCACGGCCGGGTTTCTGCAGGGGCAGGGGCTCCAGGGCTGCAGAGAGACAGGAGTTTGGGCCGTCACAGAGGGAGGGGGGAGCTGATGAAAGGCTCTTCCAGGCCCAGGGTTCAGGACAGAGGAACTGGTGTGAAAGGGGCCCTGCTCCCACTGACACAGCCCAGCAGTGCCTCCACCCCACTGGGAGCAGCCTGTGGGGCTGGGCTGTCGGAGGAGAGAGACCCATCTGGGGCAGGGGCTGGGCTGGGCCATGGGTACTGACTCTGCTCTGTCTCTCATCCCTTTCTAGGGTGTCAGGAACACCGTAAGCAGGTATATCCGGGCTCTCTCTACCCCTTACGCCCCATTGTCCTGGGAAGAGGCTCAGAGACCAGACTACAGCCCCAGCCCCCTGCACCCCAACCATGGGATGGGGTCCGCCCCTGGGTACAGCCCCCCCTCCATCCCCATTGCTCCGGAGCTGTGTCTGCGTGACCCATCCTGGGGAGGGGATTTCCCCACATCCCTGGCTGGAGAACCCTCCCTGGGGCCAGCCCGGCTCACAGGATCATTAATAGGGCGGGGGCCTAGCCCCAGCTGTGCATGGCCTAAAGCCTGTCCTAATGTAGGGGGGCTCAGGGGCCTGTGGGAAAAGAGCCAAGCATCCCAGCCCAAGCCCTGATGGGGCCGTGTCCACGTCCCAGAACCCCCCACCCATGGCGAGAGGAGAAGCTGGGGGCCTCTGGGCTTGGAGAACAGGCCACTCTCTCAGCCCTGGGGGCAGCCTCTCCAGGTCCTGGTGGGAACGTGGGCCACGTTGGGTGTAAGGGAAGCTGGGACTGGTGTTGCCCAGGTTGTTTTCTCTCTGGATGAAGAGAGGCACGCCCGGTCCCCAAGATGGGCCTCAGCAGATGGTGCTGGCATTACATTCCCCAGGCAACAGAGGTTAGCTCTGCCCGTGTCCTGGCGCCCATGTGCTCCCCTTTCTGGCTGTGGGAGGGGCAGGACATAGGGCCAGGGATGGTGAGGAATAAAAGCACTTATGTCCCTGCAGTGGTGAGAAGACAACGTCTCCCCGTCCTGCGCCCAAGTCCCCTGAGCTGGAGAAGAAAATCCGGGATTTCCCTGGAGACAACAATCTCCAGAGGGCTGTGACGGGATTCCTGGGTAAGGGACACTGCTGGGGTTCCTCTCGGTGTATTGGGGTGGGGGAGATACTGGCTGCTGCAAGTGACGGGGCTGCTGTTTGGACTATGATCATTTCCTGTGTGTGCATATTCCTCATGGGTCAGAGCTGGACTCAGAGGCCTGTGTCCCAGCCTGAGGGGCCCAGATCCTGGGAGAGCCTGTGCGGAAGATCAGGGGTGAGGAGATAATTCATAATCACTGATCTGTGTTACCGGTGCTGCCTCCCTAGGTCTCCAGCCATCTGGGCACAGGTTCTGATGTCAACTGCTGTGTGTGTTGTTCCTAACTGTCGTGTATTTCACTCACTCTCTGACTGATTCTCCCTCCAATGCGTCCTTTGTGGGACCCCAAAGCAGATTAGGAACCTAAATACCTTTGGTTTCCTTAGGAGCAATGTTCCCTCTAAGCCGATGATTCAGCTGAGCGAGTTATGGATGTGATAAGCAAGTTCCCCATCAGGTCCCCTACCGCCACAGGTCCCTTTCCCCGCTACCCACTGGCTCCCCGAATGCATCCATAATTTGCTCAGCTGTATCATCAGTTTAGAGGGAACATTGCTGCGGCCAGCCACCTATATAAAGGAACACTGTCTACCTTGAGCTTCACCCTAGCTATGCTGACAAAAGCACTGTGCCTCTGGGCAAGATGGTTTTATTTTGTTAAGTAACACGGCAATTTTGTTGTCTCAGGGGATTAAACGTATACACCAGCACTGTTTTAGTGACAAAAGCTGACCTGCTGACAAATGCTCCAGTCAACATAGACCAGCTTAGACAGCTAGTGTACTGCACTCCAGACATTGCTGAATTTCAGTGAAGGCTGACGTGATTGATCTGTATAGCTGGTGTACTGATTTGCTGCAATCTTTTGCTGAAATGCTTTAGAATAGAAGGAGCTACAGCATTTAAGATTCCAAATAGTGTACATGCTAAAACTAACAAGACCCAACACTTATAATACTTCCTGAAAGGGAAGGAGCTGCTCATTTGGGTGAGAGTCTGGAGAATGAGATCACTCAAAAATCTCCATCAATACAAGTGATTAACAAGAAAAATTCACTTTAAATCACGTTTCAAGTAGACCAGTAAAATTAATTTTTCTTTAAAAAAAAAAGCATACATACGTTTTACAATGAAAGCATCAGCAGCTACTATACTCATGCGCGTGCATGCGCGCGCACAGACACACACAGAGTGTAACCCACATTCCTTCCTGCCTTTCAGCGCACTTGCATCTTATAGTCCTATATGTTTATTATTTTCAGTCCGGTGGATGCACACATTTTAACAGAAAAATTTATTCTTGTCAATGAACTTGCCCAATTACTTGAATCATACTGTAAAGAATAAGGTAGCAGTACAACGAGTAATTAAAGGGGAAGTTTTCTCCTTACACGCCTGAAGTGATTTATTTAAAACACCGCAATACTGTGATGTTAATAGCAGTTAGGTCATTTCACAGTGATTCTTTAATGCAACTTTAATTTAACCACAGACAGATATGCCATAAAAACAACATAAAACAAGCTGCAGGAAAAATAATTCTCATCTTTGATCCCTGTAATAAATCCTGGAAAAAGACTTCCAAAGTCAGCAGTATGAAGTGTCTGTCAGTTATTTACTCATCCAAATCTCCTATGACCCTAGCCTAGCTAGAATTTTTAGTGAACTTTATACAATTCACAGCAACAACTAAGACTGGTCAGTCAAACATGTGAAAATATTAAATAAAAAAACCCTAACGGAGCTCTGCATTCACCTGAGGCCGCTAAAGTGCATTCCCCTTTCTAACAGGAGGAATAGATGCCTGCCACCTTTCCCTGCATGCACATAAAAGTCACTTTTCTAGAGTATCTTGGGTTTATCAAGTACCTTATTACCTCTGCAGAGGAGACTTACAATTTAGTTGCTTAAGCCAAAAATCCCAAACAGCATTGTTAGGGTTGTGTTTCTAAGTAAACGTCCATGATTTGCCACATCAACCTGAAAGCCATTAGAACAGAAACTGCATCCCTCCATCAGATTTATCTTATTCATAACTGGCAAGAAATACAAAGCTATAAAATGAAAAAAATTAATTTGATTTTTAGGATAGCACACCAATGATTATTATGATCAGGGGCTAAAATATAATTTGGGAGGGGACCCTGGAACGCTCCCGCGCCAGTGGGTCCCCCTGTGCATGTGGGCCCCCTTGGACCCCAGATCCTGCTCCCAATATCCTCCAGTGCAAGCTAGCTGCTCCTGCAGTCACCAGTGTTGCAGCTGGGAGGTGGGGGTGGTAGACCCCTGATCCGGGTGGCATCACAGTTGGGGTGGAGGCAGCAGGCCCAGGTTGGGGTGTGGCAGGATGTGGTAGGGGAGGGGTTTAGGGTGGGAGCTTGAGCCCCCCTGCAACGCCCCTCGCCCTTTTCCCTGTCTCTGCCGAACATGGTGGAACGCCTGCTATTTTTAGCAGCCCAGCGTTCAGGCCCCTAAAAATAGAACGTGGAACTGAAATGCTACATTTTGGGGCTTGTTCTTTCTCAATGGTGGGCCCCGGAATGCAGCGTTCTGGCTCCATGTTCTATTTTTAGTGGCCCCAGAACATTGGGCCCTTAAAAATAGTGGGCCCCGGAACGGCGTTCTGGGGATTCCACCTTACTTTAACCCCTGATAATGACAGGTAGTCAAGATGGAAACAGCAGAAATGGAGTCTATGAGCTTGAAATGAACTGTAGGCTTTACCTTCTCCTTGCCTCATGGTCTTAAAGCCACATTACTTAGGTCCGAGCAAAGTCTCAGAAAATAGTGTCTGTTGAATTCAGATCTCCACCCAGATGTCAAGTCAGAAGTGGAGCTTCCAATGGAAATCTTTCGACCCCTGGGCATCTTCCCTGACCCGCCCTCCAGCTCCCTGACTCCTTTCCCTGACCCATCTGTCCTCTGGCTCCCCAACACACACGCCCTGGGCCCCTTCACTGCTGCCTGCCGGCTCCCCAGGTGCCTTATCCCTGGATGCCTTCCCTGCTTGTCTGCCAGCTCCCTGATCCCTGGGCCCCTTCCTCACTGCCCCCCAGCTCCCTTAGTCCCTGACCTTCAGGAGCCTTCCCTGCGCAGCTGCTGGCTCCCCAACCCCCTTCCCTGACCCGCCTGCTGACTCCCCAACCCTGACCCCCCCACACCATTTCCCTGCCAGCTTCCTGTCCCCAACCCCCAGGACCCCTCCTTCCTTACCTGGCCAGAGCTGCTTCCTGGCAAGGCTGCTCCCACCCTGAGCATGCATCTGAGCATGCTCATAGTGGGAGATTTGAAAACTCCCCCCAGCCTGGTCATAGATGAGCTCCTTGAGGGTGTATGAATGTGTTTTTGAGGTCAGATACAGCCCATGGCCGTCTGTGATGTGTGCACAGGTGTGCGATTGCTGCTGCACGGCCATGCACCCATGCAGTTTAGAGGGAACAAAGCTTAGGAGTCGGGCACTTCACCTGTTCTGGCTCTTCTGAAACTCCCAGGGGCCTCTCTGCATCTTCAGGTACTGGAAAGCCTCTGAAAAGCTCAGTTCTTCTCCTTAGTCCCCATCTTTCAGTTTCTAGTTCTGGTGTCAAGGAACCACCACAGTGACTGGGTTTTTCTTTTTCCTTCCAGAGCGGCTGGCTGCAGAGACAGGTGAGAATCCTGGGTCGCTGTTTGAGGGAGAGCCTGTTCCCCTGTGTGGTGCAGCCCCTGAGGTGGGCGGGTGAGAAGTGCTCATCAGAGGAGACAGACTCAGCAGGGGAATGTGGGACAGAGAAGGCGATGGGGAGTTAGGGCCTGTTGAACCCTGTTGTGGTGTGAAGCTCTGCAGAGCTGGTGCTGTGGGAGGAGGCCCCTGTTTGTACATGATCCCTGCTTCAGGTGACTCTGCTGGGTGAATTCTCACCTCTCTCTCTGCTGGTTGGTTGCAGGACTCAGAAGAGCCCAAGAATTCGCAGGTAACTGAAGTGGATCTTGTGTGGGTGACTCTAGCTCCCTCCCCAGGGAGCGATTTGCTCCTTGCAGCCCCTCCAGTACCCTTCCCGGTGCCCAGAGCTTTGAGCAGACACAGCGGTGGGGTTTGAAAACTCTGTGGGGAACATCTGGGCAGCCCCTGCATGGTGTAGGTTTCTGAGCAGGGCACAGGCCCTGCAGGCTCTGCAGGCAGTGTGTCAACACCACAGGCTAGAGATCACCGTGGAGGGATCTGCACACTCTGCTGGCAAAGCCGGGGTCTCTGGATCCCATTTGTGATTCCAGGGCTATGGCCGGGAGACATTTCCCATGTTCACCCTGATCATCCCCCCTCTGCCTCTGACATTGAACCACTTCCCCCCTACCAAGTGTCCTTTGCAGCCTCCACCTGAGAGAAAACATGGGAGGTTTTGGGCCAATCCGGCTTTGCTCAGGAAGAAAATGGAGTGGAAAAGTCTCATGATATCAACACAGAGGACTCATCTACACAGCCCACACCAGTGAGACTGAGATCTGGGGCAACAGACATGGGCTTGTGGAGTTTGTGCTAGGTCATTAGAAAGAGCTGTGTAGCCCTTGTGAGTCTCGGACTGCAGCTTGGGTTTGAATCTCACCTGGTCTCTGGGCTTCAGAGTCTGAAATCCAACTTGATCCCAAACATCTACATCTTTAGTGTGCAGCTGGAGCCCTGCAAACCTCAGTTCTTAGCCTCACAGCTGCCATGGGCTGTGTAAAAGGAGCTAACATGTCTCCAGAGAGTCTTGGTGTGAAGGCATCAGTGTGCCTGACCCAGGGCTGGCTAAAGAGAGCAAGGACGGGTGCCCGGCACAGTCATTAGATGGACATGCCTGGGCCCTGGGGTTCAGAGCTACGCATTATCCGTGATGGAAGACCCTCACACTCTGTCACTGAGATTTGGGCTTCTCAGTTGTCTTGACAGGTTCGCTGGGAGCTCGGTGAAATGTTTTGGAAAATAGCTCATTTACCAAAAATTCATATTTCTTGGTGAATGAAACTATTCACAAATGTACATCAAGTTTCCTGAGTAGTTTCAATGAACAGAAAAAGTAGACACCTTCTGTTTTAGCTGGAACCCCAGGTTCAATACCCCGCATGATATGGGACAGGAATTGGGAGGGGGTCTTCCTCCCCAGGTGATGACTTGATTCACTGGGCTCCATGGTCTCTCACCTGGGGGTCCCTCAATCTCTCCTGCTTAAGATGCCCCTTGGTGTCAAAATACTTGGAGAGGCCAGAGAGTGAGTGAGAATGACTCTGCACTCAGTGGGTCGGTTCCCATCTGGGGCCTGCCCCACTCCTCATTCCCCCACCCTGTCACCTGACCCACCCCTTGGAGCCCCCTTCTCCTCCTTTCTAATGACCCATGGAGTCCCCCAATTCTGTCATATCCTTCTGCTCTTTGATGCCCCCCCTTCCCTTTGCCCATGGGGTCTGGTCACATCCTGTCCCCTGGACCCCATCCCTCCCCTCACCCCCCAACCCTCCTGGATCCTGCCCCTCCCCTCACCCCCATCTGCCCCCCTGGCTCCTGCTGCTTCCCTTGGTGGATGCTGCAGCCCCTGCCCTGATCTGTGTCAGCAGCAGGCAGGGGAAGCAGGAAGCCTCCAGCCAATCCTAGCTTAGCGCTGACTGTCATCTGCCAGCCAATCAGAGTCTCAGTCTGGGGCCTGGAGATCCACTGCTGGCCTTTGATTGGCTCATTTCCAACATTTTCCCTGCCCACCTCTTCTTTTCTTGTTTGCAGTTTGCACGCCCTGCTGTCAATCAGAGACTTCATTGGTGCATTAGGAAATCTGATTGGCAGCACAGCGTGCGAACCACAAACAAGCAGTGGGAGGAGTGGGCAGGATCCATGTGGGGAATGAACCAATCAAAGGCTGAAGCTCAGTAGCAGCTACAGTTGAGGATGCAGCTAAAACCTGGCATGTGGATTTTGGACCAGATCAATTCTCTCACTGAGTGGATGCGGATCGGATGCAGTTCCAGGTTTTCGTGTCCGCGCAGGGCTGTGGATGCAGGTTAATTTCCCTGGGACCCCCGTGACCCGCCCCTGCCCCACCTGGCCCTGACTCTGTGACTCTCTTTCCAGTGGACGTGACTCTAGATCCAGACACAGCTCATTCTGACCTCGTCCTGTCTGAGAATCAGAAACGTGTGAGACACGGATACACACGCCAGGATCTGCCCAACAACCCTGAGAGATTTGATACTAGCTTCTGTGTGCTGGGCGCTGAGGGGTTCACGGGCGGGAGGCGTTACTGGGAGGTGGAGGTGGTGGACAAGACTAGGTGGGACCTGGGGGTCTGTAGGGAATCTGTGAACAGGAAGGGGACGGTCAGACTCTCACCTGGGAATGGATACTGGGCTGTATGGTTGAGGGATGGGGAATACAAGGCCCTCACCTCCACAATAACACCCCTCACTGTGAGTGTCAGGCCCAGGCGGGTGGGGATTTTCCTGGACTATGAGGCAGGTGAGGTCTCATTTTACAATGTGACAGACAGGTCCCTGCTCTTCACTTTCACTGACACCTTCTCCGGGACCCTCTGCCCTTATTTCAATCCTTGTACCAAGGCTAGGGGTAAGAACTGGGCTCCCCTGATCATCTGCCCAGTCCCAGCCCAGAGCAGAGGGAATCTCTAGGCAGGTCGACAGTCCCAGCCCCCTTCCCTGGCACTGGCACAGCCGTTAAGAAGGAAATTATTTAAAATAACTTGAGTTGAATGCCTAACACCCAGCTTGTCCACAGTGCTGAGTTTGGTGCCTGGATCTGCCTTTGACACAGCCCTACCCAGTCTCCAGGGTGATGTTCCCAGTTCAAACTTCACACACCAGAGCAGTCGATCAGGAAATTCAGCCTGACCATGGCTCCGCTGCTCTGACCTGCCCAGTGTCCCTCTCAGAGACTGTCCGTCCCAGCTCTGAGCAGTCCCCAGGCCTGTGTTGGGGGTGCTGGTCCCAGTATAATGGAGGGTGGAGAGGCCTGAGCTGGGGAAGGGGATTCAGTAGCTTGAGCAGCAGAAAACCAGTGTGAGCCAAGCCCCAGGGCTGTGTGAGTGTGGGGCCAGGCTGGGTAAAAGGGACCTGATCACAGACAGGAGCCCAGTCAGCTTCCCCCACCCCACACTGTTTGCAGAACTTCAGTGCATTATGAGAAAGTGCTCCTGGCACAGAGTGATCCTGTTAGGAAATACAGAGAGACAGCTTGTGTCTGCTGATGCCCCATCATGATATGTTGCTCTTTCCTTTATCTGCATCGGTGTAGCAGATGGTGATGGACAGGATCAGCGTCTGCTGTCGAAATTTCTACTCCTATGAAGTCTCAGTGTAAAATTTGGAGAGGAGAAAAGACGGCTGGTTCTAATTTAAAAATATTGCTGTACGTGGTGTTCACATTCAAACAACATTCTTCAACACATGTGTTGAATTGGGATTGTGATTTATTCTTTATCTTCACTCACATGTATATTAAAACATAACTCCTCCAAACACCATCACTGGTATTTTGACAGGATCATTACAAGAATAGCAAAATATTCATCCTATCAAAACAATCACAGACATGACAGACCAGGTCATTTAATTCCACATCCATCATACTGACCATGTGTTATAAATGTCCCTGCTGGACATGGTGTGTCACTGCTCACTCTCCAGCTCCCTATTGGCTTTGCTGGCTCCTGCTGGCCGGCATCACATCTACACCTGCCTTCAGCAGGACTGACGCTGTGCCGTTGCAAAGTAATAAGGTGAAAATATGATGCCTGAGAACTACCTGCAACAAATTCAGACAGAATTCAGCCATTTTCTGCAACCAGAGGCTGATCACGGGGCGCAGGGCCCCCTCCTCCACCATGGGTCCCAGCTCCCCACCAGCCTAGGGCCCTGGCCCGGTTCAGGCAGGCCAGCACTGGGGTGGGCCTGGGACAAGAGGCTAGCCAAGGCGTGACTGGTCAGCCGCCAGACATGGCAGCGCTGACTGGTGTGCACAGTGTAGTTTTCAGTGGGGACTGGAGTCTGGGTTATAGGGCATACTGCATGCCCCAGTTGGCTCTGCCAGCCCTGGGGCCAATCAGCCAGGCTGACCTGGGGGTTGGGAACTTGGAGCCCAGCCTCTGGGCTGGCCCACCCTGCTCCCCCCCCAGTGCCAGTGGGCCCCTACATTGTGGGTCCCTGGGCAGGAGCCCCACAGGCCCATGCATGCGGTAATCTGTCCTTGTCAGCCTTGTCACTCAATGCCAGAAAGCTCAAGGACGATCAGAGGGAGAAGCCAGGTGAGTGCTTACCTGGCACTCGACCCCCACCTCTGTTTTCTTCTGCCCTCCACTTCTTCATTATTGTTTTATTAATGGGGTTTTTTTCTGTTTGTTATCTCTAAATATTCCCCAAATTGTCAAACCCCTTGGCAGCACCTGGCCAGCAAAGCTGAATTAATTGAGGCTCCTTAGAAAAGACATGGAAGGAGGAAGAGGAACAAGGATAATTAATCTCTGCTCTCCAATGGAAACACATTTTGGCCACTCCTCTGAATTGCCCCTTTGGATCTCAGATTCAGATTAATGGAGCTAACAAATTTCTTCTGGCATAAGCTTTCATGGGCTCCAGCGCACTTTGTCAGATGCACAAAACTGCATTTGATGAAGTGGGTTGGACCCCACAAAAGCTTATGCTGGAAGAAATTTGTTAGTCTCTAAGGTGCCACAGGATTCTCATTTCTGCTATATGCAGACTAACTCGGCTACCCCTCTGGAAATTTTTACTAGTTCTAAAATCTTGGAGGACACAGTGACCAGAAATAATCCAGTGAATGCATTCACTCCACATAATACTGCCTGTGATTCATAAACCACTTTTAAATGGAGAATGTGTTTAATCACTTCATTTCCTGATGCATTCTTCACATTTCATGTCTCCTTCTTTGCTTCACATTTCAGATAGTTTAATTACCCAAAAACTGTTCTGCTTATTTTTTAATTGAATTTGAATTTCTATCCCCCCCGCCCCCCCCGGGGGGGCACAAATGATAAATTTAAAATATCAGGTAAATAAGACTTGCATCAGTCACCATGTTCTAATAATATGAAATGTACACATTATGAATACAAATAAATGTAAATTAAGCTATGTAAATTAGTAGTTAGCACATCTTCCTGCTTAGCAAAATCACCAAATGTGGTACAAAGGCTATATTCCATTGCAAATTTAAAAGTTTTAATGGTTACCAAACAATGACCAAGATCCAAAGGGGTAGCCACGCTATTCTAGTTCAGTAAAACAAACAAATAAAGAGTCCTGTGGCACTGAAAGACTAATACATTTCTATTTTGCATGAGCTTTTGGGGGAGAAAATCCCACTTCATCAGACGCTTTGTGCATCTAAAGGTTTGTATCATTCTCCCAGCAATCCATAATTACTCTAGAGTTAGGTTACTGTGCACTAAGGCCCCTTTTTATTTCCCTATTGGAATGTATAACCCTGGGACTTGATGCAGGGTAACTTATCCACACTGATGTCACAGTTTTGAGCCCCCTTAACTTTCCTGTGCGTTCTCACTTAGTTAAATTGTGTTACCCCCCTGGCCCACTGGAGACTCATCTCACCCCCAAACCCCTATCTTTAGATCAACCCCAAAACTATTAATTGGTCTTCTTATTCAAGTTATTAACATAAAACACAGAACTAAATTTCTGCAGTCTTGCTCACCATTGTCATTGCTCCAGCAGAATAAGAGTTGCACTAGATAATGACACATTAACTGTTTAATTGGTCAAATATTTTGAAATACAAATTATTTTGGTCTCTATTTATGCTTTACCAAAAAAAATTACTTCAATGTGTTGGTTTAGAAAGTTTAAAAATGACTGTGATATTTTTGTTCTGTGCAAAATGTGGTGTGTTTTGCAGTGGTAAAAAGGTTCATAAGAAAAAGGGAAGGGACCGCATCAGCGGGGTGCCCAAAAATAAATAAATAAATAAAGCTTCCATCATCTCTTTCCTTTTTCTTTTGAGCTTTTTTACCCTCTGCTCTATAAATCTCAGAGGTTTTTGACCATACTCTGGAAGAAACACCATTATTATAAAATGAATGAAAAGGTCTTGTTGATTGTTAAAAGCAAAATATTCTTTGGGTTTTTCCTTCCTTCCTATTTAAAGTCTTTTTTTTTAAATCTATTTCAAGCTATACAACAAAAAGTTATTTTTCTGGTTTATTTCTACCACTGGTGTTTCCCAGTCTTTCTTAATAGAAACACATTTCCACCAGGCACCCAAAACCAAAGTGTTCAATAAAATGTTTTTTAAATCCCCCACTATAACTGTCTTGCACAGACCCCTTAATTACCAAAAATTCAAACATTAAAACCCGCTTTTAAAAAAGCATTCTTAAAACACATTTGCCACAGAATAATAATAATTTTAAAACCAGTTGTTTAGTTGTTTTTAAACAGTTTATGGGGAAAATGGGGCTGAAAGCAACAGAATATAAAAGCTGGTGATCTAAATACCAAAAGACCCTCTGGATTCCTTTTTCCCACAATCTGTTTGGCCATCACGTGGTTCTGGGCAGCAGGGAGAGCCTGGTGATACCTCTGACTGAGGATGACATTGCACCCCACTGGAACGTTTCACCAGCAGAGCAAAGCACCCTGGCTCTACCGGGCAGATTCAAGTCACATCAGACACCAAGCCTGGGTGGAGGGGAGAGCCTGGAGTGGGGTCTCATAGGGTCCCCATAGCAGAAGGAGCCAAGAGCCCAGACCCACAAGGTGACAGCCAAAGAGCCTCGTGTGGCTCCAGAGCCAGAGGTTGCAGACCCCGGCCCTAGTGTGTGCATGTATACCATTTTCTGTTATAGTTTCTTTGTGGGGGAGCTGCTTAAGCAGGTGAGTTTGCCTCTTCCTTAATTTCTCCAACTAGAGTCACATCTTGAGGCAGAGCTGTTTCCTAGGAAGCCGGCATTGGCATTTGGTTTGAAATTCCCAAAAGACGGGTCTATTTGCATGTCATTTGTGACCACTTCGATTCCTGGCAGGTACGTATAGTGAAAGAAAAACTTCTTGCACTAATCAGAGAGGTAGCCACGTTAGTCTGCATACAGCAAAAACAACAAGAGTCCTGTGGCACCTTGTAGGATAACAGGTTTCTTCAGGTATAAGCTTTCATGGGCTCCAACCAACTTCGACAGATGCATCTGACAATGTGGGCTAGAGCCCACAAAAGCTTATGCCTGAAGAAATCTGTTAGTCTATAAGGTGCCACAGGACTCTCATTGTGATTTCACTAAGAATATACCTAGTTTCCATGTCACTGAATTCTTCTGCAATATCTACTGTTACTAAGCAGAGGGGTGAGAATAGATGTGCCTGTATTTAACTTTAAGCTCAGAAGTAGCCGATTGATTTCAACAGGACCAGTAATGAGAAAATCAAAGTGTGGGTGTAAATGTTAACAGGACTGGGGCCATCGTTCATAAATGATCTGGAAGAAACATTGAACATTGTGCAGCGCCTAGGGCTACGAGTCGTCAGTCATGACAGGTTCTAGCTGGTACTGTAATAAAAATAATAAAAGAAACCTGTCAGTCAGAGACCATGTCACTTCTGGGTCACCCCAGAAATCAAATCATTTCTGAAAGATGAAGAAAAAGCTGATAATGATTAAAGGTCATGAGGGCTGGAGGGGAGAATTAATATTCCTAAAAGGGTTCCCATTTAAAAAAAAAAATTAAACATTTTTGCCTTCCTTTGTAGATGCGAGGCAACCTTGTCTTTGTTCATGCACACACACACACACACACACACACACACACACACAGAGTCAAAAAGTTTGCAAACATCATGCTGCATATATTTCCCAATTTGTTTTTCAGTGAAATTTCAAAATTCTAAAAATCACAACCATCTTCACTAATATTACTAGCTATTAAGTAGGTACATTATCGGTATTATTTCACTATATAGACGCAGGGTAAATATCTTGTTGATGCAACAGCACTGGTAGCATAGAAAGGAGTGAAGCAGTGTCAAATAAGGGTTTATGTTACAGTTATACACATACCGTTCTGTTGTTGCCAATGGGTTTGTCTATATGTATGAGAGAATAAGTTAAATCTAGTGAATATGGCTGATTAAATTTTCCATCAAAACTATTTCTCAATAGAAAATTGGATTTGGAGATGAATTTATTTATTTATCTATTGTTAAAAGTATTTGCTTCCTGTACAAAATGTTTTGGTTTTTTTGTCCAAACAAACAAACAAACAAAAAAACCAAACAAACCCTGAAGAGCCCCCAGAATGGAGTATATTTATTATGAAATGCCACCAATGGTGGGGTCTCCCAGAACTGCAGTTTGGGTGTCTTATTCCCCCATTCTCCTTTATGGGCTGCAAAGGCAACCAAAGAAGATGCTAAAAAGGGGAGTTTGCCCCATTCTTCCCTCTCAAGAGTATCCCCAAACCCATGGAACAACAGGATTATTGAATGAAACGCAGAAGGGTGGAGAGTCTTTGTTTCAGATTTTTGTCCCAGGGCCCCCAGAATCTCTCTGCATCACTGATAAACCAGGTTCCTCAGCCGCAGTATGTGTTTTATGATGTGTCTGGCTGTGTGTCATTGTGAGAATTGGGCATACAAATTTACCCTTGAGGGAAAGTTTGTTAAATGACAAAATAACCTATAATAATAAATGTCGGTAGGAAAAGGTGCAAAAGGGAAATGGAAAGACTGAACTAATGCAAAGAAAAAAAATCTTATGAAACAAATCAAAGCCTGTGTTAAAATCTTGTTTGGTAAACAGGAGTGTAGGACTGGAAATTAATGAACCAAACTTGATGTGTCAGAAAGCAGGTTTAATTTGTGAATAAAATAGTGAGGGGATGGGCTCTTCTACCCATTTCTCAGTTTCAGGGGTCCTTAAAAACTTTGGTGTGTGTGTGGAAAAGAGAAAGCCGAGAATGGGTCTACCAACGACCAGTACAGCAAGTGTTCTCATCATGGCTGCCACGCTGACCGTCTCCTAGAACGCTGATATCCACTAATACGCCATTAAGCCGTCATCATCACCCTAATCTTGAATGATGTCCTGACAAGACTGAGCCAGACAGAGGACCCCCAATGACACTGATACTTCCACCTGCGCCAGCTAAATTCCAACACTGCCTGGGATGTGAGACTTTGTTACCCTCCCACCTTGTAAGTTCTTTTTTCCTTCAAGTAAATCTATCACCTTATTATACATATGGAAAATATACTCTCAAAATTGCTATTTAAATTATTTTTTCCAACCAGACTCCAAAACATCAAGATTTTTAACTCATTTAATATAATTTTGCAGGGGATTCACAAATTAGGATTTTCAGTTTGAATCCTATGTTTGTTCTTTTCCTTTCCTCTGGAAACTCTCCAGTCCTCCATGATTTTCCAAAGATAATGGATATGAATAGGTATAAGTTGAACACAATACTTTATTGATATATATCTTTACAAGTTTTAAACAAGTCCAGTTTCTACCACTGCCATCAATCACTGCAATAAAATAAAATTAATAGAATTGTCATATGTATTTCTGACATATACCAAAATGTTCTATGTCTGTATTCTTTACTTTGTCAACTTTCTATCAGGTTAAGTGGATTCTCTCCTGGATTTGTGCCAGTAACTACACTGGTTTTTAACTGATAGTCACAGAGGCGCCAAACCTGTCAGCCAATCAGCCCTCAGCCCTCACCCGGATCCGTGAAATGCCATCTCCAAGCTAGCATGTCTAAATTGCAGCTCGGAGGTGGGATTGTTTGTCTTTTTGAGCTCGGAGGCGTGCTCCCACCTACAGCGTAGAGTTGTTCTACGTGTCTCTGTCTACTCTGCTCCTTTCTGACACTGTAAATCCTGAGAGACACACGCAGTGACCACCAATGACCCTATGCCACATTTCCACCCCTACCCTCTACAGTCTCCTTTCCTCCTCCCAGGCTGGAAATTCACTGTGTCTCTTGTTGTGAAACTTCTCCAATATTTGCTTAAAAAATTCACCATTCCCAAGACTTTAATAACTTCCCAACAATTAGTCCTGCCCAGCAGTTTGTTAGCTGAAATATTTTAGGCAAGTGAACACAAAAAGGGCCCAAACACAGCTGTAGTGAACTCATTGACAATTTCAAACAAATACAAGGGCAGATTTATTGTACTATTACCCTGGTCCTACCCTGGAAAGGAAGGAAAGAATTAACAGCTGTTACCCATGATGTTCTCATTAAATTGGTGCATCCTTGTCTGACTCCCTTGGCTTTTTGGAAAACACATCATTTTCATTTAGACCAAGACCCAAAGCTCTGGGAACCCCTGAATGAGGGTGCACATTTAGCTTTCATAAGAAGGCTATGACACATTTTTCCATTGTCTTTCACAACAGTGTCATCTTATCCAATTGTTTGCAGTCAGTGTCCTATGAAAATACACTTTCTGGTGGCTGGTACAGAACCAGGCCTGTGTATTTGTCAAAGCCCCAAAATTTACGAGGTGTGTGGTTAGTCTGATATTGTCCCCCTGTGCAATCACACTGAGCCATGCTGAAGAAAATGCCAGAAGTCAGTGGTGCTATTCGTGGTCATAAATCCTACACTTATGAGTAAGTACTAGCCAGATCAAGCCCTTAGTGGCGAGACTGGAAATACAGAGAGTATTTTCATTCACTCTCTCTTGCAGTGAATTAAGTGTCACTCCATGGGGCATCTGCTCATCCTGGCACACTTTACCTCTTTCCTTTTCCGAAAAACTACCTGCAAAGGTTCTAGCTGGGATTTTCCGAGCTGTTCAATGGATTGAGCGCCCAACACTCCTAATAAATTTCAGCTCCTTTGGGCCTCTTTCAAGCCCCAGAGCCTCCTTGTAATTGCTGTGTTAAGAAATTCTACCCCCTGGATCAGTCACTTACCTTGGGCCCCAGCTTCAGAGGAATGGCCTGGTTGTCTCTGCTTCCGCTGGAGGTTTAGTACTGCGTAGCCCTCTTCGTCCTCCATTGGCAAGCTTGTCCCTGATTTGATTTTCCAGCAGGTGCTCAGTGGAGGGAAAGAAGTCCGTTAACTCGCCCTCACACTTGATTTGTGCAGCTCAGAGCCCGCACCAGCACTGATGGCTCTTCAAGAGAAACCAGACAGGAAATGCAGCCGCCAGATGATGGTGCGATCACCACCACATCTATCTTCTCCACCCTTCTCTGAGCTGGGCTGGAGAACAGACCTGAATGGACAGGATGGCTTTGATAACATACAGGGGAGTGCTCCTTGGCTAGCTGTGCTGAACCAGGTCTCAAACCGATGCAAGTTCGCCCTGCATCCACACTAGTGGCCTCCTAAATTGTTTCCACTCAACTTCCTCTGGGTACCTCTCCTACTTTTCCCAGTTCAGCCCCCCAGAAGCAGTGCATTCTGGGAAATGCAGCAAATCGCCAGAACATTGTTTTCATGTCCCCAGATGTGCCTGAGCTACAGATGGTGAAGGTCTGTTGCAGCTGCACATGCAGTCCCTGGCTCTTGTTCACACTGGACAATGGCTCACACTTTTAGCTCTGAAACTACCTGGTTCAGGACCTGCCAGTGCTCATCACACATACCCTCACACATTTTCCAGTCCTTGAATCATCCTCTCTGACCCCTCCCTCATTTAAAAACCTGGGCACCAGCACTGAACACAGAACGCCAGCAGGGGCTCAGCAGTGCCAAATCCAGGAGTAAAATAACTTCCCAGCTCCTACTCAAGAGTCCCGTTTACACATCCCAGAACTGTGTTAGCACTCCTGGCCTCAGAACTGCATGGGGAGCTGAGGTTGAGCTGATTACCCACCATGAGCCCCAGAGAGATCTCTCCTGCCATGGTTACCTGTATCCTCTAGCATGTGGTAAGGCAGAGTGTTCAGATGCGTGTTAGTGGCATTTGGAGCCTGGGCTCGAAGGGGGCAGAGTGAAGGTTGTTTTTTGATAGGAGATTTTCCCTCTGAGTGTTTATACATCAATAACCTACGTTAGTTTGCTAGAAATGCTGCATATCACATTGTGCATGGTTTGACTGGCCCTTGCTACTACAGTCTGACAGGTTAATGGAGAGGTTTTCAGAAGTAGTGCAGGCAGTTAAACACTCTCAAGAATTGCAGCTGGCCAGGGCTTGCCATCAGCTCAACCAGCTGGAAATTGATTGTAGCCACTTCAGCAAACACATGTGCATGACACTGATCCATTGGCTCTGACAGGAAATTGTCTTTGGTCAAAAAATTGTGTAGCACCAGGTGTTGTTCACACCATCAACTTCCTCTGATACTGTGGCTGTCAGATCAGCTCTTCCTGTCCTTGCAACTCAGTGCTGCCATTCCTTGCTCTCACCACCCACTCCTCAGCTTCACCTGTGTTGCCAAGACCAGACTCACCTGTGGCTGAGATGGACCAGACCTCAGGGGAAGGGTAGCAACCAAAAGACGTAAAACAAGTGTTGTGTAGCATGAAATTGCACCTTATTATTGTGGGTTGCCACAGGCATTTCAGCCTTCTGATGGGAACATCCTAGAGTCAGGCTCCCTCAGCCCAATAAATAGGGGCATCGCTGGGCCTGGGCACAGAGGATGCAGGCCCTGAATGTATGGCAGAATGCCCCAAGCAGCATTTGGTAGCTGGGGCTGGTGGGGACATTTTAAATCTTGCACCCTGCTTTGCTCCCAGGCACATGTCCCAGAGCAGAGGCAGGAATGTAAACAGCTGAGGCTTGAGTCTGGAGTCTGCTTCAGCAAAGGTAACTCCTGTGCTGGGCGGTGGGATTAGGGTTCTGGAGCTGGGCAGGGTCAAGGCCCTCTGGGAGCTAGCTGCCTGGAGCATGGGGTCCCAACAGGCATGGCACCAGGCCCAGCGCAAGGTGGGGCAATGCCAAGGAGCTGCTAATATTGGGAGTGGAGAGGGGAACAGGGCACCATGAACTACCAGTTGCTGCAAATTATCTGCAGGGTGGGGGGAATAGGAATCCCTGGGCACCACGAGGTGCTGTAGAGGGAAACAGGGAAGCAATGATGTGCCATTGAAAGGGAGGGAGCTGGGAGCTGCTGGGAACCATGAGATGGTGCAGGGAGAGCCGGCAGCTGTGAGCTGCAGGCCACCGCAAATGCTGGGGAGGGAGAGAGGAACCATGAACTTCCAGGCACAAAGTGCTGGGGCGAGGGGAGAAATTGCAGCTCCTGGGCGTCCGTAAACTCTTGTCATACTAATGGCCCATGAGGAAGGCCCCCCCCAGCTAGCTGCAGTGGGCCCAAGGTGAAACCTGTTTGACCACCAACCCGGACTGACCACGGGGCACAGCTCCATTTTGAGCTGGCAAGGACTCTGGAAGAGATGAAAGGCAGGGGCCTCATCTCCATTTGCTCTTTAGTCCTCAGTCTGCCTGCAACCAACACCCCCCTCTGGAACTATTCTCCTGGGACTCAACAACGGACTGAGACCCACCCAGCTGCTCCTGCTGGGTGCACACCAGAGGAGTGGGACTAACCTGCAAACTAGAGGCTCTTCAGGAATTTGCTCTCCATGGACTCTAAACCATTTGTGTGTATGTGACTCACTTTGAGCCTGTCCCGTCTCTCATATTCGGTTTCTTTTCTTCCTATCTTAAACCTTTAGTTGCAGTTACTAAAGGCTTGACTGGCAGCATGGTATTTGGGGGAAGAGCCAAGCCTATCTTGCTCCATCCTTTGAGGTGGCTGGCCCTTTGGGGTCGGGAGAACCGATTTCTCTGAGAGACCCAGTGGCTAGAGGGGACCCTAGGAACTGATGTGCAGCAAGGGGGCTGGGCCTGTTTTATTATGCTTGGTGACAACCAGAGTGGGGAAGCAGAAGCATGTCTTGTTGGTGACTGGGAGACGGGTTTAAGCAGCACCCATCAGTGGTTTAGGGGTTTGGCCCCTGGTTTTGAGGCTCGCCTGATTTTGGCACCTGCGGAAGGTTACCCCAGGGGGCCCGGGTCACAGAGGTGCTCCGCTGGTGGAGCTCCTTGCTGCAGCCCTTGAGCTCCACCTGAGAGGGAAGAGCGAGGGACGGCGGGGAAGCAGGCGTGGATGCCGGGCACGGAACCTGGGTGCTCGTCCTCGTCCTCATCCTCGTCCTCGTCCTCTCTTTGCGCCGGGTGGCCCTGCGCTGGGCCAGTCTGCCGGGAGGGCCTGGGGCCCCGGTCCAGGTTGGGGCAGTCTGGTGCTGCTCCTCTGGAAGAGCTCGGCGAAGGCAAAGGGCCTGGCACCACCGGCCCACAGTCACCTGGCACCACCATCCCCTTTCCACCAGCTCAAGCCACTGAGGCCAAAGGGCCTCCCTGGGCAGAAGCCGAGGCAGGGACGTGGGGTGTCCGGCGGTGCCAGAAGTCGAGGAAACCCACCCCTGCCGAGCCACGCGTCTGGCTGGGCTCGTGCCTCTGACCCAGGCCTCCTGGGACAGCCCTCTGGATGTGCTGAAATCAGGGCCAGCTGCAAAAGCTGAGAGCCAAGGCCCCCACATCACCGCCGGCTGGCACGCGAAGCGGTCTCCCCCTGGCGTTACAGGGCTTCCCTCGCCAGGGCAGGGAGCGGGAAGACAGAAGGAGGCCCCTTGGCCAGGCCTTCCCCGAGAGGGAGACAAGCCCAGCTCTGGAGAATGCAGGCATCAATCCCACTGCCTCTTGCATGCTAAGCAAGCGCTCTACCACTTGAGCTAATTCCCCCTCCTGGAGTGGCCTGCTCTCAGCCCAGCTTCAGCTCCAAGCCCAGGCCCTCCCCTCAGCCAGCCCCCTTGAGGCGGGGGACATGACATCTTGCCAGCCTCCGGCACCTTCTTTCCCAAGGGAGATGATCGACTGAGGCGCTGTTTTACCGGGTCTGCTCGCTCAGCCAGTCAGCACGTTGTGATAACATTGCTGAGGCCATGGCTCTGAGCCCCATGCAGGCCACCTGCCCCAGTAGGACCCACAGCTTCCCCATCCTTCTGCCTCGCTCCTGCAGAGGGGGAAGGCAAGGCGGTGGGAGCTGGGCGGAGCACCCTGTGCCGAGTCTTCGGGAGCCTCCGCCGGAGGAGGCGAGGGCCAGCAGCGCAGCTGCTGGGCCGCAGGAACTCCCCTCTCTGGGCTTTCCTGTCATTCCTTACAGAATAGGAGGAAAATAAATGCTGGGGAGTGAGAGTCATGGGATCAGGTCATACTGGCTATGTCTACATTGGAGACCATTTTCTAAAAAAAAAAAAGAAAGAAAGAAAGAAAGAAAACAAAAAAACTTTTTTAAAAAAAATTGTTTCAAAATATATTTGAAATAATTATCTGAAAATAACTTATTTCAAAAATGCTATTTAAGGAGAAAGGGCCAGGGACCAGCTCCTTCTCCCAAAATACTGCAGCTTTTTTTTCCCCTGAAAGTGAAAGTCTACACCAGATTTTCTTTTTCTCTGCTGAGGAGGTCAGACAGACCTATAACTAGAAGTGACCCTGAGAACAGGAGACAGTTCTGCTTGCCTGGAGCTAAGATACACAATGTGGATCTGAGGCTGAAGAGAATCCTCATGGGAGCAGGAAAGAATCCTCTGATTGTCCTTCATGTGGGTATGAATGATATAGCTAGATTCTCATTGGAATGTATCAATGGAGACTATGCCAGGCTGGGGAGGACTCTCAAGGAGCTGGAGGCTCAAGTGATCTTTAGCGGGATTCTGCCTGTCCCTAGAGGAAGACAACACATCTGTGAGAAGGCTCTGGCAGTTAACAGATGGCTCAGGTAGTGGTGTTATAAGGAGGGCTTTGGGATGTATGGGCACTGGAAGGTGTTCATGGATAGAAGATTGTTTGCTAGGGATGGACTTCACCTGAGTAGGGAGGGAAACAGACTTCTGGCAGGGAGGCTAGCTCAACTGATTAAGAGAGCTTTAAACTAAGGAGTGTGGGGAGATGCTCAGACAATCTCTATGCCCTATGCTAGCATTGAGAGGCAGGAAACTGAATTCAGAAAAGACAATCTTTATGTGGGAAGGCAGTATAGATGCTGGAAAGGAAGGAAGCACAAATACTGGCCATCAGGTACCTAATGTGAGAAAGCTGAGCAATAAAAGCTAAAATGTTTATATACCAATGCGAGAAGCCTGGGTAATAAAATGGAGGAAGTGGAACTACTGGTAGAGGAACTGAAACTGGATATTATAGGGATAACAGAAACATGGTGGAATAGTAGTCACAACTGGTTTATGGGCATTAAAGGCTATGTGGTCTTTAGGAAAGACAGATGTAATGGCACAGGTGGGGGGCTGCCATTGTATAGCAATGATGCAATAGAACGCAAAGAAATTCAGAGTGATAGAATTAGCAAGACAGGGTCTATCTGGCTCAAAATCACATTGGAGAAGAAAGCTATTAGAGTTTCTCCTGGATTAGTGCTTGGGGTGTGTCACAGACCACCAGGATCTGATCTGGACATAAATAGAGAACTCTTTAAGGCCTTTAAGGAAGTAAACACTACCAGGAACTGTGTGATTATGGGAGATTTTAACTTCTCAGATATAGGCTATGTCCACACACAAGTGCTTGTTTCAAAACAAGCCATTTCGAAACAAGTCGTTTCGAAATAAGGCCTTATTTCAAAACAAGTTATTTTGAAATAACAAAAAAAGTTAATTTGAAATAAGGAAAAAAGAGGGAATTGAAATAGCATGTCCACTGTGACATGCTATTTTGAAATAGGAGAGGGGAGGGGGAGGGAGACCCTGTGCTGGGCTGGGGTGGCCCCACCCCCGGGCTTCCCCTCCCCCCACTGCTCCTGCCAGGCATGGGGGGGCTTCCCCTGCCCTCCCGCGGCTCCTGCCAGGGGTAGGGGGGGCAAAGGAGGCTGAGGCTCCCGTCTCCCCCTGCTCCCAGCAAGGGGAAGCGGGGGGAAGCCGGCTGGGGCACCCTCTGACCCCCTGCACCCCACTCAGCACCCTGGCCAAGCTGCTGATCCCTGGCCAGGGTGCTGAAGGGGGGGTGGGACCTTCCCCCCCAGGGTTTCTTTCAAAATAACATCCAAACGGCTTATTTTGAAACAACTGGTTTCAAAATAACCATCCTTTCAAAAGCAAAGTGGTTTAAGCTGTTTTGAAAGGAGGGCTCTTGTTTCGAAATGAGGAGCTCCCTCCTTTCGAAAGACGAAAGTGTCATTTGGACATAGGAACTTTTATTTCGAAACAACCGGTGTTGTTTCGAAATAAAAGCCCTGTGTGGACATACCCATAGACTGGAAAATACGCGCTAGCAGTAATAAAAGGGCCCAGATTTTCTTGGAGGTGATAGCAGATGAATTTCTCCATCAAGCGGTTTCCAAACCAACTAGAGGAGACACGATCTTAGATTTGGTATTAGTTAGTAGTGAGGACCTCATAGAGGAATTAGTTGTAGGGGACAACCTAGGTTCTAGTGATCATGAGCCAATCCAATTTAAATTGAATGGAAGGGTAAACAAAAATAAATCTGTGGCCAAAGTCTTTGACTTCAAAAGGGCTAACTTCAAAAAATTAAGGGAATTAGCTAGGGAAGTGGACTGGACCAAAGAATTCATGGATATGAGCATTGAGGATGCTTGGAACTGCTTCAAGACAAAGCTGCGGGAACTATCTGAAGCCTGCATTCCAAAGAAGAGGAAAAATTTTCAGGCATGGGTTCTAAACCAAGCTGGATGAATATACATCCTAAACAGGTGATTAGGAGGAGACACAAGGCCTACAAGGAGTGGAAGTTGGGAGGGATAGGAAAGGAGGACTACCTTTTAGAGGTCAGAGTATGTAGGGATCAAGTGAGGAAGGCCAAAAGCTAAGCAGGAGTTAGATCTTGCAAAGGGAATCAAAACCAATAGTAAAAGTTTCTTCAGCCATATAAATAGAAAGAAAATACAGAAGAAGGAGGTTGGACCACTATACACTGAGGATGGGGTAGAGATCAAGGATAATCTAGGCAGGGCTGAATATCTAAATAAGTACTTTGCCTCTGTCTTTAATGAGAGTGATGGTGAGATTGGGGAGAGGTAGGGCAGCTAACAGGAATGAGAATGTAGAAGTGGAAATTACCATATCTGAGATGGAAGCCAAGCTTCAGCTGCTTAATGGAACTAAATCAGGGGGTCCACATAATCTTCATCCGAGAATATTGAAGAAACTTCCACATGAAATTGCCAGCCCTTTAGCAAGGATTTTTAAAGTATCGGTGAACACAAGGGTTGTACCTTATGACTGGAGAATTGCTAATGTGGTCCCTATTTTCAAGAAAGGGAGTAAAAGTGATCCAGGTAACTACAGGCCTATTAGTTTGACTTCAGCCATATGCAAAGACTTGGAGAAAATTTTGAAGGAGAAAGTACTTAAGTATATTGAGGAAAATGGTAACTGTGATAAAATACAACATGGCTTTACAAAAGGTAGATCATGCCCGACCAACATGATCTGCTTTTTTGAGAAGATAACAGATTTTTTTGGATAAAGGGAATGCGGTGGACTTAATGTACTTAGATTTCAGCAAGGCATTTGATACAGTTCCACACATGGAATTTTTAGTCAAATTGGGAAGGGTGGGGATTAATATGAAAATAGAAGGGCGGATAAAGAACTGGTTACAGGGGAGACTACAGAGGGTCACAGTGAAAGGTGAACTGTCTAGCTGGAAGGAGGTTACTAGTGGAGTTCCCCAAGGATCAGTCCTGGAACCCATCTTATTCAACCTTTTTGTTACTGACCTTGGCACAAAAAGTGGGAATGTGCTAATTAAGTTTGCAGACGACACCAAGCTGGGAGGCATTGCCAACACAGAAGATGATCGGGATAACATACAGAATGATTTGGATGACCTTGTGCAGTGGAGCTTTAGAAATAGGATGAAATTCAACAATAGGAAGTGCAACGTCATGCACTTAGGGACAAATAGGAATTTTTCTTATAAGTTGGGAATGCATCAACTGGAAGTGGCGGGGCAGGAGGAGGACCTGGGTGTACTGGTTGACCACAGAATGACAATGAGTAGCCAATGCGATGTGGCAGTGAAAAAAGCTAATGCGGTCCAAGGGTGCATCAGAAGGGGTATTTGCAGTAGAGACAGGGAGGTGTTAGTACCGTTATACAAGGCACTTGTGCATCCTCACTTAGAGTATTGTGTACAGTTCTGGTCACCTATGTTTAAGAAAGATAATGTCAAACTGGAACAGGTGCAAAGAAGGGCTACAAGGATGATTTGTGGAATGGAAAATCTTCCCTATGAGAGATGACTTAAAGAGCTTGGTTTGTTTAGTCTGAGCAAAAGAAGGCTGAGAGGAGATATAATTGCTCTTTATAAATACATTAGAGGGATAAATACAATGGCGGGAGAGGAATTATTTGAATACAGAACCAATGTGGACACAAGAACAAATGGATGCAAACTGTTCTTCAGAAAATTTAGGGTTGAAATTAGACGTAGATTCCTAACCATCAGAGAAGTAAAATTCTGGAATAGTCTACCAAAGGAAGTGGTGGGGGCAAAAGCCTTAGGTGCCTTCAAAACCAAGCTTGATAAGTTTATGGAGGGAATGATATGATGGACAGTGGAGCTTGGCCATTGTCTGTCTTTTACTACTGATAATGGGAATAATAGTGACCTGGGAAGCGGCATTAGATGGAGTGGGTTCTAAGTTATTACAGAGAAGTTCTTCTTGACTGGCTGTTGTGGACTTGCCCTTATGCTCAGGGTTTAACTGATCACCATATTTGGGGTCAGGAAGGAATTTTCCCCCATGGCAGATTGGCTTGGGCGCTGGGTTTTTTTTGCCTTCCTCTATAGCATTGCACATGGATCACTTTTTGGTTGATTCTCTGTATTAAAGTCCTTAAATCATGATTTGAGGACTTTAATAGCTCAGTTGTGGGTTTGAGGTTCATTGTAGGAGTGGGTCGGTGAGGTTTTGCAGCCTGCACTATGCAGGAGGTCAGACTAGATGATCATATTGCTCCCTTCAGACCTTAGAGTCTATGGCTGTGTTCACACAGCCTCCTTATTTCGAAACAACAGAGGTTGTTTTGAAATAAGGTTTCAGCTGTTCACACGACGCACGGTTGTTTCGAAACAAGTAAAACCTACTCCGCGGGCGAAACAACGTTATTTCGCAACGGTTGTTTCGAAACAATGCCTTGCGAATGTGTTGTTTCAGAACAAGATGTTCCGAAACAACAGTTCAAGGGGTGCCCCCTCAGCACCCTGGCCAAGGAACCCTGAGCACCCTGGCCAGGGTGCTGAGGGGTGTCCCCTGGCCAGCGCCTGCACAGCCAGGCTGCAGGCACCAGCGGG
>ML682272.1:89567-128451 GCA_007922195.1 Podocnemis expansa
AGGTTCACAGTATGAACCTGCTATTTCGTTTCCCGCCTTTTTTCCTTATTTCAAATTAACATTTTGCTAATTCGAAATAAGTTGTTTCGAAATAAGCGTTATTCGATATACGGTTGTTTTGAAACAACCGTATCGAAATAACCCGCTGTGTGTGAACACAGCCTATGAGTCTGTGGGTAAAGCCAATGGAAGAGATAGGCAGGCTTTCTTTTTAAAAAAAAAAAAAAAAAAAAGCCTTTGGTGTGTCTGGTGATGGCTTTTTTTTCAAAAAATGCTATCTTGAAAAAGGCTTATGTTTTAAGTTTAACCAAGGTTAGCATTGGCCAAAAAAAAAAAAAAAAGAAAAGAAACGAAAAATCACCATGCTGGTATTTCGAGATACTGGCGTGCTTTCTCAAAAAAGCTAAACCCCACAGCTTTTTCAAAAGAAAAAGCCTTTTTCGCGATAGCTTTTTTAAAAAAAAGCCAATGCTGGATGAGGTAAAGGCTTTTTCAAAAAAGCCTGCCTATCTCTTCCATTGACTTTTTTTTTTTCCTCATAAAGAAAGTCTGGTGTCCGTTTTCACATTCAAAATAAAAAAGACTGTGGTATTTCAGTACAAGGAACCATCCTCAGACCATTCTCCTGAAATAGCATTTTTGAAAAAAGCTATTTTTGAGATAATTATTGCAAATATATTTCAAAATAATTTTTCAAAAAAGTTTTTCTTTTGATAATGCTCTCCAGTGTAGACTCAGCCACTGTAACAACAAATCAAAACAGTTGTTCAGATTCAAACACAGGGATGTAGCACAGAGAGGAAGGTGAAGTCATGTCACCTGTTGCAGTGAGAAAAGAATCCATAGTCACAATTTAATCCTGCTTTCACACAATTGGATTTGCATAACAGTTCTAGTTCAGCTGTTTCTCTTTGAAGTCTTGATGTCCTATTGACTTGCTTAATTAAGCACAGCTGTTAACAAATCATCCACAGAGTGATTTGAAAGATGGAATTGCTCAGCAACTGGTTTCAGAGTGTTGTGATTTCTGATGTCAGATTTGTACCCAAATGTGTCAAATTTGTGTCAAATTTTATTCTTTTGTGCAGAGATTGTCCTGTTTGTCCAATGTATAAGGCATGGGGGCTTTTCTGGCACACGGTGGCATTGGTGGATGAGCAGGTGAATGAGCCCTTGATGTAGTAGGTGGCTTGATCAGGTCCTATGACAGTGTCTTTTTCGCAGATATGTGGGCAAAACTGGCGATGTGGTTTGTTGCAGGGAGAAGTGCCTGCTTTAATATTTGTTAGGTCTGTAGTTGTTCATAAGTATCTGTTTAAGGTTGGTGGGCTGTCTGAAGGTGAGGAGAGGTCTGTCTCCCAAGGCTTGAGATAGTTAGGGATCATGTTTTAGAATAGGCTGTAGATCCTTAATGATCTATTTTAGATATCTGACTTGGGGTTGTATCTGACGACCCGTGGCATTCTGTTGCTTCTTTCTTGGGCTTCTCCTGTAGTAGCTGACTTCTATCTTTCTAATCATTAGGTAAATTCCCCCACGTTCAAAGTGTCTGATGAGGTGGGATTTTCTCCCACAAAAACTCATGCAATAATAAATAAATAAATAAATAAATAAATAAATAAATAATGTTAGTTTTTAAGTGCTACAGGACTCCTTGCTTGTTTTGCTAAACTAGACAAACATAGCTACCCCCTTTGGAACTTTGAATTTGGAAAACTATTGACAACCCTGTTCCCATCTCTCCCACCCACTCTGGGGCTCTGGGTGCAAACTTTGTCCCAGGGACTGGTGATTGCGTGGGGACAAGTGCTACTGACAGTCTAAAGAGCATAAAGCCTGGACTCAGAGCCGTGATGACTGCTCACAGAAAAGCTTTCAAATGCTCATGATCCAGAACCAAGAGGAGATGGTAACAAAAAACAGAGCATCATATAATACCAGCTGGAGTCAGACAAGGATCACTAGTGCATAGTACCAGTTGAGTGGGGTTTATATTCAGCCTTCTCTATCCCCTTTCGCCAGCTTAATCAAATGCCCTACTGGATTTCTCTCTTTCTCACAGTCTGGTTATGAACACAGTTCAGAACAAGAACCCCACAGATTTTCCAGCCCTGATGTACCTTCCCAGCTGGCTCTTGCACGCTTTGCACCCCAGCCCCATCTGAGAGCTCAGCAGAACCGTTCTGCAGAAAACTGTTCACCCAGACTACCTCTCCCTGCCTTGTCTGACCCTGGGCTGCCCATGTGACCTCATCAGGCCTGGTTCCTGGTCACCTGCTTCTGCTTTCATCCCCTTTACCTGGCAGCCTAATCACAGGTGAGACTGAACCCAAGACTCCTTTAAAGGGCCAGCTCCCCCATGTTAGACTCAGGACTGGTGCTAGTGTTACCGTGTTTGCACAAAGAAAGCCACATTTGCCTGCCCTGCAATGGGATGCTGCCTGCCAAGAGGAGAGGGTGGACTAGCTCAGGTGCAGATGGATTCTCCAGCTGGCATCATGGGCAGAGCCATGGTAGCCCCGAGTAGGTGTCCATTCATTCACCCCTCTGCTTTACTCTTCCCAAGATTTCATACAGGACATGACATGAGGTGAAAGCTACATGTGGATTGGACTTAATAAGACAGCCCCTGGGGGGAAACGGATGTTGGTTGATGCATCCCTGTTAGATCCAGCACAGTGAGTTCTACCTGATGTTGGGGAACAAATAAATCAGGGCTCTCAATCTAGAAAGAGAGACCCACAGTCCTCCCCACTGATGAAGGCCCGTTCCCAGCTGAGACTCCAATACGCAGACAATGAGGTGTGGTTCAGGTTTCTTTATTGGTCAGCTGAGCAACAAAGAGTACTGCATCAGAGGGTAACCCAGAGAGGTTAGCCCATCGAGCAGCAGGCCCCCTTACCCTAAGAGAAGGGAGGGTGAGAGCGAGCCCCGATCAGCAGCATCACTACATATTTATCCCATACAGTATGATAATACTATGATAATACTTACATGATTGACAGTGTTTTACAGACCCTTATATGGTTATATTAATATTATTAAATGTATATTAATGATTATAAGATGCATACAATTATCCCCGCCTCTGTTTACTGTTGTCATTATTTGCATGATCCTGGGCAGCTGCAGTACCTGCAAACTCATTAACTTTGGCCTGGAGACACTGACCTTACAGTTCTGAGAGGCCTTGGAGCCAGGGAAAGTGAGCAAAAGATAGGAGGTGATACTCCCTTTTCATTCTCAGCATAGATGGGACCTTGTAGCTCACGTTCCTTGCTCGGATGGCTGAGCACAAAGCATGAGAGAGGGAGATAAACAGATTTTAATTGGCAACCTAGGCAGCTTGTTCAAGGATCTTAGATATATAGTTTGCCGAGAAACAACCCCACAATCATGGCAAACTGCAGCCCCTATGAGGCCTATACTATAGCATCTTTCCTACTATTTTACCACAGAGATTTCCTAATATCTAATATTTTTCTAACAGTGACGTGCTGTGGGAGAGATGTTTGAGGAAAGTTCAGTGTGTGACTTACCAGTGTTAAAAGTTCAGGGCTGGATTAATGCAGGGGCTATAGGGACTGCAGGCCCCGGCCCCAACTTGAAGGGGAGGCCCCAGGCTGCAGCCCGCAAAGCACTTGCTGACCCAGCTCTGCTGGAATGCAGATGCTTATTCTGGGGCTAGAGGCCATGGCAAGTCATGGCACTCCCATCCGATCCTTGGGCTAGCTGGTCTGCCCCCAGGAGCAGGATGGGCTATCGGGTGTCCTCTGCACTCCAGGGGTGGTGCCAGCAGCAGGTGCGTCAGCCCTGCCCTCAGCTCTGGAGCACTGCAGCCCCTCACCAACCATCCCCAACCCCTGAAGCAAAACAGCTGGTCCAGAGGTGTGGTGCAAGCACACAGGTGGCTGCAGCCTCCAGCTCACCTCACCCCAGGACAGGGTGGTAGAAGAGGGGGGAATGGTAGGAGGCCCAGGACACAAGTGAAGGGGGACTAAGGATGCATTCTTGGGGGGGGGGCAAATGTGGGCAGCCCAGGGCACTGGCGCTCCTTAATATAGCCCTGTAAATGCCTAGAGTCTGGCTAAGGCCCTGCAGACACGTCAGTTTTACCAGCTGGGCTATGCTGGCTGTGGGTATTTCTGCTGTGCCAGCAGAGACCTTGGCGTAGCCTCCCCTGTGACTACAACAAGGGGAGAAGCTGCCTATTGGCATAGGTACGGTCTTGAGGGCAGCACTGTCAATGTAGGCAACCCCTTGGTCTGAGCCCCCATTATGGTGATTTTAAGTCATCTCTCCATGATGGGAGGAGGCATTTTACCCTTGTGATGGTGCCAACAGGTGACTGAGGGAGCCCCCATCTGAGACCATACTGCTCAGCATCAGAGATGGTTGCTGCTAGGAGGTAGGAGACCCTTCCTTCAATCCCTTCTACTCTGCAGGCACAAGGGGGTTCCCTCACTTTCTAGACCAGTGCCCAACAACTTTGGGCTAGGCGTTATCAGGAAGCACTTGCGTCTCCCTGCTGTTGTGTGAGCTGGCCTATGAGGCCCAATCTGGTTAGGAATCTCTAAGCATGCCTAATGGATTAGGACCTGCATCTGAGTTAGGTGGAAGAACCCCTCCTTGCCTCTAGCTCCTGCCTCGCCATGGGGCATAGGCAGCCAGCAGCCTGAGGGAGGCAGCAGCGCTCATGGCAAGAGGCAGAAACACAGGAACCTAGGTAACTCACTCTAACAATGGAGGCACTGAGCAGTTCAGGTACCTCCAGGGTTTGATGGCAGCTGAGATGGGGTTTTGGGAATCCCAGGGGCCATGAGTCCAGGATGATGTTACCAAAGATGGCCTTTAGGGTCTTCAGTACCTCTGTGAATCCAGCCTTCACACCAAAGCCCTCCCGTACTGCCCTGCTCTGTCCCACCCTGCTGCCTTCAGCTCATTGCCAGAGGAAGTAAGGAGAAGGGCAAAGTGCAGCAGTGGTGGAGAGCCATGGCATGGGGACAGCGTGGGGCTCACTTAAATGTGGGGTCTGGGGCAATCACCTTGTTTGACCCCCCCCGGATGGCCCTGGGTGGAGTTCACCCATATATCAGTTGCAATGTTCCTTCTTATTTTTCACAGGCTGTGTATGCAAAAAAATTGCTTTGTGTGTGCAAAAAATTGCTTTGCGTATGCTAATATTTGCACTGTTGAATTTTTTCATGTACGCTATATTTTGTTGTGTGCACAGGTTTCACAATTTGTGTCTGTGCACACACGCAGAGATTAGTGGGAACAGTGGTCAGTTGTAATCTCTATTGAAGTCCAAAGGCTTGAGTTGCATGAAGCAGCAATCCTCTTTTTTGGTTGCAGGGATCTAAGGTAGGACTGAGTCACATATGAGAAAACCCTGCTGCAAAATGCTCCACAGCAGGGAGAAAACATCTTGCTGTCCACTCCTGGCTCAACTTCTGCTACTAGACACACAACACGTGGACTCACATCATTTCAATTCTACGTGGCTGTTGCTCTCATGGAGTTGGACCACAGCACAACAGAAATCCTAGCGGAGCATGGTCAATCCAAGCCCCCTCTTAATTTCCAGAAGCTTCTGGATTTAAGCAGCTCAACCTGTCTAGCAACATAACCCAGCCTCAAGAGACCTCTAAAAGAGACAGCTCCTTTAGTTAGGCAGATGGGTTACACATTTTGCTGGAGTTGCTTTATTTTCTTTCTCAGTTGAAGAAATTGTGGCTGATGCTGTGTGCAGGGAAATAATTGGTATTATCATGGTACCCAGAGAGCAGGAAAAGCACATTGCAGGGTGGCGTTGACACCAGCTACCCGGCTCACTTCACACCATTCCTGCCCGAGTGCTGGGTCGGACCCTTCCCCGCAGCCCTGTGGGTGGATGTTTCTTTAAGAGGAAGTTGATCTCTTTGTGACAGTCACCCAGTGACTCAGAAAACCCTTAATTTTAGTTTAGTATTATACTTTCAATTTCATTTGGGAAGGGAGGAGAAGAAGTAGGCAGGTAGGACGTTGGCCCAGATAACAGAGTTACCAATACAGCAAATTCTCTCAGACCCTGTGGCTTCGTGACTCCTTGGCCGGAGGGAGTGCAGCAGCCTGAGTAAGTGAAATGGGGAATAAAGCGCCAGCTCTCCATGGCAAAAGAGGGCCCCTGCGAAAGACAAACCCAGCTTCAAACAAAGCCTCTTTCCAGGATCCAGCAGGCGGGACTGTAGTGTACCATGGGTTTCTGGTGCCCAGGGGCACATTACTTATATTTGCAACACCCCTACCACCGCATTGCCAAAAGCACCCGATGGAGGGCATGGGTCTATGGGCCATTTTGCACTTTCTCTGAGGGTCTGGTTTGTGTTTCCATCCCTTTTTGGCAGCAGTACCCCACAAGGAAGGATGTCTGAGGGCCCTTTCCTGCTCTCCCCTACCCTGCCCTTGCTGTGGGGCTGGCAGGTGCGACTGATGGGGGAGTGATAGAGGCAGATGGCCCTGGGGCTACCTGGGTGGGGGGGCGGCATGAGAGGCTCTGGTCCCCATGGCTCCATCATTGCACCCAGTGTGGGGAGTGGAGGGGCCTGGAGGAAGTTTGCTTCCCCCCACAATTTCTCTGTGGGTCTCCAGCAGACCTTAGGAGGGGTCCACATGGACTCAGGGCCCTGGCCACCTGCAACAGCCTGCAACGATGTGGGGAGTCTCTGCAGCAGATGTTGCAACCACCTCTATCTGAGGCCGGAAACTATAGACATGGCTTCCACCTCCCTCCTCCTCCGTATGCACTGGGAGAGAGGAGCTCTGGGCCCTGGCTGCCTGGCTGCCCGACTTGATCTGAAGTGTCCCTACACACAGCACTTGTCCTGTAGATGAGCTGCTGTTACCTATGGACCTCGCTGAAGGGATTCTTATGGAGGAACTGGCTCCTCCGGACTGTGAATATAAACCTGGTGGGGAACATCCCTGCAATTCAGATTGCTCTCTTCATTTGAACACATAGACACCAGGAAGCTGGCACAGCTCTGGTCTCCCTCCCTGTGATTTAGTGACGTTAGATAGTACTCGCCCACAGAGGGGTACCGAGGAGGCAGTTTGGGGGGGAGGGTCATTCCCCTGGGCACCAGCCTGGGTTAGCTGCCAGCCGCATCTTCCTCTGAGGAGTTGCCCCAAACTTTTGCAGGTGGCCAGGGCCCTGCTGTGATGATGAGTGTTGACTCCAGCTAAGTCCTGCTGGATGCCCACTAGGAGGTGCAGGGGGGTGGTCACATTCAAACATCCCCCACACTTGAGTGCTGGCTGCAAGAAGGGAGCTGTGGGGACCTGAAAACAGCAAGGCCCCCCAGGCTCCAGGTGGCCCATGGACATCCGGCCCTCTCACTCCTGCTTGCAGATACCCATGCTGCCTCCACAACAAGGGAAAGTGGGGGAGGATTGGAAAAATGCCTATGGATCCCCTTCCAACACTATGGCTATCCTCACAGATGGATGGAGCACAGGGCAAATTGTCCTGTTTGGACCCCTGCCCCTTGGCATGAGGGCCACTGGTTGGGGTGGGGGGGGTGGCAGCACAAGGTCCACCAAACTGCTCACCCCCTCCAACAACAGCCCTGTCCTTCCCCATGGGACGCTACTTCTGCTGCCACAGACAGGAGAGAGTGGGGGAGAGCAGGAAATGGTCACCTGAACCCCTTGCCCCACAGGGGAAACCGGGCGCACAGGGATCCCTTCCCTTTTTACCCAGCTAATGCAGGCGAAGCTGAGCGTGTGGGATCCCATATCCCCCATGTCTGGCTGAAGCAAAAGGCTTCCAGCCGGTCTGGGGAGACGTCTTTTCCCCCACTGGGCTCCAAGAGCCCAGAGCCAGTGGGGGCTTTTTTTACCCTGCCACTTGTTCTCCTGGGGAGACCCAGGCAGGGGATTGGGTGCCAACATGGCCCTGCCAGGGGACCATGTTGTCACACATCCCAGGGTGCCCGTTTCCTAAATCAAACTAAGTCTTGTCTCTTTTTTTTGTGGGGACCTGTTAAAATGATTTAAGTTAAATCGATATATTGACCGTTATAATGTTAATGATATATTCGCTTCAGGTTAAATCAATTTAATTCACTGTGTGTGGAGATAGCCAATGAGAGTAATGTGGATATCCCGCTATAATAGTGGTGGCTCAATGTCAGCGTTTCTTATCTAGTGTAGACAAGGCCTTACAGAACAAAAGCCAGTTTTTAATCTGTTCTCCTGTGTGCCCACAGTTAGTTTCCAAGAAAATTATCTCAGTGATATGAGAAAATGGAAGGAAAATATGCCATTATATAGTTTTTAAGTGGAGATAGGACAGAGACATCCCTCATTTAGCTCTAGGTCCCTTCGAGTGCTCTGTAATACCCTGGATTCCCTGTTGCCCTCTCCCTAAGGCTGGTGCCCTTTGGTTTCACTCAGAGACAATAGTGGAAGTGAACCAGTGGCTGGGAGAGCTGCACCAGCCCAGTGGGCGTTGCAGGAGATATCGCCCCATTTACAGAGGAAATGTCTGACCTGCTGCAGTATGCATTCACCTCATGGCCAGCTGGCTCTGCAGCCCAGCAATTGCAGGGTCTGTGATGTTCCCCTCCAGCAATGTGGTCTGGTGTCTGCTGTGCCTCCCTGAAAACCCACTCCTGGGTCCTGAATTACACTACTTTGCTAGGTGGACCCCCACTTATAGGTCAGTCCCCACCAGCTTCCTGTGCAGTGGATTTGCACTCACTAGCCACTTAGGGGAAGGTATCCCATTGAGTTCCCCCAGACTCGAGATGCCACACTGTGAGCTTGCATCATACAGGGATCAGGACCCTTTGCAGATCACTGTAGGTTGATTCATTTTGGTTTGTCAGGTTAACGAACAGGGGGATCGCTGCCGCTGGGCCTGTAGGGCTCATTCCCTGCATCTCCCTGGGCTGGCCTTGTCCCTGCAGGTCAGCAGAGGTGGGGGGTCAACATCTGACAGCGGCAGGAGCTGGCTCCTGATCCAACTCTGGGCCATTAGCCACTGGCTGGCAGCGACTGGAGCTCAATCAAGCCCCAGGGACGGATTGGAGCAGTGGACAGAGCATGGAACTGGCCCCCAAACCTTTTTTATGGCAGCAATGCCCTGTTAACAATGAAACTGAAATGCAAAAAACTTGTGCTCCTTCACACTGTCTAAAATCCACACAGCTTTAGATAAAACAAACACTAGTTTATTGATTAGGATATGATTTTAAGTGAGTATATAGCAAATTAAGGCACAATCATTTAACAACCAGTCAGGAGTAAACCAACATCAAATTAAATATAAGACACATTCTGATTTAAGCTTACTGTAATAGTCTATTTTCTATCTTCCCCATACGACTGAATTTTGGTGGTCTTGCAGCTTGGTCTTCCTGGCCATATGGATAGGTTCAGTCCTTGCTTGAAGATGATGCTGTTGCAAGATGGAGATTCTCTGGTCAAAAGCCTCAAACAGTTCCAAGGGACTCCTTTCCAAAATCCCCTAACCATCCCACCTTGCTTTCCGGGGCTGAGGTTATATTCTTTGTTAAGAAAGGGCAAGAGATCTTTCTCTCTCCAGCCAAGGTGCTACAGATATTAAGGTGGTTCATTATCATCTGTTATTTCCTCTGGCTGTGTTTGTATCCCTGATTGCTGATGTGTTGGGAGCAGCTCTGCCTCTCTGCCTCCAATTGAGCTATATATGGGGACATGGTTCATACAGGTAAATGTGCATGATGCTGCAGGAAATATGATCCTGTAACATCAGTGCAATGTATGTCATGAGCATTCAAAAGGAAACTCCTTGCATGGCACATTTGGCATCAAATAAGACAATTTGATTGGAAAGATGGAAAAGAAAAGTTACACAGATCAAAGCCTGGGAGGTGCATCCCTAGACACCTTCCCTCTGCGATAGGGTTACTAGAGTGTGCGCTCACATGAGCACCAGGAATGCTCATGCGACTGACACCTGCCCAGAAAGTGCCAGTGCTGGTAAAGGCTCTCCTGCCTTCCCTCCACCTGTCACCCCTGTGCTGGTTGCACAGAGCACAATGGAGTCAAGGTTTGAGAAAATCTTGGATTCACTAAGGGGGAGATTCCATCTCTTGCAGTTTGAAGCTTCCTTCACTTGTAACACAAACAAGGAGTCCTGTGGCACTTTTAAAGACTAACAAATGTATTTATTGCCTGAGCTTTTGTGGAAGAAAATCCCACTTTGTCAGATGCCTTGAAGATGGGGGAACTTACAGAATGGGAGGAAAATAAATGCAGGGAAATGTTAGTCATAGGGCCAGGTCAGACTGTAACAGCAACTCAAAACCCTGGTAGGCTAGAGTTACAAAAAATGTGCCTGTGGAGCAGAGGATACACTGCCCACATATCCTCCCAGCTTCATCCATTCATGATCTGTTCCTTCCCCCTCCATTCCTCCTCATCCTCTCTCATTCAGTTCCACTTTCTTTTTTCTTCCTCCACCCTTCCTGGATCCTTCTCTTTCTTTTTTCTCTCCTTCTTTGGCTGAGAACAGCTGATCCCTGCAGGCGGCCCCTTTGAGTCTACACACAACCCCACACCCTACAGATTGAACAAGAAAGAGAAGAGCAGACATTCACCTGGCTGCCATGGCCTCCCCAGCTACACCAGCAAAAATACAAGATGAAGCTATTTGCCCTATCTGCCTGGACTACCTCACAGAGCCGGTGACTCTCCCATGTGGGCACAACTTCTGCCGAGGCTGCATCACCCGGCACTGTGAGAAGTGGGAAAAGGGGACAAGGCCAAAGCTGACCTGTCCCCAGTGCAGAGCGCCCTTCTGTAATGGGGAGTTCAGACCCAACACACAGCTGAACAACATAATACAGATCAAACAACTGGGGATAAAATCAAAAGCGGATCTGTGCGAGAGACACGAGGAACGCCTCAAACTCTTCTGTGAGGAAGACAGAAAAGCCATTTGCTTGGTGTGTGAGAAATCCCGGGATCACAAGTCGCACACTGTGGTTCCCATTGAGGAAGCTGCCCAGGATTACAAGGTAGGAAACTGACCTTCCTTAATTAAACCCCTTAAGGACCCCAGATTCATCCTCCTGTTAATACAAGAGCAAAGTTTCAAACATGATGGGCTAAAGTTGGGCACCTACACGAAAGGGGTGGGTCTTTCAGAGAGGACGAGTATTGGGGATTGTGCGTAATGAAGAAAAATCAAAACTTTTTTGCCGCCAATACTGCAAGTTCCAAGGCCGAATAGAGAGAACAGGCAGATGCTGACGGCGCCTTCTCCCCCAAACAGTCTAAGTTCTGACACATCCCTGCATGTCAGTGCACAGAGGCCCACAGCTGGTACCATGTCCTGCTCTTTTTGTTTCACGCCTTTGTATTGTAATTGTTTGATAATGATCACTGTGCTATTATGCACTATGTGTACAATAGTGCTCTAATTGTCTAACAAACCTGAGGCCATGGATGTTTTAACACAGTTGGATTTTGACTTGTGGATTGAGAGTGTGAGACTGCCCAGAAGGAATTGCTGAAGTTCTGTGCCCTCACCCCAGGAGAGGGGGGAAAACATGGCCAACATTATGGGCCATTTCTAGGGTTGCAGAAAGAACAGAGGGAAATTCTTGATGTCATTGGCCATCCCAGTTTGACCTGAATTCCCCCAAATTTTTCCCACGTTTCTTGTCCACTGCCCCAAGAACACCCAGGCTCTGTCTACACGACCAGGGGGGGAATTAGTGATTCCAGGGCCCTGGGCAAAAGTCAACAATTGGATTCCTCCCTCCTCCCCCAGCATGGGGGTCCCATCATTTACTTTTCTTTGCCAAGTCTTGCTGCCACCCCAACCCCTGCCAGCCTCACCATCCCTGCTTTGGGTTTCCTGCCCAATGAGCCATGGGCCCATTGACCCCACCTCCAGCTCCATTGCAGGCAGCACCGTGAGGCCTCTTCAGCACCTTCCTGCAGTGTCCTGGGCAATTGCCCTACCTGCCCACCTGCTAAGACCACCTGTGTACATGAGACAACAGGACTGCGATGAAGTAGTGAGGTCAGTTGAAGTCTTAGACTGAGATGAGGCCCAGGTTAGCTTACAGGGCTAAGGACCAGCCAGGAAACACTGTGATCTCTCCAAAGCCACTGTCTTGGTCTCCAAGATCTCAGTGCCTGTTATTTTTGAACTCAGTCTCCAGCTGCTCAGAAAGTGAAGAAAACCTCAAGATTTGTGCCCCTCCCCATTTGTTGGGGATGCAGAAATCTGGGCCCAGCAGGTCTGAGAGGTGTGAGCTGCACCAGTCCTTCAGTGGTGTGAGCTCAGGTGCCCAGGGACAGTAACATGTTGGTATTTAAATTAATGAGTTTATTCCCCACATGGGAACAGAGAGAGAGTCACAGCTGCTGACCATTTTACAGCCAGTGACGCCTCCTGCTGATGCCACTGGTGGGTGATGTTTGGGAGACACCACCCCGTATCTTTTCCCCAGGAATAAAGGGCCAGGTCTGTGGAGCCCAGTGGCATATTCTAGCCCCCCGAGGGAGCCAGGCCCAAAGAGCCCTTGGAGCCAACCAGCAACCCTATCCTTTTGTGACCATTGAACCATTTACTGGGAGTAGGTGATGGAGTCTTGCAAATAGTGTAATGACTAGCACTTCTGCTTAAGATGTTGAAGGTTGTGGGTTCAATTCCCAGGGGGTTGGACTTGATGATCTTGTGAGGTCCCTTCTAACCCTATGATTTGATTTGAAAAGGATTTGAGTCCCCTTTTAGCAAGTCACATGAGTGGAGCTTATTGAGTGGGCAGAGTTTCAAAGAGCACAGCAGCCTCTCGCCCTGATGTTCCTCTCTCTCCTGTACTAAGCTATTTTGCGGGACGCAAAAGTTCCTTTTCCTCCCCTTTCTCACTATTCCAGGGGTCGGCAACCCAACAGAGCAGAAAAGCCATTTTCCTCCCAACCTCCCAACACAACCGCATTAGCCTGAGCCAGCCCAGCAGCTGTGCCGCGGCGCCCTAGTGCTGGTGGGGTGTGCAGGCGGTGCATGCTCCCTCCATCCCTCCCTCTGCTGGTCGGGTGGAGCAGTGCTCCCCGCCCACCCCTAGCTGGCCGTCCTTCTTAAGAGCAACTGGTGGAGAGCTCCAGCTTGCAGAGGTGGGATCCTGACATCGCCTCTCTGCGGAGCTTAGGCTACTTCGACCCAGCTACCACAGGGCTGAACGGACCTGATCAGGGGCTGGGGGAAGACGGCCTCTCTTCAGGTCTGGGGTGGCCAGGTTGAAGCAGCGCAAACTCTGAAGAGGGACTATTGCAGGGCCCCATCTCTGAAAGCTGCAGCTCTCTGCCAGCTGCTCTTGGGAAGGACAGCCGCCTGGAGGCAGGCGGGGAGCGCTGTTCTGCGCTACCAGCGGAGGGAGGGACAGAGGGAGCGCGCACTGCCTGCACACCCGCCACCAGTGCTGAGGGCTGCGGCACGGGCGCTGGACCTCTTCCGGCTCATGTGGTTGTGGTGGGAGTGACCCTGGTGCCCCCAAAGTGGGTCCTATGCCAACTGGGAGCCTCCTTATTCAGCCCTGATCGCCAGGGAGCCAGAAGGGGATGCTCAGAGAGCCACAGGCCACTGGCTGACCCTGAGTTACTGATCCCTGCACTTAGCTCTTGCTGGCCCCTTGCTCAGAGCTTCCCTGAGGCTGCAGGGCAGGGTGTGAGGCCAGCAGCAGCCCAGGATCTCTGAGCAACAACCCTGGCCTGTGGGCAGAGAGGACGTGAGAGCTCGAGGGCTCGGAGAAAAGAAAAAGAGTGAAATGGATGGAGCTCTGGAGGGACTCAGGAGGGGTGTCTGGGAGTGCCCATGGGTGTTACCTGGATCAGGGCTGGACATTTCTGTACCAGATGAAGGAATCACAGGCTGTCAAAGGGAAAGATCTTATTCTTTGCCTGGCCTGGGGTATAGCAGAGAGATAAACTTTCCAAGCTCCTCACTCTCTCCAGTGTGAAGGACCATTCAGAGCCTTCCCAGCTATTTCACCTGAGTTCAGTGATGGGAAACATCAAGTAAAACAAAGGTTTGAAAAAGTCCTGAGTGTCTACACAAAGTGGAATGTCCTGCTCTGATCCTGGCATCTCTGTCATGCCCCAGGGCTGGCATGGCCTAGTCTACTGGCTGCTTCCAGAGTATTTTACTGCTGGTGTGTGAAATGGCGGCATGTACAGCCCTTGCCACCCATTCGACAGGCAGATTAATGTATGTTTTATCACACGTGATGCCCCTGCAGGAGAAACTCCAGGGAGCCCTGGGCTCTCTAAAGAAGGAGCTGGAGCAGGCCTTGGCTCGGACATCAGAAGAGGAGAAGAAAACCACAGAGTGGCAGGTAGGTTTGGAGGTTGATCCTCCCTGAGCCCTTCTCCTGCAGAGATTCCAGAAATGAGGGGTTGTAAAACTCCAGGTCAAGGCTCTGAACCTGCTCTGCTTGTTTGCTTTGTGACACAAGTGAAATACTGGCAGGATCAGGCTATGTCTTTGGGGATCTCAGCACAGCACCTCCTGCAGACGGTGGAGGAGGAAGGGGCAGTTCCTGGTCAATGTGCCATGGTGGAGACTGACCCCTGTGCTGTCTAGTGGGACAAATAATTCTCAGTACAGGGTACAGAGTTCTCACTATTGCACAGCTTCTGTTCCCCTCCTGTGGACGGGGATGTCATGCTGGGTGCTATAGTCGTCAGGATTCAGTAGACTGCATGAAATAGCTCCACAGTTTCTCTGCAGCCTGGAAGAATCAGGGGTTTTACCTCCACACTCCCCTTCTTCCTCCCAGAGTCGCTGCACTGCATCTGCCCAGCACCTCCCTGGACACTAGTGAGGGGAACTACATGTGGGGTTTGCCTCCATGGGTGAGGTACAAAATGGCTGGGCTGGGTCCATGCTGGCTGCTAATCAATTCTGAGCTTCAAACCCAGTTGTGGGTGCTGAGCCTCCTGTAAAATCTGCCGCTGAGGTCACATCTACGCTGCACCAAGAGCTACGTGCAGGGTAACGTCACAGGTAATTACCAGGTTTTTCAGGGGCTTGTCCAGTCTGTGATACTGAGGCTAAGTGACAGATGCCAGGCACAGAGCTGGCTAGATCACAGATAGCTGGACTGTGTCCACGCCTGCTGTCATCACACACCTGCCATTACAGTCTGCACACACGAGTCAGCAGAGCCAGAGTATATCATTGTAAAGCCAGGTGGCACTTAGCTTCTTCTCAGTCTTCCTGCCATCATGTGACCACCTAGCCTCAGCCACTTGCTCCTGTTCCTGAGACTTTACCTGTTTTTGTCAGGAGCCAGGTGATGATCCCATAAGCCAGATCTTATGCAGCACAGTGTCATTTCTGGGTCACCTGCCTTTCACTGTGAATCCCTGCAGAGAGCCCAGGGTGTGTAAGGATGATGCTGGCCAGTAACAGGGTGGAGAGGAGACACAGATGACTCACTGCGCAGAGGATGGTGGCTATTTACAAGAACCAGAACGCTCCTTAGCTGAGGGCTCTGGGCCCTGCATCTGAATCCATTTTTAGAGACCGTGGCCAGGGCTGGTTCCCAGAGAACTGAACAACAGACCCTCCCACTGCCCCTGCCTGAAGTCTTTGGTGCTCAGCTCCTCAGACAGTAGGCAGTTAGGTGTGTAACAGTTAATGCCCATGTCTTTGAGAAATTGCACAGCCAGTGCCATGGATATGGCTGCACCTTGGGACAGTTGCTAGTGTAGATCACGTGGCACATAGGGTATGTCCACACAGGCTTCTTATTTCGAAACAACAGAGCTTGTTTCGAAATAAGAAGTGGCATGTCCAAACGATGTTCTCTCGTTTCGAAACAATGGGTTCCGTTGTTTTGAAACAAGAGCCGCTGCTTCGAAACGGCTTAAACCTCTTCTGTTTTGAAACAACGGTTGTTTTGAAACGAGTTGTTTCGAAACAACCCCGTTGGGACATGCTGTTTTGAAACGACGGTTGTTTCAAAATGACTTGTTTTGAAACAACCGTCGTCTGGACATGTTATTACTAAACAACGGTGACTCGTTTCAAAACAACCATTCTCCGAACATGCTATTTCGAATCCTGCTTTTTTCCTTATTTCAAAATAGCTCTTTTGTTGTTTTCAAATAAGGCGCTATTTCAAAACGGCTTGTTTCAAAACAGCTTGTTTCGAAACAAGGGCTTGTGTGTGGACATAGCCATAAAGACTAACAAATTTATTTTTTTCATGAGGTTTCATGGGAGAAAATCCCACTTTGTCAGGTGCTTTTGGGATCTTCTCCTGCAAAAGCTGATGGAAAAAAAATAAATTTGTTAGTCTTTAAGTGCTACAGGACTCCTTGTTTGTTTTTTTTACTGAACGAGACTAACACGGCTACCCCTCTGGATCTTGGTGTAGGTCGGAAACCACAGATCACTGCCCACTGGGAGTGAGTTACATCCTCCGTCCCCAGACGTCAGGACCCAGTGATCAGGGTCACCCAGTGCTGAGTAACTGAAACCCTAGGAGCTGAGAGATGAGGCCCAGCAGGGGCTGCCAGTCACTTGAGGGGCCATTGTGGGCCTGAGCCCGGTGGAGAATAGGCCAAGGGTGGGAGCAGGGCCCAGGAGTGGGCAGGTGCCCCTATCCCAGGAAGGATGCGACATCTATGTCTGTTGTTAGCAGATACAGTAACATTGTCCCTATCGAATTAGGTGTAACTCCACAGCTCCCAAGATCAAGAGACAGGGTAACTCCCTAGAATCATAGAATCATAGGGTTGGAAGGGACCTCATAGGTCATCTAGTCCAACCCCCTGCCAGAGGCAGGACCACTCCCACTAAACCATACCAGTCATGGTTTTGTCCAGCCGGGCCTTAAACACCTCCAAAGATAGAGATTTCACCACCTCCCTCGGCAGCTCATTCCAAGGCTTCACCACTCTCCTAGTAAAAAAGTTTTTTCTAATATCCAGCCTCGACCTCCCTAACCGCAACTTGAGACCATTGCTCCTCGTTCTGTCCTCTGTTACCACCGAGAACAGTCAAGCTCCATCTTCCTTAGAGCATCCCTTCAAGTAGTTGAAGGTTGCTGTCAAATCCCCCCTCAATCTTCTCTTCTGCAGACTAAATAAGCTTAATGCTTTCAGTCTTTCCTCATAGGGCTTGTGCTCCAGCCCTTTAATCATTTTGGTTGCCCTCCTCTGAACTCTCTCTAGCATGTCCCTGTCCTTTTTGTAGTGGGGAGCCCAAAACTGAACACAGTATTCTAGATGTGGCCTCACCAGTGCAGAATGGAGGGGAATGATCGCATCCCTTGATCCGCTGGTAATACTTCTTTTGATGCAGCCCAGTATGCCATCGGCCTTTTTGGCAGCAAGAGCACACTGCTGACTCATATCTAGCTTCCCATCCACCATGACCCCCAGGTCCTTTTCTACACTGCTGCTACTTAGCTGAATGTTTCCCAGCCTGTAGTGGTGCATGGGGTTTTTTCGTCCCATGTGCAGGATTTTGCACTTGTCCTTATTGAAGCTCATAAGATTTCTATTGGCCCACTGTTCCAATTTATCTAGGTCTCCCTGAATCCTGTTCTTGCCCTCCAACATGTCTACTGGTCCCCCCAGCTTGGTGTCATCCACAAACTTACTGAGAATGCAGTCTATTCCATCATCCAGATCATTGATGAAAATGTTGAACAGAACCAGCCCCAGGACCGACCCCTGGGAAGCACCACTCGTGACTGGTTGCCAGCTAGACATGGAACCATTGATTCCTACACGCTGAAACCGTTGATCTAGCCAGTTTTCTATCCACCCTATAGTCCACCTATCCAAACCATTCTTCCTTAATTTGCCAATGAGAATGCTGTGGGAAACTGTATCAAAAGCCTTGCTAAAATCAAGGTATATCACATCAACGGTTCTTCCTGCATCCAGAAAACCAGTCATCTGATCATAGAAGGAGATGAGATTGGTCAGGCATGATTTACCCTTGGTAAAGCCATGCTGACTGTTCCTGATCACTTTATTTTCCTCTAAGTGTTTGAGGATGGATTCTTTGAGAATCTGCTCCATAATTTTTCCAGGGATTGAGGTGAGGCTGACTAGTCTGTAATTCCCCGGATTCTCCTTTTTCCCTTTCTTGAAAATAGGCACTACATTTGCTTTTTACCAGTCCTCTGGCACCTCCCACCGTTCTCCATGAGTTTTGAAAGATAATGGCCAGCGGTACTGCTATCTCATCGGCCAATTCCCTTAGCACTCTTGGATGCAGTTTGTCCGGCCCCATGGACTTGTGCACGTCCAGCTTCTTTAAGCAGTCCCTAACCTGACCTTCCGTCACCAAGGGCCTGTCTTCTTCTCTCCCATCTGCCACACCCATCGTAGTGGGCTGGGAGCTGACCCTGCCTGTGAAAACTGAAGCAAAAAATGCATTGAGCACTTCAGCTTTTTCCTCATCCTCTGTCACAAGGATGCCTGCCCTATTCAGCAAGGGGCCTACACCATCCCTGATCCTCTTCTTGGTATTAACATACTTGTAGAACCCCTTCTTGTTATCCTTTACATGCCTCGCTAGCTGCAACTCCATTTGTCCTTTGGCCTTTCTGATTTTATCCCTGCAGTCCCTAGCAATATCTTTATATGCCTCCTTGGTTGTCTGACCAAGCTTCCACTTCCTGTAAGCTTCCTTTTTATGTTTAAGCTCAGAGCAGAGTTCTCTGCTAAGCCATTCTGGCTGCCTCACATGTTTGTTCTTTCTCCTGATTGGAATGGCAACTTCCCGTGCCCTTAGCAGGGTTTCTTTAAAATATAACCAACTCTCTTGGACTCCTTTCCCCTTCAGATTAGCGTCCCAAGGGATCCTGCCCATCAGTTCCCTGAGGGAGCCAAAATCTGCTTTTTTGAAGTCCAGGGTTTTTGTTCTGTTTCTTTCCTTCCTTCCTTTAATCAGGATCCTGAACTCAACCATGTCATGGTCACTACTGCCTAGCTTGCCATTTACTTCTACGTCCCTGATCAATTCTTCCCTGTTTGTGAGCAGCAGGTCAAGCGGTGCAAGGCCCCTAGTTGGTTCCTCTAGCATTTGTACTAGAAAGTTGTCACCAACATTCTCTAAAAACTTCCTGGATTGCCCATGCACTGCTGTATTGGCCTCCCAGCAAATGTCAGGGTGATTGAAGTCCCCCATCAGCACCAGGGCCTGTGATCTAGAAGCTTCCGCTAGTTGTCCATAGAACACCTCATCCACCTCCTGCTTCTGGTCTGAGTTTCACCCAGAGCCTAGGGGTTTTAGTTACTTATCTCTGGGCTACGGGTTTAATATTGGAATCTGCTGGCGTTTAATGAGTACATGTTTTGGCTATGTGTATGTGCATCAATCGCCCAGAGATTTGAATATTAAACCTGTAGCCTGGAGAGGTGGGAACCCTGAAGGGGAGGGGGCTGTAGGTTGTGGACCTTTGTGGGATCCAGGCCATGTTCACAAAGCTTTGGGTAAGTGCCAGTAGCCCCATGGGCACCATCTGAGGGCTCCTGAGGTTGCTGGTGCCAGGACTGTCAAGGCTGAGCCCAAGGTGTCGGAGAAGCCCAAGGCAGGGGTGGGGATGGGGTGGTCTGGGGATGGATGGTGCGCAAACCCCATTGGCAGGGGGTTGGAGAGTGGCTCAGTGGGTCAGGTTAGATGGGGCAGAGGTAGGGGGCAGAAGTTCAAGCCCACAAACAGCTGCCTATCGCTGGCTGCTCTGCAGCACTTGATCCTTCAGACACTGAACTGGGACCCTCCTGCCTCTGGGGCGCTAGAGCTAGGGAGGGGTTAGAGGCCTGGCCAGGGAAGGGGAGGCCAGCGCAGGGCAGGGCTGGGGGGAAGGACTAGGGCCCATGTTCTGGGGTCTCAAGCGTGACAGCTCTAGGAGCAGGGGGCAGGATGCTCCTCAGGGCCTCCCAGCATCTCTGTGCTGAGTTGCTGGGACATAGAGAGGCCAGTGCAGCACAACTGGCCCTGGCTCCTCATCATTATCCCTGGTCCTGTCAGAGGGCAGGTGGGGACACAGCTGGCATCAGCTAACCTGTCACTCAGGGACCTGAGCTGGGTCTCTAGTACAGAGATCCCAGCTCACCCCAAACAGCATTCAAATTGCCAGTACTGATCAGGTTAACTGTGAACTCAAACAAACCTTTATGATACTTTTCCCAAAAAAGTAAAGATCCTTACAAAACAGATGCTGATTTCATATTACCTGCTTCATGGATAGAGGCCCAGGCTGTGACTTAACATCTGGCTCCTGCTTTCTCTCTTCCTCGTGTCTCTAGAGGAAGGTAAAGGAGAAGAGGGAGGCGATCACAGGTGAATTTAACAGACTGTACACATTGCTGAAAGAGGAGGAGCAGCAACTTCTGCAGAGACTGGCGGAGGAGGAGAGGGAGACGCTGCACAGACTTCAGGAAAATGTGACCAAACTCTCCCAGCAAAGCTCCTCTCTGCAGCAACTGATTGCAGAGATAGAGAAGAAGTGTCAGCAAAGGGCTGCTGAGCTGCTGAAGGTGAGACGCAGGCGAGATCAAAATTCTTTATCTGTCTCGATTTAGGGGACAGAGCCAGGGGCCTTGATTCCAAAGCTTACAGTAAATGTGTTCTGTGCTTTTTATGGACAAACAGAACATCCAGTTAAAAACTTTGTCAGTTGAGAACCATTGCAGTGAGCTTTTGTGGGAGAAACTCCCACTTCCTCAGATGCTTTCACCCATCTTTGAAGCATCTGAGGAAGTGGGATTTTCTCCCACGAAAGCTCAGGCAAAAAATAAATCTGTTAGTCTTAAAGTGCCACACGACTCCTTGTTGTTTTTTTGCTGGACTAGACTAACATGGCTATCCCTTTGGAAACCATTGCAGTGCCTGTGAGAGGGGAATTCTGTTCATGGAGACCCATTGGGGCCAGGGGCGATTAAATGTTTCATAAAAAAAAATGTTAATGAGCTAAACCAGTGGTTTTCAAACTTGAAAAATTATTTAATTATTATTCATATTAAAAATACTAAATAATAAAATAATTTATGCCTGTGACCCAACAATGACATCTTTGAGGGGGTGTAGCAGGGGGCATCATCACCCAGTAGGTGAGAGTCTGCTGTGCAGTACTGGGTCCCCAGCGTAAATCTGAAAACCACTGAGCTAAACCCACCCTGCTCTGAGTGCACAGCACTGAGCTTAGCAAAATTTTTAACACAGAGCCTGAGACATGCCATGACAGGACAAGGCCCAACTGGAGATAATGCTTGGGGCTAAATTACTGTCTCACCTACATCAGATGACCCTTGGTAACAAAATAATCTGTGGGCTTTTCCCATAAAATGGTGAAGCCCAGAAGGGTGGCTGTCTTTTCTAGCTGGAAGGTGAAGACTCAGAGTGAAAATTCCCTGTTTTCTGCACGTGATTTTAATTCAGACATTGATTCTCTTTTCCCTTCCAGGATGTGAAAAGCACGTTGGCCAGGTATGTTCCTGATGTTCATGGCTTTTACCTTATTGGTGGTAGCTCTGCAATGATGTTCACAGAACTGCTGGGTAACGATGGGACGTTTCCTTCACAGGAGTCAGAGTCTGAAGCTCCATGAACCAGATGCCATTTCTACTGAGCTGAAGAAGGAGTATAAAATTTGTCTTGATGTGATGGAAACACTGAAGAGATTCTGGGGTGAGTGGAAGCTACTGAGCCATTCAGTGTTTTATGCCTCGGGCTGTGGACACAGCCTGGGACCAAGGGACACCCGTGGACCCAGCAGCCAGGCGTGGAGCTGTGATAGCTGGAGGCTGACGCACTGCGCACTGAGGAGTTTGCTGCATTTACACCCCCTGACTGCACCTCTGAGAGCCTGATCCCTACGGGTGTCACAGAGCCAGGGGCTGTAAGGCTTGTTTGGGCCCAATGGGCTGGTGTCTGCACATGCTGGTAATGGCTGATGTATCTCTGCATCTCCCTTGGGATGTGTGGCTGTGTTTTGTGGCTTCTATTCAGCACTGCCACAGCCATGGGTGACACTGGTGGTGGGCCTGCAGGGCACGAGCCCTGAATTGCCCTGGTCATGCCCTAGATCTAGCTCCGAGCCACCTACCATTCGCAGCAACAGCATGGGATGGATCTGGCAGATTGCGCTGTGGGGCGGGGCTGTGGGCAGGGTCCAGGCCCCAAACTTTTCTTGGGGTCAGCACCTCTCTTGGCCACAGGCCTCTTAGCCAAGGGTGGCACCTTGGCTCCTTGGCACCATTTTCAGACCCTCACCGGTGCTGATTCTCTGCTGACCCTGCCCAGGCAGGAGCTGTGCCCTGTGCCAGGGTACCTCATAGGACTGGGCCTCCCCAGGCAGGGAGCGGGCACTTCCCTGCCCCCCGGGCCTAGCCTCAGTCTGTCTGGGTCAGTTTTGCTCTGTCTACCATCCGGTAACACCTGCCCCTTCCCTCTCTTTGCTCCTCCTCTGTCCCCATGGGGCCCATCCCTACCCACACCCCCATCAGCCCTCTGGTGCAGGCCTCTTTCTTTGTCACATTAGGGACCCCTGGCACCCATCCCTCCCCTCATCTTTACCCTCTGGGTCTCACCTCTCCCCTTATCCTCCCTCTGCGCCCTGGTTCTCACGCCTCTCTTTGCTCTGCAGTGCCCCTGTAGGGCCTGTCCTTCTCTACACCCCTCTCTTCTGGTCCCTTGTGCCTACCTGCTTCCTGCCCTCCCCTCCATTCTTCTCTGGGCACCTGCCCTTCTCCTCTCTGCCCTCTTTGTACCCATCCCTCAATTAGACAGCACAAGTGTCTTCGTGCCTGCCCCTTCTCTCATTCCCCTGAGCCCTGGCACCCATCCTCGCCATCCTCCCCCTCTTGAAGCTTGGCCCTATCTCTTGCTTCCTTGTGACCCTCTGGGGTCTGCCGCCTCCCTCCCCACATCTCCCTTTTATTATCTAATTATACCTCTCACACCCCCTCTGCCCCTCTGGTGCCTGCTCCAGTCACCCTGTGATAGATCCAGAGCCACAGCAATGGGATGGGTGACAGTCTCTGGCACAGTCGTCTCTCAGCCGTGTTGGTGCCCTGGTGCAAACATCAAGTGCAGCCACTTAGGTGCGAGCTGGGACTGGTACCTAGTGCAGCTAATCTGTGACAGGGGGACAGTAAATTGGAAAATGCCCCTTATCTCTCTCCATGCCCTGGCCTTATCAGCTATGGCCCTTGGTCCTCCCACTACCTCTAACACTCTTCACTGCCCAGCCCCTGCCCAAGAAACCTGCCTTATGAACATAAACGTCTAGAGCACCTGGGAAATCCAAAGGCAGCACAAAATAAATTCACTTGCTTATCCAGTGACAGGACAGATTCTGCCTCTTTGCACAGTGGGACTCAAGGGCCTGCTCAGTCTCCATCAGGGTGACCATCGCCAACCCCTGGCCTCTCCAACACGGAGCTGGGCTTCAGGCCACTCTCCATCCTGGGCTGGGTCTGGAGCTTAGCCAGCTCCTCCTGTGACAGCAAACCCTGCTGATCCCCATCGCCTGCTCAGTGCTGAGGGGCAGCTCTCCCCTCTCAGCCAAGATTCAGGCTGTAGAGCCAAGCGTCTCCTCTTTCATACCAGTGCCTCTGCTCTTGGGTCTGATGGGTTCAGCTGGGGAAAGCTGGCCCTCATCTCTCAGCTTCAGCCTATTTCCATAGCTCTTCCCAATCCATCTGTGGACAGTTTGCTGTGGCAGAGCACAGGACCATTATGGCAGCTTTCCTTGTAGCCACCACTTTGTGTTTTTGCAACTCAACATCGAGCCCCTCACTGGCTGATCAGCTTTTCCCCCTAAAACACCTTTCAGGGTACGTGAGGCCTCACTTCATTTGCCTACATAAATACAGGCTCCTGGTCACTTGAATGCTCGGCTCTCTCTTACTGCACACACCAAAGCCTGCCTCTCTGCCCTCCCCTTGAATTTTCAGAGGCCCCAAACTAGTTCCAGAAGCTGTGACTTTCCTTGTCTTAGGTTGTGACTAAACTGAGCTTCAGAGTGGAATAGATGGACCTGAGTTAGCTTCTAAACTAGGCATGTAGCCACGGTAGACCAGATGGCTGCTTCAGCATCTCAGGAGCTGGGAATGGCCCCTCACAGCAAAGCTGTAGCTGTGCCCTCAGTTTCACGGTCTCCTTTTTTCCCTCATCTACCCAATACAGTAGCTCCTACATCCTAGAAACACTGCTCTAGTTTATCAGCCACACTGCTCACATCCTGTGGCCCTTTCACAAGAGTCATTTGCAAGGTGCAAACCTTAAAATCCTGCCAGTTATGGCTCCTGGGTAGCTTTCCCCTCCCTTTTTCCCCTTCCAGCCCTTGGTTCATCCAGCAGCTGCAAGCTTTTGCTATGTTAGAATAACCTCATCAGTCTTTGGCCCAGGTGGGAGGTGACGTTTATCTTCAGCTGCTGGGCTGCTTGAACTTAGAGCAGGATTTCTCCTGCTGAACAGTGTGTTCCCTTCTCAGAGCCCTGGCCTGTTTGCTCTCTGCAGTCATAGCCTGGTGGCCTCTCCTCTGCTCTGTGAGTAGCTACTGCTGCCTGCCTTCTAGTCCCGGGGTTTGTGCCTGTCTGCCACTCCAGACAGACCCTGCACTAGGGCCTGCTGATCACAGAACTGTCCAGTAATGCTGTCAGGGCTCTTGCACATTTCTTCTGGGACTACCAGGATTTTGTAATCACATTGAGGTTTTCACTTGGCTCCTGTGGCCCAGAGCACCTGCTGCCCGTGAGTGCCTTGGGTTGGACCTTTGTCTACTGGAGTCATAGACTCTAAGGTCAGAAGGGACCAATATGATCATCTAATCTGACGTCCTGCACAGTGCAGGCCATAGAACCTCACTGACCCACTCGTACAATGAACCTCAAATCCATACCTGAGCTATTAAAGTCCTCAAATCATGATTTAAAGACTTTAAAACAGAGAATCAACCAACAAGTGACCAATGCCCAGTGCTACAGAGGAAGGCAAAAAACCGCCAGTGCCCAAGCCAGTCTGCCCTGGCAAGTCCACAACAGCCAGTGAAGAGTCTAGGGATACTCTACTTGAACTCTGGGAGCAGGTTCAGGTGTCCTTGGCAAGTGACAGGATGTGTGAGACCCATGGGTAGTCTCTGGCCCTGAAGTTTATGCCTGAGGGCTGCAGTCTTGGCCACCCATTTTACATGGTAGTAGAAAAACTGACTGCCCCATGGCAACATCCCCTGTCTCAAAAATTGAAAGTCTGTGGAGGGCAGCCCAGCCTCTTTGTTCATGCCCATTTCCCCAACGTCTGAAGACAATTATTCCTGAGCCATCACTATTCCAGCCCAAAATGGGTCCCACCAGGGGTCTGCCTTGATTTAACAACAGCCTGGGCCCAAACTCCCTGTGGTGGGAAACTGGAGCCCTCCTGGTCTGTGAGTGCCCTGGGACAGCAGGCCAGTCTCTCCAGCCTTTGTCCAGGGGGCGGCCACAACTCAGGTGCCCGTCCTGGCCATGGTCATGTGTAACTTTCAGCCAGGTCTGCGCCACCTTCTCTCCTGTCTGCTAATGGCTGACCCTGGGAAGTCAATGGACCTCTTTGGTGGTCTCTGTATTGCTAGGCCCTAGTCCCTTCCAAAAATGGTACCCAGGACGCCAGGGTTGTTGCTGGCCTGGCAGAAACCAGTGTGGGAAGGTGACTGTCCCACATTTCTGGAAAGCATCTGTACTGTGCTGCTCAGTCACCCCCTTGGTGGGATGGAGTCACTGATGACACGTCTCATACATGTAGTCCTAGGGTAGGGCCTTTGGACAGTGCCTTGGTAGCCTCTGAGCCCCTGCAAGCCCCCGCCTCAGTTTACCCCCTTCTGTTCACCTTAAATTATGCCACACGATCTGAAAGCTCTGAGACACAAACCACTGCTGGGGTGTCTGTCTGAATAAATCCTAAGATAAAATCTCTTTTGCTCTGTTCCAGCCCCTGGCTTTCATCATCCATGAGATCCCTCATGCCCTGCTTTTCTGATGCCCAACCCTCCTTTCACCCACATCTCTGTGCAGAGCCTCCTCCTTTTCTCTGCCCCTTCCTTTCCCGCTTCTGCCTCCAGCACATGCTCCTACCCCTCTGGCCTGACACTTTCTCTTCTTTTCTTCTTCTGGTGCCTCCTCCCTGCTTGTTATTCTGCGTGCCTATATAATCCCCCCTTGGTCCCACTGTTGCAGGCCCTTCCCTTGCCCTCCTTGGGTCCCTTCACACCTTCTGTCCTCCTCACACTCACCTTCTCTCTCGCACTCCCACTGCCAGTAACCTGCCCTCAGTACCACCATAGTGTACATCGCACACATCTGTCCCCTCACTCCCTGGTACCTGCCCCTTCCCTTGCATCCCTCTCCCTGCATCACTTTCACTTTCCTGATACCCCCGAGACCCTACCCCTCCCCTCAGGCCCCCAGTCCACCTCACGCCAGCCCCTCCTTTCACTCTTCTGATCCCCAGACCCTCTTTCTAACCTTGGCACCATTTGACACCTTCCGTGACTGCCTTTGGGCTCCCTGCTGTCTGGGCCTCCCCTCACCCCTTTTACTCTTAGGGAACCACCTCTCCTCTTAGCCACCATCTCCCCCCTCATGTCCCCCCCCTTCATTTCCCTCTGTGCCCATAGGGTTACCCTTCCTCACACTCCTCTCTCTGCCCCCTAGCTATCACCTCTTCCCTCACCCCCATCTAGTTACTTTTTGGGGCTCTCTGGCTATTTCCTGCCCAGAGAAGTTAGTAACATTTCCTGGTATCCGACCTCCCCCCTCTGCCTTCCTTGAATCCACCCCTCCGTTCTCACTTCTCAGCCCTCCTGGTGCCAACCTACCCCATCACCCCCCTGCCCCTCTTGCATCCATCCCTCCACTCACCAGCCCCTCCAGCCTCCGGGTGTCTGCCTGCCCCTCCCTCACCCCCCCATGCTTCTCTGGTGCCTTCCCCACCCCTCACCCACTTTGTCCCATCATCTGCACCTTCCCCAACCTGACCTTAGCCTGCCTGGTGTCTGCCCCTCCCCTCACACCCCCTGCCATTAGTTCCTGCCCTTTCCCTCCTTCCCTTCCACCCCCTTCTTCCAGCCCCTCCTTTCGCTCCCCTCTGACTCTGTGTTTGCCCCTTGTGTCTTCTGGTGCAAACCCCTTCCCTCTCCCCTCCTCTGTACCTCAGTGTCCTCTGCTTTACTCACCCCTCTTTGGCTGCCTGGTGCCGCCCTCCTATCACCCCGCTGGCATCTCCCTCTCCCCTCACTCTGCTCTGCTTGCTCCAGTGACCCCCCCCGCCCCAGCCACCCCTCTTGGCCCCTAGTTCCTGCCTCAGTGTCCTTCTGGGGTCTGGCCACATCCTCCCCCCTGGACCCCATCCCTCCCCTCACCCCGCACAGCCTCCTGGATCCTGCCCCTCCCTTCACCCCCATCTGCCCCCCTGGTTTCTGCTGCTTCCCTTGGTGGATGCTGCAGCCCCTGCCCTGATCTGTGTCAGCAGCAGGCAGGGGAAGCAGGAAGCCTCCAGCCAATCCTAGCTCAGCTCTGAATGTCATCTGCCAGCCAATCAGAGTCTCAGTCCAGGGCCTGGAGATCCACTGCTGGCCTTTGATTGGCTCATTCCCCATGTTTTCCCTGCCCACCTCTTCTTTTCTTGTTTGCAGTTTGCATGCCCTGCTGTCAATCAGAGACTTCACTGGTGGATTAGGCAATCTGATTGACAGCACAGCCTGCGAACCTCAAACAAGCAGAGGGAGAAGTGGGCAGGATCCATGTGGAAAATGAACCAATCAAAGGCTGCAGCTCAGCAGCAGCTACAGTTGGGGATGCAGCTGAAACCTGGCACACAGATTTTGGGCCGGATCAATGCTATCACTGAGTGGATGCGGATCGGATGCAGTTCCAGGTTTTCGTGTCCGCGCAGGGCTGTGGCTGCAGGTTAATTTACCCGTGACCCGCCCCTGCCCCGCCCAGCCCTGACGCTGTGACTCTCTCCCCAGTGGACATGACTCTGGAGCCAGACACAGCAAATCCCAAACTCGTCCTGTCTGAGGATCGGAAACGTGTGAGATACGGAGACACGCGCCAGGATCTGCCCTACAGCCCTGAGAGATTTGATCCTTGTCCCTGTGTGCTGGGCGCTGAGGGGTTCACGGGCGGGAGGCATTACTGGGAGGTGGAGTTGGGGGACAAGCCTGACTGGAGCCTTGGGGTCTGTAGGGAATCTGCGAGCAGGAAGGGGAAGTCCTTCCTCAACACTAAGAAAGGATACTGGGCCTTTGTGCTGAGGGATGGGAAATACCAGGCCTGCACTTCCCCCTGGACCCCACTCCCTGTGAGTGTCAGGCCCAGCCGGGTGGGGATTTTCCTGGACTATGAGGCAGGCGAGGTCTCATTTTACAATGTGACAGACAGGTCCCTGCTCTTCACTTTCACTGACACCTTCTCCGGGACCCTTCGCCCTTATTTCTGTCCTGGTGTCTATGCTGGGGGTAAGAACGCGGCTCCCCTGATCATCTGCCCAGTCCCAGCCCAGAGCAGAGGTAATCTCTGGCAGGTCAACTTTCTCAGCCCCCTTCCCTGACACTGGCACAGGTATTAAGAAGGAAATTACTTGAAATAACTTCTGTATGTCAGTTCAAATCCTGTGTGCTGAGTTCGGGCCAGGAGTCTCCCTTTGACACAGGGCTACCCAGAGCAGTCGATCAGGAAATTCAATGTAACCATGGCTCGGCTGCCCTGACCTGCCCAGTGCCCCTCTCACAGACTGTCCCTCCCAGCTCTGACCAGCCCCCACGCCTGTGTTGTGAGTGCTGGTCCCAGTGCAATGCAGGGTAGAAAGACCTGAGCTGGGAAAGGGGATTCAGTAGCTGTGGCAGGAGAAAGCCACTGTGAGCCCAGCCCCCAGGGCTGTGTGACTGTGGGGCCAGGCTGGGTAAAAGGGACCTGATCACAGGAAAGAGCCCAGGCAGCTTCTCCCACCCCCCACAATCTTTGCCCCACTCCAGTGCAGTACAGTGCAATAAAGGGCTCCTGGCCCAGGGTGATCCTCCTAGGAAATCTGGACAGACAGTTTGTGTCTGCTGGTGCCTGATCATGATATGTCGCCCTTTCCTTTATCCCTGTCAAGGGTAGCAGATGGCGATAGACAGGATCAGTCTCTTGTCAGAATTTCTACCCCCGTGAAGTCTTAGTGTAAAATCTGGAGAGGAGAGGAAACAGCTAGTTCTAGATTAGAAAATGTTTTTGCTGCAACCGGGTGTCAATATGTTAATTCACATTCCAACAGCATGCTTCTACACAGAGTTGTAGAAGTGGGGTGACTTTTATTCTTTGTCTTCACTCACATGTACATTAAAATCTAACTTCTCCAAACAATGTCACTGGTATTTTGACGGATCATTAGCAGAATTGCAAAATATTTATCCTAACAACACAATCACAGACCTGTCAGAGCGGGTTGTTCAATTTCACATCCATCATACTTACCATGTCTTATAAATATCCCAGCTGGACGTATTGTGTCACTGCTTGCTCTCCAGCTCCGTATTGGCTTGGCTGACTCCTACTGGCCCGCGTCATGTCTGCACTTGCCTTCAGCAGGACTGACGCTGTGCCATTGAAAAGTAACAAGGTGAAAATGTGATGCCTGAGAAGAAACTGTGCAAAAAAACTCAGGATTATAAACTGCTATTCCTTGAACTGCTGTTCGACTATTTCATGTCATTTTTTCCTTCTAGCTACGGTGATGGGGCCTCTGTGCTAAGGGATTAACAGAACTCAACAGAGGCTGTGCATGAGGCAGCTAATTAGAGATGGGCTGCGAGGAGTGGCCAGTCAGGGCGCAGCAGGGAACAGGATCCCATCACTTCAGTTCAGTCCCACTATGGACTGGTGCTGAAGGATGGAAAACCTGCTGTCTTGAGGCTTAGGCCAATAGCCCCCATACAGAAGACTGATAGTGTAGACAGGAACTATGGCAGCTAAGGATAACACGCCCTCAACAGTGATTTGCAGGCTGAGGCCCTAGAGCAATGGGGGCAGAGGGGGCTGGAGGCCATGCAGAATGAGGCCCAGGGTAATGGACTGAGAAGCTGAGGAGGATGCTGGGGTGTCCCTTGGTGCTGACTGGTCCACAAGGCCTGTGCCCTCAGTATACTGTGGAGTACCTCAAAGTGTAGCCCTTCAACCTCCCTGTTAGCCCTCCCCTGCTCAACGGCAAAACAGGGAGCTGGGACCAAGTGGGTCCTTCTTAAATTTCCCGCCTTGTGGTTCACACAGGCTCGTGGCCCAGGACAGGAGATTTAAAAGGCCATGTGGCCGCAGGGCTGACCAGAGAGCAGGTTCCAGTGGTGGGGGTCAGCCCTTTTGTGCTCCAGCGAGAGTAAGCGTCCCCTCACTGGGCAGGGGAAGGGGAAGTGGGGAGAGGGAACGGGACCTGGCTGAGGTGCTGAAGGAAATGGGGAGGGGGGCATTAGGAGACAGTCAAGGAGTTTATAGCAGTCCAGTTCCCCCCACTTGCTGGTGCCATGCTCCTGGTTTGGAGGGAGTCAGGCCAGGCTGGTGGCTCCACATGGCAGCCAGCCCTACTGGGCTCAGCCTGTAGGGGAGGAATTTGCCTGGCCTCACATGGGGCTGAGAATTGAGGGCAGGAGGAGGCTGCCTAGCCCACTGCACTCTGTGCCAAACTAGCACACAGAGGGGCTGCTTAATGCACACGGGCCCAAGAGTCCCTGCCTAAAATGGTGTAGGTTGGGGGGCCTGTGAACCCATTTTTTTCTTATTTACCAACGCCCTCGGAGGATGCTTTCCTTATGGTCCCCTGGGCTGAGTCCCAGGATAGCAGTTGGGCCTAGGTCTCCCCCTGCCACTGGGGACGCAGTCAGACAGTAGACTGCAGCTGGCACTGAGGGAAGTGACTGGACCACGAGTGCAGAGAAAACCCCTGGCAGTGGGGAGCATAGATTAGGACAGGGCCATGTCGCAAACAGCACACCCTAGTCCCAAGACTGATGCAGGGACAGGACAGGAGCAAAGATAAGAGAAGCACCACCTGAGAAGCGTGCACAGACTCCCAAAGCTACACCCAAGAATGGCCAGCAGGAGGCTGCAGACTGGTGAGTTGCCCCTGCACAGCGACCTAACATCTGTAATAAAGACGTGATCCTCCTCCTTTTTTTTGTTCTCCTTCTTAGCTTGATTAACACAAGACAGTTCCCAGCCACAGATGTATTTTCCCTCATACAGAAATCTCCTCTCTCGCATCCTTTTATGGGTTTTTTTTTTAAGTTAATATTGTCTTCAGTCAATGTTCTGTCAATATCCAATGTTGATTTCAAGGTACTGTCGCACTGTGTTCTTAGTTAGCAGGAGTTGACAAATGTTGCAGCTTGGTAAATAAATGAAGAAAGGGTCGTCTTTCTTCACTAAATAATCACAAACTAACTTAAAGCTCTGGGCACGTCTCATGCAATTTTGTGAAACTTCACTGGGACACCTTCTAGCAAAGACACAGATCAGTTCAGTTGTTGTCATAAGAGGTTTGCAGAACAAAGACAATAAAGTTGCTCCAGGAAATTCATTCCAATTTCTCTGAGTTTCCTCCACCACTTTCTGGAATGCTCTGTAAGAAATGACTGATTGGTTTCATTTCCTGAAATTAATGGCTGACTCTCATTTCTTCTACACACAGATGAGCAAAGTATGAGGGGAGGCACATCCTGTGGCACTGCTAGGCCTTCTTTTTCTAGTAACATTGATACACTATCCAAAGGAGTAGCTGTGTTAGTTTAGTCAGCAATAGAGACAAGAAATCCTGTGGCACTTTTAAAGACTAACATATTTATTTATTCCACTAGGTTTCATTGGTGAATTGAAGTGGGATTTTCTCCCATGAAAGCTCATGCTGTAAATCAATTTTTTAGTATTTAAGTTCCACAGGATTTTGTTTCTGGTTTATTGCTACAGTCTGAACACTTTTACTCTAATGGCATTTTGAAGATCCATTCATTCATGGCAGAGTGCCCTCTTCTTTCCTTGACTGTTCAAAAATAAACATGCCAGATAACCCTGTGATGAATTCATTCGGGTTTTCATGCAGGCTGCTGGATTCTAGCTGGCATGAGCTGGTGAATCTATATCTTTAGTAACAGTATTTCTCACAGACACAGATTAGGCTGTAGATATCTTTTTCTATACAATTTATTTCAAAAACACCTATGTTCCTTTCCCCATTTCCCACAGATGTCATGGAAAACATCTCTTATTCAGTCTTACTCTGTTCTGGCAGGGGGAAATGTGTTGGTAAGTAGGTTAATGTTCAAATTAGTTTTTGCTGTCTGAAAAGACAGCATGTTGTCACTAACAAACAGTGTTTAATGCCATAAAACCAATGCAGATGATGTTCCCTGAATTGGATTGTGACTGGGGTTCCCCTTCAGCTCCTGGCACCTGTCTGGGAACTAGGCAGCATGCACTCTCCACCAGGGTTCCTCCATCAAGTGTCTTTATTAGCCTTCTTCTCCAGGTTCATTGCAACAGAGCAGCAGTTATGTGGAGCCCCTTCCTGCACCTGGCTCAGCCTTTGACACCACTTGTTTCTTCTTGGTGCTACCCACCTAGTGAGTTAGCTGAGGCTCCAGGCCATGACAGAGCCTGAGGAGAGGAGGGAGTGTGATCATGAGGCTCTGAAAGTCTTCTCTGAGGAGGATCAACCCCCCCCCCGCCCCACCTGTCTGGTGTGGGACAGGGCTCACCACACTCTGTCAATGGTCCCCATCAAGGAGGCTGCCCAGAAATCAGGCAGCAAACACCAAGTCCCTCACACTTGCTGGGATTTAGCTATTTTGCAAATCTCAGGATTGGGAGCCATCCCATGATTTCAGGGCCTTGCTAGCGAGGCTGAACACTTAAGGAGGGCCATGCTGGCTGCATGGCATAAGCTGGGGCCAGAAGATTTCCCCTGTCAAAACATACTTAGCCCAGCAAAACTGAACCAAGTCTGAGCAGAACCAACTGGCCCAATGCAGCTTGGCTGTGAAAGGTGTAAAGTGTGTGGTGGGGTGAGCAATAAAGTTAATAACTGTGGTGTTTTGGACTACCTAGGGTCATTGGGGTTGCCATAGTGATAAATGGGAGAGTCGTTTAGGTGCTAGGAAAACCTGTCTGTCTCCTCTCTCTCTCTCAGTTCTCTTTCAATAAAGACTTCTTATACAGCTCTGAATATGCTGTCCTCCTTATTGGATTATAATCTCCCTTAAAACTCTACATCTGGCGACAGAGGATGGGATATGTAATGGAGTGGCTATTCTCAACAATCCTGGCAACTCTGGAAAACCAGAATACAATGTAAGAAGCAAAACTTTATTTTACTGCTTGCATGGGGGTTGTGTTGTAGCTGTGAAAGCTGATCTGTTTGCCTAAGGGCTAGCTGGCTATTCTGAAAGCTGATCTGCCTGTTGTTAAGCACAAGGAAGAGATAAGGCTGGCTGGCTATTCTGAAAGCTGATCTGCCTGCTGTTAAGAGAAGAGACAAACAATAACCACAGGAGGGCATCATGGCTTTACTTACTACAACCTTTAAAGCATATGATCATTCGGCAGCTTCCTGGCAGACATATACAGCCCGATTTCAAAATTTTGTAATAGCAAACGACATAACTGATGAGAAGAAGGTACCAGTTTTTCTAACAGTCATTGGAGTTAAGATTTATAATTTGCTATGTGATTTGCTTTATCCGGAGAAGCCAGAGCAGAAACCTTACGGGGACCTAGTGGAAGTTCTGGGAGCACATTTTTCCCCAAAGCCACTAGTAATTGCAGAGAGGTATAGGTTCTACCAAAGGAACCAAGAGGAAGGTGAATCAATTGTACAATTTGTAGCAGCTCTGCGGAAGCGGGCAGCACACTGTTACTTCAAGAACATGTTAGAGGAAATGCTGCGTGACAGGCTGGTGTGTGGCCTGCACAGTGAATCAACATGAAAACGCCTATTGACTGAAGGTCAACTCACCTTGCAGAAGGCTGTGGAAATAGCAGTCTCCATGGAATGCGTCACCCAAGACATGCAACAGATCGGGGTCAGCGAACGTTAAGTATCCCTACAACCTGCCCCCAGGGCACTGGGGAGACAAGAATCTTACTGGTGTGGGAAGCAGGACCACCTCTCATCTGAGTGCCGGTTTAAAGAACTCCTGTGTCGACAATGTGGTAAGAGAGGGCACATTGAACGTGCCTGCAAACAAAGGAAGGGTGAGCCAAACAGAAGAGGCAGACCTGAGAAAAATGGGCTGTTGGTTTGGTGGACTAAGAGGGAAATTCTGCATGCAGTAGAGCAGAATACAGGTGATCATAGTGACACCCAATTGGAAGATGAAGATTCTCTCCATGTTTTGTCTATAACAGCTGGCCCACGTAAATTCTGGGTAACACCTGTGTTGGAAGGCAAACCTATACACATGGAACTGGACACTGGCACAGCAGTTTCACTAGTTTCTAACCTTGTGTATGAGAAGGACTTTAGACATCTGCCACTTAAGCTGACAGTAGTCGTTTTGAAGACATACACTGGAGAGACTGTTCCCCTGTTGGGGACTATTGATGTGAAAGTAGAACTCAATGGACAGACCACAAAGCTACCACTGTTTGTGGTGAAGGGGAATTACCCAGCCCTAATGGGAAGAGTGTGGATGAGGAAAATCCAACTCGATTGGTCACAAGTGCGTCAATTGACTAAAGAAGAAATTAATCTTGCAGTGGTACTAATGAAACACGCTGCTGTTTTCGGTGAAGACTTAGGCAGCATGAAGCGAATCACTGTGAAATTAAATATAAAGCCTGATTGCCAACCAAAATGTTTGAAGGCCAGGATGGTGCCATTTGCCATCAGACCCAAGGTGGAAGAAAACTTGGAGCGGTTAGTCAAGGAGGGAGTCTTAGTGCCAGTTACTCATAGCCAGTGGGCGACACCCATTGTCCCAATAGTGAAGAAGGATGGCTCCATTCGGATTTGTGGAGATTTCAAGGTCACTGTCAACCCAGTGTTATGTGCAGAACAATATCCTCTTCCCCACATTGAGGACATCTTTGCAGGTTTGGCTGGAGGACAAAACTTTAGCAAGATTGATTTGAGCCAAGCGTACTTACAGCTGCATGTTGAAGAAGAATCTCAAGAATTGTTGACAATCGTAACACATAAGGGGTTGTACAGATACTGTCGTTTACCTTTCGGCATTACTTCAACCCCAGCTTTGTTCCAAAGGGCAATGGATCAGATTTTGAGTGGTTTATCAGGAGTACAGTGCTATCTGGATGACATCCTGGTCACAGGCAAAAATGAGGAGGAACACCTTACGAACTTGGAAGCTACTCTGCAAAGACTGGAAGAGTATGCTCTACGTGTTAACAGAGACAAATGTAAGTTTTTCCAGCCCTCAGTTGAATATTTAGGACATATAATTGATGCTGATGGTTTCCATAAGTCTCCAGCCAAGGTTGAGGTTATTGTGGATGCTCCACTACCTCAGAACGTAAGCCAACTTCGCTCTTTTTTAGATTTATTAAACTATTATGGCAAGTTTATTCCACAATTGGCGACGCTCCTGAAACCCCTACATGAGCTTCTTGGGCCAAAAAAGGCCTGGAACTGGACTGAAGCCTGTGATGTTGCATTTAATGAAGCTAAATGCTCAGTGGCAAAATCTAAGGTTCCGACACATTTTGACACATCCTTGCCCCTACAGTTGGCTTGTGATGCCTTCCCTTATGGAGTTGGGGCTGTATTGTCACATATTATGCCTTCTGGTGAAGAGAGGCCGATTGCTTTTGCTTCACGCTCCTTGACTAAGGCAGAAAGTAATTATGCCCAAATTGTACGCGAAGCACTGGGCATTGTTTTTGGCGTTCAGAAATTTCACCAGTACCTGTGGGGAAAGAAGTTCACACTTCTCACTGACCATCGACCCCTGACATCAATTTTGGGGCCACACACAGGCATCCCACATTTGGCTGCTAGTTGGATGCAACAATGGGCATTGATACTTTCTGGATACACATATGAAATCAAGTACAGGCAATCCTTTTTGCATTGCAATGCTGATGGCCTTTCAAGGCTACCCTTACCGGCACACCATCAGGATCTGGGCCAGGAAGGAATCTTTTACTTTGAACAAGTAGAAAACACACCTGTCACGGCTACTGAAGTGAAGAAAGCAACATGAGTTGACCCAGTACTCTCACGAGTTATGGATTTCGTGATGCATGGAACATTCTTACCTGACTCTCAGGTCTCTCCTGTCCTCCGCCCCTATGTGTCTAGAAGGACTGAGTTATCGACCCAATCTGGGTGGTTGTGGGGTATGCGTGTCATTATCCCACCTTCATTAAGACCAGGTTTGTTGGAACAGCTCCATTCAAGTCACTGTGGCATAGTGCGCATGAAAGAAATTGCACGGAGCTATTTCTGGTGCCCGGGCTTAGATAGGGCCATTGAAGAAACGTCTAGAGCTTGTACCTCATGCTAGAGCGTCCGGAACACACCTCAGCTGGCATCTCTTCACCCGTGGGACTGGCCCGAAAGGCCATGGCAAAGTATCCATGTTCATTTTGCTGGCCCATTTGAAGGATGTATGTTTTTAATTGCTGTGGATGCCCATTCAAAATGGCCAGAAGTCTCTGTAATGCAGTCCACTACCAAGGAAACCACTATTCAGACCCTGCGTAGTTTTTTTAGTCATTATGGTCTTCCAGAACAGCTGGTGAGTGACAATGGATCACAATTTGTTTCTCAGGATTTTGAAACCTTTATGAAGGCCAATGGAATACATCACATCAGGTCAGCACCGTATCATCCTTCCACCAATGGACTCGCTGAAAGGTTCGTACAGACTATGAAACAAGCTCTAAAATCTGCAAAGGGACGTTCACCTCTTCAAAAGCGTCTGGACAACTTCTTGTTGTCCTACAGAAACACTCCACAGGCTACAACTAAGGCATCCCCAGCTTTTCTTATGATGGGACGGCAGTTGCGCTCTTGCTTTGATTTGTTGAAACCACAAGACACACGGCAAGTGGTTCAACGCCAACAGCAAGACCAGGTCAGCAGACATTCACCAAAAACAAAGGGCCGCACCTTCAGTATTGCACAGCCAGTTCTTGCTTGAAACTATGCTCCAGGAGCTAAATGGGTCCCAGCAATGGTCATTGCCCAGACAGGACCTGTTTCCTACTCTGTCCAGACAGTGAGTGGCCTAGTTTGGGGACGGCATGTAGATCAGTTGCTTCTCCGTCATATCCATCCAGAAGATGCATCTCCAGCAGACATATCTGACTTCACCCTTACTGATGATACAACATCAGAGCATGAAACTACTGTTTCTGTCTCTCCTGCTCCAGCCACCCCTTCAACGCCTTCAGCCTTCCTGGACCAACCGGACACAACATCCTCTCTGGTTCCGGCTACTTCCGCAGTACCTGTGGTCACACAACCACAAATACCACCTTGTGGTGTGGTCACACCAGAAGTTTGCCGTAATCCACCTCGAGACAGAAGGCCTCTAATCAGCTGGATCTTTAGCTAGTGGTGACCCCCCCTTCATGGGGCAGAATAATTCCCCGGGGGTTTGCCGGAGATGAGGCAGTCTACCCTCATCTCTGAGTTTAGTTCTTATTCTTTCTGGGGGGGAGGGCTTTATGGGGGGGGGGGCTTTTTCAATACAGGGGGAGGAATGTGTGGTGTTTTGGGGTTGCCATAGTGATAAATGGGAGGGTCGTTTAGGTGCTAGGGAAACCTGTCTGTCTAGTTCCCTCTCTCTCAGTTCTCTTTCAATGAAGACTCCTTACACAGCTCTGAATATGCTGCCTCTCCTTATTGGATTATAATTTCCCCTAAAACTCCACACCTGCCGACTCCCCAACCCTGACCCCCCGCCACCATTTACCTGCCGGCTTCCTGTCCCCAACCCTCAGGACCCCTCCTCCCTTACCTGGCCGGAGCTGCTTCCTGGCCAGGCTGCTCCCCCCTGAGCATGCATCTGAGCATGCTCACAGTGGTAGATTTGAAAACTCCCCCAGCCTGGCCACAGATGAGCTCCCTGAAGGCAGATGAATGTGTTTTTCAGGCCAGATACAGCCCATGGCCGTCTGTGATGTGTGCACGGGTGTGCGATGGCTGCTGCATGGCTGTGCATCCATGCAGTTTAGAGGGAACAAAGCTTAGGAGTCGGGCACGTCACCTGTTCTGGCTCTTCTGAAACTCCCAGGGGCCTCTCTGCATCTTCAGGTATTGGAAAGCCTCTGAAAAGCTCAGTTCTTCTCCTTAGTCCCCATCTTTAAGTTTCTAGTTCTAGTGTCAGGGAACCACCACAGTGATTGGGTTTTTCTTTTTCCTTCCAGAGCGGCTGGCTGCAGCGACAGGTGAGAATCCTTGGTCGCTGTTTCAGGGAGAGCCTGTTCCCCTATGTGGTGCAGCCCCTGGGGCGGGCAGGTGAGATGTGCTCATCAGAGGAGACAGACTCAGCAGGGGAATGTGGGACAGAGAAAGGGATTGAGAGTTGGGGCCTGTTGAACCCTGTTGTGGTGTGAAGACCTGCAGAGCTGGTGCTGTGGGAGGAGGCCCCTATTTGTACATGATCCCCGCTTCAGGTGACTCTGCTGGGTGAATTCTCACCTCTCTCTCTGCTGGTTGGTTGCAGGACTCAGAAGAGCCCAAGAATTTGCAGGTAACTGAAGCGGATCTTGTGTGGGTGACTCTAGCTCCCTCCCCAGGGAGCGATTTGCTCCTTACAGCCCCTCCAGTACCCTTCCCTTGGTGACAGAAGGTCATGTTTGGGACTACTTAAAGAAACTAGATGTGCACAAGTCCATGGGGCCGGAT
>ML682272.1:128851-178922 GCA_007922195.1 Podocnemis expansa
AGGCAGGGGAAGCAGGAAGCCTCCAGCCAATCCTAGCTCAGCTCTGACTGTCATCTGCCAGCCAATCAGAGTCTCAGTCTGGGGCCTGGAGATCCACTGCTGGCCTTTGATTGGCTCATTCCCCATATTTTCCCTCCCACCTCTTCTTTTCTTGTTTGCAGTTTGCATGCCCTGCTGTCAATCAGAGATTTCACTGTTGGATTAGGAAATCTGATTGGCAGCACAGACTGTGAACCTCAAACAAGCAGAGGGAGGAGTGGGCGGGATCCATGTGGGGAATGAACCAATCAAAGGCTGAAGCTCAGTAGCAGCTACAGTTGGGGATGCAGCTATAACCTGGCACGCGGATTTTGGGCCGGATCAATGCTCTCCCTGAATGGATGTGGATTGGATGCGGGTCCAGGTTTTTGTGTCCATGCAGGGCTGTGGATGCAGGTTAATTTCCCTGTGACCCCGTGACCCGCCCCTGCCCCGCCTGGCCCTGACTCTGTGACTCTCTCCCCAGTGGACATGACACTGGATCCACACACGGCTCATCCCGAACTTGTCCTGTTTGAGGATCGGAAATGTGTGAGACTTGGTGACACGCGCCAGGATCTGCCCAACAACCCTGAGAGATTTGATGCTTGTCCCTGTGTGCTGGGTGCTGAGGGGTTCATGGGCGGGAGGCGTTACTGGGAGGTGGAGGTGGGGGACGAGAGTGGGTGGAGCCTGGGGGTCTGTAGGGAATCTGTGAGCAGGAAGGGGAAGGTCAGACTCTCACCTGGGAATGGATACTGGGCCCTTCTGCTGAGGGATGGGGTGTACAAGGCCTGTACTTCCTCCTGGACCCCCCTCCCCGTGAGTGTCAGGCCCAGCCGGGTGGGGATTTTCCTGGACTATGAGGTAGGTGAGGTCTCATTTTACAATGTGACAGACAGGTCCCTGCTCTTCACTTTCACTGAAACCTTCTCTGGGACCCTCCGCCCTTATTTCTATCCTGGTGTCAATGCTGGGGGTGAGAACGCGGCTCCCCTGATCATCTGCCCAGTCCCAGCTCAGAGCGGAGGGGATCTCCAGGCAGGTTGACAGTCCCAGGCCCCCTCCCTGGCAGTGGCACAAGCATTAAGAAGGAAATTACTTGAAATAACTTGTGTACGTCAGTCTGAGCACCTAACACCCAGCTTGTCCACAGAGCTGAGTTCAGGGCAGGGGTCTCCATTTGACACAGGGCTACCCAGTCGCCAGGGTGATGTTCAGGGTTCAAACTTCACATACCAGAGCAGTCGATCAGGAAATTCAATGTGACTGTGGTTCAGCTGCCCTGACCTGGCCAGTGTCCTTCTCACAGACTGTCCCTCCCAGCTCTGACCAGCCCCCCTGCCTGTGTTGGGGCTGCTGATCCCAGTGCAATGGAGGGTGGAAAGACCTGAGCTGGGGAAGATTAAGTAGGTGGGGCAGGAGAAAGCCAGGGTTAGCTAAGCCCCAGGGCTGTGTGTGGGGGGGGCCAGGCTGGGTAAAAGTGACCTGATCACAGGCAGGAGCCCATGCAGCTTCCTACCCCCCCCCCCCCACATTGTTTGCCCCACTCCAGCACAGTGTGAGAAAGGGCTCCTGGCCCAGGGTGATCCTGTTAGGAAATACAGACAGACAGCTTGTGTCTGCTGATGTCCCATCACAATATGTTGCCCTTTCCTTTATCCGCATCAGGGGCAGCAGATGGTGATGGACAGGATCAGTGTCTGCTGTCAGAATTTCTACCCCTGTGAAGTCTCACTGTAAAATCTGGAGAGGAGAAAAGAGAGCTGGTTCTAATTTAAAAATGTTATTGCTGCACATGGTGTTCACATTCAAACAACATTCTTCAAAACATATGTATTGAATTGGGATTGTCATTTATTCTTTGTCTTCTCTCACATGTATATTGAAATGTATCTTCTCCAAACACCATCACTGGTATTTTGACAGGATCATTATAAGAATAGCAAAATATTCATCCTAACAAAACAATCACAGATGTGTCAGATCAGGTCGTTGAATTCGCCATCCATCGTACTGACATGTGTCACAAATATCCCAGCTGGACATGCTGTGTCACTGCTTGCTCTCCAGCTCTGTATTGGTTTGGCTGGTTCCTGCTGGCAGGCATCATGTCTGCACCTGCCTTCAGCAGGACTGATGCTGTGCCAATGCAAAGTAATAAGGTGAAAATATGATGCCTGAGAACTAACTTTGCAAAAAATTCAGACAGGATTATAAACTGCTTTTAAACTATTTCACATCATGGTTATCCTTCTAGCTACCGTGTTGGGGCTTCTGTGCTAAAGGGTTAACAGAGCTCAAGAGAGGCTGTGCAAGAGGCAGCTAATTAGAGATGGGCTGACAGCAGTGGCCAGTCAGGGCCCAGCAGGCCCATATAAGAAGAGGACAAGGAGGGAAGGAGATCCCATCACTGCAGTTCAGTGCCACTGGGGACTGGTGCTGAAGGTTGGAGAAACTGCTGTCTTGTAGGCTGAGGCCAATAGCCCCCTGCATGGAGGACTCATAGTGTAGACAGGAACTAGGGCACCTAAGGATAACCCCTGTTCCCCCGTGAAGCGATTTCCAGGCTGATCCCCTAGAGCAATGGGGCAGAGGGGGCTGGAGGCGATGCAGAATGGGACCCAGGGTAAGGGACTGGGAAGTTGAGGAGGATGCTGGGGTGTCCCTGAGTGCTGACAGGCCCACAAGGCCCGTGCCCTCAATATATTGTGGAATAGCTCAAACTGTGTCCCTTCAGCCTGTCTGTCAGCCCTCACCCGCTCACTCGCACACTAGGGAAATGAGAGCAAATGGTGCTTTCTTAACTTTCCTGCCTTGTGATGCACACAGGCAGATGGGTGAGGACAGGAGATTTAAATTGCCATGTGGCTTCGGGGCTCACGAGGGAGCAGGTTCTGGTGGCTGTGAGTCTGCCTCTTTGTGTTCCAGTGTCCCCTGTTGGGCAGGGTCAGGGGAAGTGGGGAGAGGGAACAGGACCTGGGTGAGGTACTGAAGGGGGTAGGGGGGCATCAGGAGACAGGCAAGGAATGTACACCATGATTGCACAAACAACCCTTGGCAGAGGGGAGCAGAGATCGGGAGAGAGCCATGTTAGAAACAGGACACTGTGATCATGAGACTGACGTAGGGACAGGACAGGAGTGAGGACAAGAGAAGCACCACCCAAGGAGTGTGGACAGACTAACAAAGCTACACCGAACAATGGCAAGCAGGAGGCTGCGGACTGCTGAGTTGCCCCTGTACAGTGACCTAAGATCAGTAATAAAGACATAATATCCCCCCCCCCATTTTTGTTCTCCTTAGTTTGATTAACAAAATACAGTCCCAAGCTACAGATGTATTCTCGTACATACAGCAATCTCCTCTATCACATCCTTTTGTGGTTTTATTTTTAAATTAACATTGTCCACAGCCAATGATCTGTCAGTATTTAATGTTGATTTCAAGGTACTGTCATGCTGCGTTCTTAGTTATCAGGGGATGACAAACATTGCAGGTTGGTAAATAGTGGAGAAAGGGTTGTCTTTCTTCACTGAATGATTGCAAATTAATGTAAAGCTCTGGGCACCTCTCATGCAATTTTGTGAAACTTCACTGGGACACCTTTTATCTCAGAGAAGATCAGTCCAAAAGGAGATATTTCTGTTGTCATATGAGGTTTAGAGAACAAAGAAAATAAAGTTGCTCCAAGAAATTCATTCCAGTTTCTCTGAGTTTCCTCCATCATCTTCTGGGATGCTCTGTAAGAAATGACTGACTGGTTTCATTTCCTGAAATTAATGGTGGAATCTCATTTCTCTTCCACACAGATAAGCAAAGGATGAAGGGAGGCACATCCCATGGCATGGCTAGGCCTTTTTTTTGTAGTGCCAGTGATACACTATTTAAAGGGGTAGTTGTGTGAGTTTAGTCAGCAGAAGACAACTCCTGTGGTGCTTCTAAAGACCAACATAATTATTTATCGAACACTGAAGAAATGAAGTGGGATTTTCTCTCATGAAAGCTCATGTGTTAAAAAAAAAAATTTGTTAGTCTTTAAGTTCCACAGGATTTCTTCTCTGTTTTATTGATATGCTATGAACACTTTCACTCTATTGTGATTTTGAAGCTTCATTCATTCATAGTGGAGCACCCCTCCTTTCCTTCACTGTTCAAAAATCAACATGCCAGAATACCCTATGATGGATTCATTCGAGTTTTCATGCAGTCTGCTGGATTTTAGCTGGCATGAATTGGTGAATCTACAACTCACTCCCAGAATTTCTTATAGGGACACGTTAGGCTTTAGATATCTTTCTCTATAAAAGTTCTTTCAAAAATACCTGTGTTCCTTTCCCCATTTCCGACAGATCTCATGGGTAATATCTCTTATTCAGTCTTATTCTGTTATCATAGGGGGAAATATGCTGGTAAATAGGTTAATGTTCAAATTACTTTTTGGTGTCTGTAAAGACAAAGTGCCCTGTGTCACAGACTGAGGGACCCGGATCCTGGGAGAGCCCGTGGGGTCCGAGCTCCCCAGCTGCTCCGAGCAGGGCCCTGTGGGGAAGAACAGCGGTGAGGAGATAATTCATGATCACTGATCTGTGTGACCGGTGCTGCCTCCAGCCATCTGGGTGCAGGTTCTCATGCCTACTGCTGTGTTTGTTGTTCCTAACTGTCGTGTATTTCACTCACTCTCTGATTTTTTTCTGCATTGAGGGAGTCTCCCTGCAATGTGTCCTGTGTGGGGCCCCAAAGCAGATTAGGCACTTAAATCCCTTTGGTGTTCTTAGGAGTCAGGCACTTCACCTGTTCTGGCTCCTGTGAAAATCCCAGAGACCTCTCTGCATTTTAAGGTGTTGAAATGCCTCTGAAAAGCTCCCTCCTTTGTCCTTAGTCCCCATCTTCTCTAGGCTTCTAGTTGTGGCAACAGGAAACCATAACAGTGATTGGGTTTTTCTCTTTCCTTCCAGAGCGGCTGGCTGCAGAGAGAGGTGAGAGTCCTGGGTCGCTGCTTTAGGGGGAGCCTGTTCCCTGTGTGGAGTAGCCTTTGGGTGGGCGGGTGAGAAGTGATCAGCACAGCAGAGAAACTCAGCCGGGGTACGTGAGAGAGAGAAGGCGATGGAGGAGTTGGAGCCTGTTGAACCCTGGTGTACTGTGTGAGGCTTTGCAGAGCTGGTGCTTTGGGAGGAGATCCCTGTTCATACATGATCCCTGCTGCGGGTGCCTGTGCCAGATGAATTCTCACCTCTGTCTCTCTGCTGGTTGGTTTCAGGACTCAGACAAGCCTGAGGATTCGCAGGTTACTAAATTGGATTTTGGGCCACCAGGGAGAGCACCTGGCTCGGGCCAGTCCCTAATTCTGTGACTCTCCCCAGCGGACGTGACTCTGGATCCAGACACGGCTCATCCCTACCTCATTCTGTCATGGGATCAGAAATGTGTGAGATACAGAGACACACTCCAGGATCTGCCCAACAACCCTGAGAGATTTGATCCTACTGCCTGTGTGCTGGGTGCTGAGGGGTTCACAGGCGGGAGGTGTTACTGGGAGGTGCAGGTGGGGGACAAGACTGAGTGGGCCCTGGGGGTTTGTAGGGCATCTGTGATCAAGAAGGGGCAGGTCACACTCTCACCTGAGAATGGACACTGGGCCTTTGCACTGAGGGATGGAAAATACAAGGCCTTCACCTCTTTATGGACACCGCTTCCTATGAGTGTCAGGCTCAGCCGGCTGGGGATGTTCCTAGACTATGAGGCAGGCAAGGTCTCATTTTACAATGTGGTGGATGGGTCCCTTGTCTTCACTTACACGGACACCTTTTTTGGGACCCTCCACCCTTATTTCTTCTCTGGTCACCATGCTGGAGGTAAAAACGTGGCTCCGCTGATCATCTGCCTGCTTCCAGCCTAAGCTGGAGGGAATCTCCGGGCAGGTCTACATTCCCAGTCCTCTTCAGTGGCACTCGCATGGGCATTAATAGGGAAGTTCCTGAATATAACTTTCCTTCATCTGTCCGCATGCATAATCGTGGGCTTATCCACTGTGCTGTGTTGACGGGCGGGGCCCTCCCTTTGACTCAGCTCAACCCAGCTGAGCTATCCAGTCTGGTTAAATTTTCAACTGCCAGTTGCCGGGTCACGTTCTGGGTTGAAACTTCACACACCCAAGCAGTCAATCACGAATTGCAACCTGATGGTGGCTCAGCTGACCATTGTAAAGGGTGTGGTCCGACCTGAACCTGCCCCGGGTGGCAGAAATAGTAGTTATAGCTCTGCCCAAGGAAGAGGAGCCCGTGGCAGAAATGAGGCAGGGAAGGGAAAGTCCTGTGAGTGTGATGGGGCCATGACTTAAGCTGCAGGTTGACTGAGCTGCTAGGAAAGAGTTGAAGAGGCGCCCCTAAGCACGGTCACCTGAAGCCACATCTGTCTCTTGCCTCATAGTAGAGCCAGCCCTGGGTAGGATCACCCATGTAACGGGACTCGGAGCCCCTCATTGAAACTCAGTGGATCTGTTTGATTGGCATCTCTTAGGAAAGCAGGACCCTGCAATGGACAGTCCCTAGGGCCAGGGGGGAGAAGACAATGTTTCATGATAGCCTGACTGGTGGGGAAGACAGGAAAATGAGGGAGTCGGGAGGTTGCCCCCAACCCCATGGGAGCTGGGAACTGTCACCCCAGCTGTCTGGAAAGGCAGAGAGCGAGGTCGGAGCTGAGGAAGAAGCAGCCAGCAGTGGCAGACCAGAGAGGCCAGGCCAAGGAGCAGAGCAGAGCCGAGCCACAGCAACAGGACAGAGGAGCAGCCAGAGAACCGAGCTGAACGGAGCTGAGCTTGGGCTGGTCCTGGAGCTGTCTAGAGCTGGGTGCTGTTGGTGGCTGCGACAGCGAAGGGGATCCTGGAAAGGGAGATGCCACCAGGCCAGAGGCTGCTCGAGTAGGCCTCAGAGTGTGATGGTGACCCCAACAGGTGCCAACACTGGAGGGAAGGGCCTTGCCCCATAGAGAATGGGGACATGTGGCCACTGCAAGGCAGCGGCTGACTCCCTGCAGCACAGCCAGGCTTGGGGAGGGGGCCCGTGATGTGTTGAAGCAGACTGTGACCATCCCTTAGACCTAAGCCAGGAGGTGTCGTTGGCTGTCTGCCTTTCCTATCTTTGATTTTTTTGATTTTTGATGCCTGTGTTTTTAATTGTATCGCTTTAAATTGCATGCAGCGACTGATGGGCTGGGGAATTGGCCACTGCAGTCAGCACCCTGGAGTGGGGACACCGTCATCCCTAGCCTGAGTGACCATGAGAAGATTTGGGGGTGAAGCCCTCAGGATTTCTAGAGTTAGTTGTGTGGGAATTACAGGGACTCCAGCACACAGAGGAGTGGGAAGGGAGCCCTGGAAGTTAAGCCAGTTTCTGGATAAAGAAAACACAGCTAAACATTGAGAGCATTTTGCTAGTTATCTTCACTAGAGTGGTGTGGAAGCCAGGGAAGTTCCCCACGATAACAGGTGCACTCCTCCATTGACTGGTATTTTTCTGTCTCTCTCCCCCTTCAATGGTTTCTTCTGTTTTGTTAATTTTTTAGGGGCTACTATCGAGAGTGATTGTTTGGTACACTGGAACCACCCAACCCTTCTCTGTAAGGTCAGCCTTTACAGTCCAACTACTCATGCCACTGACACAACTGCTAGGTCCACCACTTTTTACTCACTGAATAAATTCTACTGAACTCTGCCTTATCTAGAGATTTTGACCTTTTCTGATTGGTTGCTCTTCAATCCTCTCTATTGTCTTATCCAGTCCACTAATTTTAAAATCTGATTAATTGCTTTATGGACCAATCACAGCCACTGAACATGAGCTGGACCTGTGGCAGAACCTGCACTTACTCCTTGACTGACCCTTATATCGTCCCAGGGTGCTGGCTCGCTGTTGGTCCCATTATTTTAAGTTCCAAAGGGGCAGGTATGTTCATCTAGTTCAGTAAAACAAACAAGAAGTCTTGTGGCACTTCAAGTAGCTAACAAAATGGGAGAAGTCTCTCAGGGAAGCTGGTGCAATGAATAAATTTGGTAGTCTTTAAGTGCTAAAGGACTCCTCCCCCAGCATTTGAAGAACACCGCTGTGATTTTTTGCAGGTGTAAGTCCTACAAGCACCATCTTGGATTTGCCTACTGCACCCAAAAGCTATTCAAGTTTATACATTTCAGTTATACTATATGAAGCCTGAACAGTAAACCAAATAGTATTTTAAAGACTAACAAATCTTTTTTTATCAGATGAGCTTTTTCTGTTGCAAATAATCCTAGTTTGTCAGATATTTAAGGATGAAGAACTAAATAATGACAATAAAATGAATTAAAAAAATTAAAATCATATGATCAGGCTGGATTGTCTCTGTGCTAGGGTTACTGATCAGTCTTCCTTATAAAGAGATTCTGACCTTTTCTGATTGGTCGCTCTTCCAGTCATGTCTATTAGCATATTGAGTCTGCCAAGCTTAAATTCTTCTGATTGGTGATTTAATGGACCAGTCAGAGCCACTGACCAGGAGCTGGACCTGTGTGAGCCCTTGCACTGATGTGACAGACACCTTCACCCTTCAGGAGTGGCCTTCACATCACCGGTGGCCTGCCTCCTTGACGTTGGTCAGGTTAGCACCAGGCTCCCCTTCTGATTTTTTTCAGGTGTAACTCCGTATGAGTGCAATCTTGGATTTCTAGCTATAGCCCCTCACAAGTCTCCTTATTATTTTAAAGGTGAAACTATCACATATTTCTGTGACCTTAACATTATGATGTGATGTCATAGCTCCAGCCTCCCACTTAGAACAAGTTGGATTCTGAATCTTTCCCTCTGGTTCAGACACTTTCATTTGTAAGTTTCCTGGCAGAAGCAAAATAAAAGAACAGAACAGTCTTGGGCATGTTTTCTAAATGGGCAGGGTCCTGACCCTCTCTAGAGATCTTTGTGGGTAAAATCAAGGTTAGCTGAAGTAACAAGCCTCATCCTCGGGTCCTGCAGATGACTGAGTCTCCAAGGTCAGCTGGACTGAGCAACTAAAACAACTTAGTAGACTCAACAACTCTCCAGGGCATTAATACAAACAAGGAGTTCTGTGGCACTTAAAGACTTAAATTTCTTTATTGCATGAGCTTATGTGGGAGAAAATCCAACTTTGTCAGATGAAGATGAGGGAACTTACCGAATGGAAAGAAAATAAAATGCTATTCTTCCATTTCTTTCCTTTCCATTCTGTAAGTTGCCTCATTTTCAGAACACCTGACAAAGTGGGATTTTCTGCCATGAAAGCTCAAGTGAAAAATAAATCTGTTAGTCTTTAAGTGCCACAGGACTCCTTGTTTTTTGTTATTTTTTTTTTCTCTAATAGCAGAGCCAACAAAGCGGCGCTCTGGTCTGGGCACTGTTGCCTTAGTGGGGTGCCGCTTCATGCGTTCATAATGATGAACAAGAGGATGATGATGCTGACTAAAAATGTCACCAGCATTATTATATTTTAATGGGAAAAGCTGTTTACAGTTGCTTTGAGTTTAAGAGGTAAAATCACTGAGAGAGGAGACCCTCCTCCTCTCCCCTCAGCTTCTCTTCCCACTGCCCCTTCCCCTTCAGCCCTCATAGCTGCACTGTCCCTCCCAGGGGCGCAGGGTGGTGAAAAATATCTTGTCCTTTTGTAAATTTTGGGTGGGCTAGAGTTAATTTAATTATCCTTTTCTGGTGCCTTAAAAATACTATAACAATAAAAATAAAAAGGCAGCTGAGGACCTGAGGTGCAGTGTGTAAGGGACTCACAAGAAAGACTGTTCAGTTACCCTCCCCACGTTAAAATACTACCTAAGAACAAACATAATGAACTTTATTAACTACTAAGCTGATCAACTTTATCCTAAGAATATCAAAATGAATTTAACAGAACAGTCTCCACAGTAACATTGTGGGTAAGAAATTCATGAGTCCTAAAGTTTAGATGGAGTCAGGGCCACCCTTTGGGGGGGGGAGTGGAGCCCAGGGCCAATCGGCCTAAGCAGAGCCCTGTCCCATCCCCATTCTGGAGGGAGCGTGGCCGACCGTCCTGCCCCGTACCCCTGGCAGGGGCCAGCTCCCTGCCCGCAGGTGGCCTCCGATTCCTGGCTGGGAACAGAGGCTGCTTGCCAGTGGGGAGCTGGCCCCAGCAATGGCTGAAAGTTGGCCCCAGCCAAGTCTGTCTCCCTGGCTGGGACCCCAGACTGCTCCCACCACTGCCCTAGCTGGTGACCTGAGGCCACCACTCAGAGCCGGCCCCAACCAAGAGACTGGAGACCTGACGAAGTGAGACCGTGTGTGGGGCAGGCTGCAGGGCCCCATGTACCTGACCTGCTCCTGAGCCTGCCTGCTCTGCCATCAGGGTGCAGAGGGACAGCAAAGCCCTCCTGTTCTGCCCCACCGTGCTGCCTTCAGCTCATTGCCAAAGGCAGTGGGGAGAAGGGCAAAGTGCAGCACTGGTTGAGAGCCATGCCATGGGGACAGCATGGGGCTCACTTAACTGCGCAGTCTGGGGCAGTCACCCTATTTGGGGGCCCCCCCCCCCCCCCCCGAGGATGGCCCTGGGTGGAGTACACCCATATGTCAGTTGCAGTGTTCCCTCTCGTTTTTCATATGCTGTGTGTGCAAAAAAATTGCTTTGCATATGCTAATATTTGCACTCTTGAATTTTTTCATGCACGCTTTATTTTGTTGTGTGCACAGGTTTCACAATTTGTGCGTGTGCACACACACAGATTAGAGGGAACAGTGGTCAGTTGTAATCTCTATTCAAGTCCAAAGGCTTGAGTTGCAAGAAGCAGCAGTCCTCTTCTTTGGCGGCAGGGATCTAAGGTAGGACTGAGTCACGTATGAGAAAACTCTGCTGCACAATGCTCCACAGCAGGGAGAAAACATCTTGCTGTCCACTCCTGGCTCAGCTTCTTCTACTACACTCACAGCACATGGACATGTCTCATTGCAATTCTATTTGGCTGCTACTTTCATGGAGTCGGACCACAGCACAACAGAAATCCTAGTGGAGCATGGTCAGTGCAAGCCCCCACTTAATTTCCAGAAGCTTCTGGATCTGAGCGGCTAAACCTGTCCAGCAACATAAGGCACACCTCAAACACCATCCCTGCCAGAGTGCCGTCCCCGCAGCCCTGTGGGTGGGTGTTTCTTTACAAGGTAGTTGCTTTCTTTGTGACAGTCACCCAGTGACTCAGAAAGGCCTTACTTTTAGTTTAGTATTGTGCTTTCGATTTCATTTGGGAAGGGTGGGGAAGCAGCAGGTGTGTGCAAGGTGTTGGCCCAGATAACCAAGTTACCGATGCAGCAAATTGTCTCGACCCTGGGGCTTCGTGACTCCCTGGCCGGAGTGGGTGCAGCAGCCTCAGTAAGTAAAATGAAGACTAAGGGGCCAGCTGTCCATGGCAAAAGAGAGATATTGAGGGCCCCTGCGAGAGACAGACCCGGCTTCAAAGAAAGCCTCTTTCCAGGATCCAGCAGGCAGGGCTGTAGCGTACCAGGGGTCTCTGGTGCCCAGGGGCACATTACTTATATTTGCAACCCCCCACCCCCACATTGCCAGAAGTACCCCGTGGAGGGCGTGGGTCTATGGGCCATTTTGCATTCTCTCTGTGGGTCTGGTTTTTGCTTCCATCCCTTTTTGGCAGCACTACCCCATGGGGAAGGGTGTCTGAGGGTCATTTCCTGCACTCCCCCACCCTGCCCTCGCTCTGCGGCTGGCAGGTGCAGCTAATGGGGGAGTGATAGAGGCAGATGAGCCTGGGCCCTTTGGGGGTGGGCATGAGAGGCTCTGGTTCCCATGGCTCCATCACTGCATCCAGTGTGGGGAGTGGAGGGGCCTGGAGGAAGTTTGCTTCCCCCCACAATTTCTCTGTGGGCCTCCAGCAGAACTTAGGTGGGGTTGGCATGGGCTCAGGGCCCTGGCCACCTGCAACAGCCTTCAGTAGTGTGGGGAGGCTCTGCAAAGGATGTTGCAATCACCTCTACTGAGGCCAGAAACTCTAGACATGGCTCCCACCTCCCTCCTCCTCAATACTGCTGCTCCCACAATGAGGGGAAGTGGGGGAGAGTGGGGAAAAATGCGCACAGATCCCCTTCAGCTATCCTCACAAATGGGTGGGGAACATGGCAAATTGCCCTTTTTGGGCCCCTGCCCCTTGGCGTGAGGCCACTGGCTGGAGGGGGGGGGGTGCTGGCAGCTCAAGGTCCACCAAACTGCTCACCCTCTCCAACAACAGCCTTGTCCTGCCGCATGGGACGCTACTTCTGCTGCCCCTGCCACTGAAATGGTTTGCTGAACCTCTTGCCCCAGAGGGGAAGCCTGGCATACAGGGATCCCTTCCCCAGTGCTCGGCCAGCTGCATGGGAAGTCGGGCGCATGGGGATCCCTTCCCTTGCTGCCTGGTTAGCATGGGGGAAGCCGGGCATGTGGGATCCTATCTTCCCCTTCAGCCAGTTTTGAGGGAATGTTTTTTACCCCACTGGACTCTAGGACCCTGGAGCCAGTGAGGTTTTTTGCCACGGGCTTTCCTGGGGAGACCCAGGCAGGGGATTGGGTGGAAATATGGCCCTGGCAGGTGGCTGTGTTGCCACACGTCCCAGGGCGCCCGTCTCCTAAATCGAACTAGCAAGTCCTGTCTCTGGACATGGTCGTTCGATTTTGCGGGGGGACCTGTTAAATTGATTTAAGTTAAATCAATGTAATGATTGTTATATCAATTTAACTTAAATCGCATCAAGTTAAATCGATTTAACTCCCTGTGTGTGGACATAGCCAAAGAGAGTAGTGCGAATGTCCCGCTATAATAGCGGTGGCTGAATATCAGTGTATCTTCTGTAGGGTAGAAAAGGCCTCACAGAACAAAAGCCAGTTTCTGTCTGTTCTTTCATGCACCCATAGTTAGTTTCCAAGAATATTATCTCAGTAATATGAGAAAATGGAAGGAAAATATGCCATTATATAATGTTTAACTGGAGATATGACAAAGACTTCCCTCATTTAGCTCCAGGTCCCCTCGAGTGCTCTGTAATACCCTGGATTCCCTGTTGCCCTCTCCTTAAGGCTGGTGCCCTTTGGTCTCACTCAGAGACAATAGTAGAAGTGAACTAGTGGCTATGCTGGGGGAGCTGCACCAGCCCAGCGGCCATGGCAGGAGATATCACCCCATTTACAGAGGAAGTGTCTGACCTGCTGCAGTATGTGTTCACCTCATGGCCAGCTGGCTCTGCAGCCCCGCAATTGCAGGGTCTGTGATGTTCCCCTCCAGCAATGTGGTCTGGTGTCTGCTGTGCCTCCTTGAACACCCACACCTGGGTCCTGAATTACTCTGCTTTGCTAGCTGGACACCCACTTATGGGTCAGTCTGACCAGCTTCCGGTGTGTAATTGATCCCAGGCAGTGAATTTGCACTCACTAGCCATACAGGGGACAGTACCCCAGTGAGCATCCTTGGACCCCAGATGCCACATTGTGAGCTTGCATCATACAGGGATCAGGACCCTTTCCAGATCACTGCCGGTTCATTTATTCTGGACCATCAGTTTAACAATCAGGGGCATCACTGCCATGGGGCCGGCAAGGCTTATGCCCTGCATCTCCCTGGGCTGGCCTTGCCTCTGCAGGTCTGCAGGGATGGGGGATCAACATCTGACAGCAGCTGGAGCTGGCTCCTGATACAGCTCTGGGCCATGAGCCACTGGCTGGCAGTGACTGGAGCTGGATCAGGCCCTAGGGATGGATTTGGGAAGGGGATGGGGACTGGAGCTGACCCCCCCCCCCCCAAACTATTTTTTATGGCAGCAACACCCCTGTTAACAATGAAACTGAAATGCAAACAGCTTGTGCTCCTTCACACTCTCTAAACTCCACACAGCTTTAGATAAAACAAACACTAGTTTATCGCTTAGGATGATTCTAAGTGAGTATATAGCAAATGAGGGCACAATCAATTAACAACCAGTCAGGAGTGAACCACCATCAAATTGAAGATAAGATGCATTCTGCATTTAAATTTACTGTGGTAGTCTACTTTCTGTCTTGCCTATACGGCTGAATTCTCGTGGTCTCGCAGCTTGGCCTTCCTGGCCGTATGGATAAGTTCAATCCTTGCTTGAAGATGAAACCGTTGCAAGATGGAGATTCTCTGGCCAAAAGCCTCAAACAGTTCCAAGTCACTCTTTTTGAAAATCCCCATAACCCTCTCACCTACCTTCTCAGGGCTTAGGTCACACCCTTTGTTGAGAAAGGGCAAGAGATCTTTCTCCAGCCAAGGTACTACAGATATTTAGCTGGTCCGTTATCATCTGTTATTTCCTCTGGCTGTCTGTTTGCATCCCTGTTTATGTGCTGGGAGACAGTTCTCCTTGTCTGCCTCCAACTGAGCTCTGTGCAATATATGGGGACATGTTTCATATAGGTAAACATATATCATGCTGCAGGAAACACAATCCTGAAACAGCAGTGCAATGTATGTTATGAGCATTCAGAAGGAAACTCCTTCCATGGCACATTTGGCATCAAATCACACAATTTCATTGGAAAGATGAACAGAAAAGTTACACAGATCAGACCCTGGGAGGTGCATCCCAAGACCCCTTCCTGCTGCAATGGGGTTACTAAAGTGTGTGCTCACCTGAGCACCAGGAATGCTCATTTGACTGATCCCTACCCAGAAAGTGCCAGTGCTGGGAAAGGCTCTGCTACCTTCCCTCTACCTGTCACCCCTAAGCTGGTTGCATAGAGCACAATGGATCGAAAGTTGAGAGAATCTTGGATTCACTAAGGGGGAGAGTCCATCTCTTGCAGTTTGAAGCTTCCTTTACTTGTAACAAACAAGGAGTCCTGTGGCACTTTTAAAGACTAACAAATTGATTTATCACCTGAGCTTTTGTGGAAGAAAATCCCACTTTGTCAGATGCTTTGAAGATGGGGGAACTTACAGAATGGGAGGAAAATAAATGCAGGGAAATGTTAGTCATAGGGCCAGGTCAGACTATAACAGCAAATCAAAGTGCTGGTAGGCTAGAGTTACAAAAAATGTGCCTGTGGGGCAGAGGATACACTGCCCACACATCCTCCCACCTTCATCCATTCATGGTCTGTTCCCTCTCCCCTCATTCCTCCTCATCCTTTCTCATTCAGTTCCACCTTCCGTTTTCTTCCCTCCCTTTCCTGGACCCTTCTTCTTTTTTCTCTCCTTCTTTGGCTGAGAACAGCTGATCCTTGCAGGTGGCCTCTTTGAGTCTACACACAATCCCACACCCTACAGATTGAAGGGTAGAGAGAAGAGCAGACACTCACCCACCTGCCATGGCCTCCCCAGCTACAGCAGCAGAAATACAAGGTGATGCTATTTGCCCCATCTGCCTGGAGTACCTCACAGAGCCAGTGACGCTCCCATGTGGGCACAACTTCTGCCGAGGCTGCATCACCCGGCACTGTGAGGAGTGGGAAAAGGGGACAAGGCCAAAGCTGATCTGTCCTCAGTGCAGAGCGGCCTTCCGGAAAGGGGAGTTCAGACCCAACACGCAGCTGAACAACATAGTAGAGAAGATCAAACAACTGGGGATAAAATCAAAAGCGGATCTGTGTGAGAGACACGAGGAACGCCTCAAACTCTTCTGTGAGGAAGATGGAGAAGCCATTTGCTTGGTGTGTGAGAAATCCCGGGATCACAAGTCGCACACTGTGGTTCCCATTGAGGAAGCTGCCCAGGATTACAAGGTAGGAAACTAATCTTCCTTAATTAAACCCCTTGAAAACCCCAGGTTCATCCTCATGTTTGTACAAGAAGAAAGTTTCAAACATGGTTGCCTTAAGTTGGGCACCTACAGGAAAGGGGTGGATCTTTCAGAGACGATGAGCATTGGGGATTGTGCATAATGAAGAAAGATCTCTTCGCTCCCCAGCGGCACAGGCCATGGTGGTGGTGGCACCGCTCGCTGGCTCTTCCAGCGATGCCACCAGAGTAGCACAGGCCAGATTAGATAATCAGCCAGGGGGGCTGCAAAGATTTTTAATTTTTTTTTTTTTTTTTGTTAAAAAGGGGTCCCCAGCCTGAAAAAGGTTGGGAACCACTGATCTAAACTTTTTTGCCCCAACACTGCAAGTTCCAAGGCCTAATACAGAGAACGGGGCTGACGCTGATGGCTCCTTTTGTCCCCAAACAGTCTGAGTCCTGACACATCCCTGCATCTCAGTGCACAGAGGCCCACAGCTGGTACCGTGCCCTGATCTTTTTGTTTCACACCTTTCTATTGTAATTGTTTGATAAAGTTCACTGTGCTATTATCCGCTATGTGTACAATAGCGCTCTAATTATCTGACAAACCTGAGGCTATGGCTGTTTTAACACAGTTGGAGTTTGGCAGCGTGGGTGGGGAGATGGTGGTTCTGGAATAACATTAAAGAAACATGTTAGCGCTCCCATCCCCTGTCTAGGGCTCTGTCTGCACTAGAGAGTGTAAGTCTGCGGAGGAGGAACTGCTGAGGTTCCCTTCCTTCACCCCAGGATAGAGGGGATAATGTGGCCAACTTTATTGGCCATTCCCAGGGTTGCAGAAGGAAGGGAGGGAAATTGTTGATTTCCCTCCCACAGGAACCAGATTTGCTGAGAATCTGTTTGGCCTGAATTCCCCCAAATTTATCCTGCTCGTTCCTTGTCCACTGAGCTACTTCTCTGCCCCAAGAACACCCAGGCTGTGTCTAAACAACCAGGGGCGGACTTACGGATTTCAGGGCCCTGGGCAAAAGTCAATGATGAGTTCTTCCCCCAGCATGGGGGGTCCCATCATTTACTTGTGCCCTACCCTGGCCTCACTGCCACCCCAACTACTGCTCACCTCACCATCCTTACTTTTTGTTCCCTGCCCACCATGGGGCCTCTTCAGCACCCTCCTGCAGCATCCTGGGTAATTGCCCTACCTGCCCTCTTGCTAAGAGCACCTTGGTACATGACACAACAGCACTGTAGCGAAATAGCTAGGTTGGCTGAAGTGTTAGCTGAGACCAGGCCCAAGTCTCTGTGGTCACCTACAGGGCTCAGAATAAGCCAGGAAACATTGTGATATCTGCAAAGCTGTTGTCTTGTTCTCCAAGATCTCAGCTTTTGTTATTTTTTAACTCACTCTCCAGCTGCTCTGGAAGTGAAGAAAACCTCAATATTTGCCCCCCTCCATGTTTAGGGGATGCTGAAAGCTGGGCCCAGCAGGTCTGAGAGGTGTTATCTGCCCCAGTCCTTCAGGGGGGTTTGAGCTCAGGTGCCGAGGGACAACAACATGTTGGTATTTGAATTAATAAGTTTATCCTCCATATGGGAACAGAGAGAGAGTTACAGCTTGCCACCATTTACCGCCCGTGATGCCTCCTGCTGGTGCCACTGGTGGGTGATGTTTGGAAGATGCCGCCCCTTCTCTTTCCCCCAGGAATAAAGGGGCAGGCCCAGAGAGCCCAGCAGCATATTCTAGCCCCATGAGGATGCCAGGCCCAAGGAGGCCTTGGAGCCAACCGTCAACCCCGTCCTGTTGTGAACATTGCACCATTTACTGTGAACAGGCCACAGAGTCTCCTTTTAATGACTCACATGGGCACACCTTCAAAGAGCCCAGCTACCTTTGTCCTTCCAGCAGCCCTCCCCCAAATCTTCCTGGCTCTCATGTATGAAGCTCTTTTGCTGGATGCAAAGGTTCGTTCTCCTCCCGTTTCTCACTAGCCCCTGCTACCCCCTCACTCAGTGCTTCCCAGAGGTAGCAGAGCAGGGGTGTCAGGTCAGCAGCAGCCCAGGATCTCTGAGCAGCAGCCCTGGCCCCAGAGGCAGCCTTAGGCAATTGGGGGCCCGAGGCGAAGAGCCATTGTGGGGCCCCCATAGGCCCCCACTGCTGCTGTCACTGTAGCTTCCGTCCTCCTTGCAGTCCTAGCTGGCCCAGCCCAGTCCCGACGCCCTGCACAGCTGCCCCCTCCCTGGCTCTGGCTCCCTCCTCTGTAAATGCCCCCGTGGCCCCAGCTTTCCCCTGCCCCACATCTAAGGGAAAGCACCTAGGAACGCACAACTTATGGGGGGCAGCGGGGCGCCACGGATCTCCAGAGCCAGAAGCTGTGCTGCATGCCTGGACTTGCTGCAGTAGGGGTGGATCAGCACTCCCTGCCTACCTCAGTTGACAGCATCTCACCAGGGGGAAGGAGGAGAGCAGCCCATATGGAGCTGTGGACCTGGAGTGGCCCACTCCAAAAAGTTCAGGCTGCTTCGCCCCCAGCCAGCCCAGGGCTGAATAGGGGCTGCCTCAGTTGGGCCCATTCAGCCCTGGGGTGGCCAGGGCAAAGCAGCCTCAACAGGTCAGAGGGAGCCACGCCAGGGCTGCAGCTCCATGCTGGCCACTCTCCTCCCTCCTCCTGGGGAGGCACAGCTGGCTGGGGGTAGGTGGGGCACGCTGCTCCGCCCCTGCTCCAGAGAGGACGGGTGGGCCAGCAGTCTGGGCCCCCACTGCCCCACAACCCTGCGAGAGAAAAGAAAAAGCATGAAATGGATGGTGCTCTCGAGGGACTCAAGAGGGGTGTCTGGGAGTGGCCATGTGTGTTACCTGGATCAAGGATCAAGTCACAGATGGTCAAAGGGAAAGATCTTGTTCCTTGCCTGGCCTGGCCTGGGGTACAGCAGAGAGATGAACTTTCCAAGCTCCTCACTCTCTCCAGTGTGAAGGGCCATTCACAGCCTTCCCAGCTATTTCACCTGAGTTCAGTGATGGGAAACATCAGGTAATACACAGGTTTGGAAAAGTCCTTAGTGTCTGCACATAGCGGAGTGTCCTGCGCCGAGCCTGGCATCTCTGGAATGCCCCAGGGCTGGCATGGCTGCATCTGCTGGCTGCTTCCAGGGTATTTTACTGCTGGTGTGTGAAACGACAGCATGTACAGTCCTCTCCACCCATAGGAGAGGCAGATTAATGTATGTTTATCACACACGATGCCCCTGCAGGAGAAACTCCAGGAAGCCCTGGGCCCTCTGAAGAAGGAGCTGAAGCAGGCCCTGGCTCGGACATTAGAAGAGGAGAAGAAAACCACAGAGTGGCAGGTGAGTTTTGCAGTTGATCTGCCCTGAGCCCTTCCCCTGCAGGACTCCCAGGGATCAGGCACTGTAAAACTCCAGGTCAAGGCTCTGAACCTGCTCTGATTGTTTGCTGCGTGACACAGGCCAGGTGCTGGCAGGATCAGGCTGTGTCTCTGGGATCTCAGCACAGCACCTCCTGTAGGCGGTGGAGGAGGGGGCAGTTCCTGGCCCGTGTGCAGTGGTGAAAACTCACCCTGGTGCTCTCTGATGGGGCAAAATATCCTCAACACAGGGTGCAGGTTTTCACTATTGCACGGCTTTTGTTTCCCTCCTGTGGGTGGGAATGGGGTGCTGGGTTCTGCAGTCGTCAGGATTCAGTAGCTTCCACGAAACAGCTCCACAGTTTCTCTGAAGCCTGGAGGAATCAGGGGTTGTCCCTTCTCCTTCCCACAGTTGCTGTACTACATCTGCCCAGTGCCTACTGTGGACACTAACGATGGGAACTACATGGGGGGTTTGCCTCCATGGGTGAGGTACAAAATGGCTGGGCTGGGTCCATGCTGCTTGCTAATCAGTTCCAAGGATCAAACTCAGTTGTGGGTGCTGAGCTTCCTGGAATATCTGCCCCGAGGGTGCATCTACACTGCACCAACAGCTAGGTGCGGGTAACCTCACGAGTAATTACCAGAGTTCTCAGGGGCTTGTCCAGTCCATGATACTGAGGCTAAGTGACACATGCCAGGACCAGAGCTGGCAAAATCACAGCTAGCTGGGCTCTGTCCACATGTGCTGTCATCACACACCTCCCATTGCAGTGTGGACATGTGAGTGAGCAGAGCCAGGGTAGAAGACTGTAAAGCTAGGTGGTACTTAGCTTCTTCTCAGCCTTGCTGCCATCATCTGACCACCTTGCCCCAGCACCTGCTCCTGTTCCTGAGACATCACCTGTGTTTGTCGGGAGCCAGGTGATGATCCCATAAGCAGAGCCATAACTACAGTGGGGCCAAGAGGGCCAAGCCCCAGACAGCGCGGAGCGGCTCAATGGAGCCACTAATTAAAGGAGCCGCTTTCGCAGCCCTGGCTGTAAGCACCGCTAATTGCAAGGGGCTCGTTCCAATTGGAATGCACCCCAGGTGGCAAAAGCCAGTGTTACGGCTCTGCTGATAAGCCAGATGTTGAGCTGCACAGTGGCAGTTCCAGGTCACCTGCCTTTCACTGTGAATCCCTGCAATCCCAGGGTGTGTAAGGATGATGCCAGCCAGTAACAGAGTGTGAGCAGGGCCCAGGAGCTGAGAGCTCTCCCATACCCCAAGTAGGATGCGATGTCTGGGTCTGATGTTAGCAGATATGGGAACAGTGTCCCTATCGAATTAGGTGTAACTCCACAGCTCCCAAGAGCAGGGGGCAGGGTAATCCCTTCTCTGAGTTTGACCCAGAGCCTAGGGATTTTAGTTACTTATCTCTGGTCTACGGGTTTAATTTTGAAATCTCCTGGCGTTTGATGTGTACATGCTTTGCCTATGTGTATGTGCATCAATCGCCTAGAGATTTGAATATTAAATCCGTAGCCTGGAGATAATTAACTAAAAGCTGTAGCCTTGGGGTCAAAACTGGAGAGGCGGCAACCCTGGAGGGGAGGGAGCTGTAGGCCATGGACCTCTGTGGGATCCAGACCATGTTCACAAAGCCTTAGGTAGGTGGCAGTAGCCCCGTGGGCACCATCTGGGGGCTCCTGAGACAGCTGGTGCCAGGACTGTCAAGGGTGACCCCGAGGTGTCAGAGAGGCCCAAAGCAGGGGTGGGGACGGGGTGGTCTGCGGATGGATGGTGTCGAAACCCCATTGGCAGGGGGTTGGAGAGCGGCTCAGTGGCTCAGCTTAGCAGGGGCAGAGGCAGGAGGCAGAAGCAAAAGCCCAGAGTGGCTGCAATGCAGCTCCTCCCTCCTGCCACTGGGGCGCTAGAGCTAGGGAGGGGTTAGAGCCTGGGCCAGGGAAGGGGAGGCCAGCGCAGGGCAGGGCAGGGCAGGGCTGGGGGCAAGGACTAGGGCTCACGGTCTAGGGTTTCAAGGGTGAGGGCTCTGGGGGCAGGGGACAGGACAGGTCACCTCAGGGCCTCCCTCATCTCTGTGCTGAGTTGCTGGGACATAGAGAGGCCAGTGCAGGGCAGCCAGCCCCTGTCCCAGCCACGACCAGCCCCGGCTCCTCATCATTATCCCTGGTCCTGTCAGAGGGCAGGTGGGGACACAGCTGGCAAGAGCTAACCCGCCCCTCTGGCAGCTGAAGTGGGTCCCTAGCGCAGAGCTCCCAGCTAGCCATAAACAGCATTCAGATGGACAGGTATTGGACATGTTAACTGTGAACTCAAACAAACCTTTATGATAATTTTTCCAAAAAAGTAAAGAGCCTTACAAACCTGATGCTGATTTCATATCCCCTGCTTCCTAGACAGAGGCCCAGGCTGTGACTTAACATCTGGCTCCTGCTTTCTCTCTTCCTTCCCTCTTTGTGTCTCTAGAGGAAGGTAAAACAGAAGAGGGAAGCGATCACAGGTGAATTTAACAGACTGTACTCCTTGCTGAGGGAGAAGGAGCAGCTCTTTCTGCAGAGACTAGCGAAGGAGGAGAAGGAGACGCTGCAGATACTCCAGGAAAATATGACCAAACTCTCTCAGCAAAGCTCCTCTCTGCAGCGACTGATTGATGAGATAGAGAAGAAGCGTCAGCAAAGGGCTGCTGATCTGCTGAAGGTGAGAGGCAGGCAGCATCAAAATTCTTCATGTGTCCAGAGTTAAAGGTCAGAACCAGGGGCCTTGATTCCAAAATTTACAGGAAATGTGTTCTGTGCTTTTTATGGACAAACAGAACATCTGGTTAAAAACTGACAGTTCAAAACCATTGCAGTGTCTGTGAGAGGGGAATTCTGTTCATGGAGACCCATTGGGGCTAGGGGCGAGGAAATGTTTGATACTAAAATTTTAATGAGCTAAAGCAGTGGTTTTGAATACGATTAATTAATTAATTAAGCCATAATAAAAAGAGTAAATAATAAAATAATTTATGCCTGTGACCCAACAATTACATCTCTGAGTGGGCGCGGCTGTGGGCACTGTGACCCAGTACTTGAGAGTCTGCAACGCAGTACTGGGTCCCCAGCGTAAGTCACTACACTGTGGTCTTTGCCCAGTCTGAAAACCACTGAGCTAAACCCACCCTGCTCTGAGTGCACAGCACTGGGCCCAGCAAAGTTTATAAACACAGATCCTGAGACATGCCATGTCAGGATAAGGCCCGACTGGAGATAATGTTTGGGGCTAAATTACTGTCTCACCTCCATCAAATGAACCTTGGTAACACAAAATGACCTGTGAGCTTTTCCCATAAAACCACTGAGCTAACCCCATAAAACAGTGAAGCCCAAGAGGGTGGCTGTCTTTTGTAGCTGGAAGGTGGAGATTGAAAGTGAAAATTCCCTGTTTTGTGCATATGATTTTAATTCAGACATCGATTTTCTTTTCCCTTCCAGGATGTGAAAAGCACATTGTCCAGGTATGTTCCTGATGTTCATGGGTTTTACCTTACTGGTAGTAGCTCTGCAATGATGCTTACAGAACCGTTGGGTAATGATGGGACATTCCCTTCATAGGAGTCAGAGTCTGAAACTCCATAAACCAAACCTCATTTCTACTAAGCTGAAGAAGGAGAATAAAATTTGTCTCGACATGAAGGAAACACTGAAGAGATTCTGGGGTGAGTGGAAGCTACTGAGCCATTCAGTGTTTTATGCCTGGAGCTGTGGACACAGCCTGGGACCCAGGGACACCCGACGACCCAGACACCAGGCGTGGAGCTGAGATAGCTGGAGGTTGACGCACTGCACACTGGCGAGTTTGCTGTATTTACACCCCCTGACTGTGGCTTTGACAGCCTGACCCCGACGGGTTTCACAGAGCCAGGGGCTGTAAGGCTTGACTGGGCCCAACGTGCTGGGGGCTACAGACGTTGGTAGTGGCTGATGTATCTCTGCATCTCCCCTGGGGCACGGGGCTGTCTTTTGTGGCCTCTATTCAGCACTGCCACGGCCATGAGTCTCACTGGTCCTTGAATTGCCCTGGCCATGCCCCAGATCTAGCTCCGAGCCCCCTACCGCTCGCAGCAACAGCATGGGCTGTTTCTGGCAGATTGGGCCCCTTGAGCTGGATTGGGCTGTGGGGCGGGGCTGTGGCCAGGGTCCAGACCCCAACATTTTCTTAGGGTCAGCAGCTCTCTTTGCCATGGCCCTCTTAGCCAAGGGTGGCCAAGCTGCCTGGCCAGAGGAGGAGCCAGCCTAGCTCCAGTGGTCTGAGCTGGGCCGTGCGTTACTGCACACCAGAGTTACTCACACGGACCCGTCACCTGCTCTGAGTTAAGCATGGTGTGATGGGGGGGTCCATGGATGGCACGTGACTTCTGCCTTTGGAGAGGCTTGAACTATGGCCCTGCCGCATGCTCTACTTCGACCCTGACATCCACCCATGCCCCGCTCCCCCACAGGATGTAATGACCTACTCCTGCAGATGTCTATTCCCACAAAACATGAATGGCAGGACGGGTTATCTCTGGGAAGGGGTCTCGAGACCCTCTTACCAAAGGCACTTGGCTTGTGTCCAGGTCTTTTCAGGGCTGGCACTGAGGTGACAGAGGAGGAGGCACAAACCAGAGTCATGCCAGCCTTTCCCCCATCCCAGGAGAGACCCCACAGTCAGCCCCTCAGCACCGTGTGCAAATCCTCACCTGCGCTGATTGTCTCCTGACCCTGCCCGGGGAGGAGCTGTGCCCTGTGCCAGGGTCCCTCGGAGCACTGGGAAGCACCAGGCAGGGAGCGGGCACTTCCCTGCCCCCTGGGCCTAGCCTGGGTCTGTCTGTCTGGGTCAGGCAGAGGGTATCGCAGAGACCCCTCAGTTCAGAACAGACCCAGGAAGGGGCTCCAGACCCACAGGCGCAGGGCTGGGCAGGAGCAGCCTGAAGTCAGGGGCTAGAGGGGCAGACTAGGTGGGTGGAGAGGGGGAGGGAGCCAGAAGCTGTGGGGCAGCAGGAGCAGCCAAGGAGCTGGAATGAAGGGTGGGAGCTGGGCAGGGGCATGAACGCCCTGTGCTCACGCTCATGCCAGGTCCTCACTCTGGCACTGGCTCTGCTGGGGTCAGACATGCCATGAAATCTCCACACAGCCAGATGGGAGGGGGTGTGTGTCTGCATGGGGAAGAGCCAGCAGCTCAGTTCTATGGGGGCCAGTTTTGTAGAATCATCTTGGGGAGGGGCCTGCAAGCACCCTGCCTCAGTTTCCCCTCTTCTGAATTCCTGAAATTACTCAACACAGAGCAAAAGATCTGAAACAAAAGTTCCCTTTGTGCCTGATCATCCTGGCTCCTGCCTGTCACCACAATCAACCATTGAACCCTTGAGCCCCTCATGCGTTCACCCCCTCACCCCATGACTTCCACCCCTGTCCTTCCACCTCTGCTCCTATCCCTCCCTTTGACCCATATGTCCCACCTTTGATCCCCTCTTCTTCACTGGGGTCCACCCCATCTCTCGACTCACTCCTGGCCCCTGCCACTCTCTCCAGCTCTCTTTGTTCCCTGGTGCCCCCTTCCCTCTGCCTCCCTAGTGCCAGCCTTTGTGCTTCTTGTGTCCACCCAGCTGCCCAATCCCCCTCAGTCCTCCAGGCATCTGCCCTTTACCTTGCTCTGTCTACTGTCCTGTGACACCTGCCCCTTCCCCCACTTTGCTCCTCCTCTGTCCCCATGGGGCCCATCGCTACCCGCACCCCCATCAGCCCTCTGGTGCAGGCCTCTTCCTTTGTCGCATTAGGGACCGCTGGCCCCCAGCCCTCCCCTCCTCTTTACCCTCTGGGCCTCACCTCTTCCCTCATCCTCCCTCTGCACCCTGGTTCTCACGCTTCTCTTTGCTCCCCAGAGCCCCTGTAGGGCCTGTCCTTCTCTACACCCCTCTCTTCTGCTCCCTTGTGCCTACCTGCGTCTTCACCTCCCCCTCCATTCTTCTCCGGACACCTGCCCTTCTCCTCTCTGCCCTCTTTGTACCCATCCCACAACGAGACCCCATCAACAGTCTTGTTGCCTGCCCCTTCTCTCACTCCCTTGAGCCCTGGCACCCACCCCTAGCATCCTCCCCCTCTTGAAGCCTGCCCCATCTCTTGCTCCCTTGTCACCCACTGTGGTCTGCCCCGTCCCTCCCCTCATCTCCTTTTTATTGTCCAATTACACCCCACACCCCTCTGTGCTCCTCTGGTGCTTCCTCTAGTCACCCTGTAATTGATCCAGAACAACAGTCTCAACCATGTGGGTGCCCTGGTGCAAACATCGAGTGCAGCGATGTGGATGTGAGCTGGGACTGGCACCTGGTGTGGCTAATCTGTGACACAGGGGCAGTAAATTGGAAAATGCCCCCTCATCTCCCTCTCTGCCCTGGCCTCATCAGCTAAGGCCCTTGGTCCCCCCACCACCTCTAACATTCTCCACTGCCCAGCCCCTGCCCAAGGAACCTGCCTTATGAACATAAACATCTAGAGCACGTGGGAAATCCAAGGGCAGCATAAAATAAATTCACTTGCTTATCCAGTGACAGGGCAGATTCTGCCTCTTTGTGCAGTGGGGCTCGAGTAGTTGCTGAGTTTCCTTCAGTGCAATCATCACCCCAGTCTCTGGTCTCTCCAGCCTCATGCACAGCTGAGAGCTGGGCTGCAGGCCACTCTCCATCTTGGGCTGGGTCTGGATATGAGCCAGCTCCGTCTGTGACAGCGAACCCTGCTGATCCCCATCGCCTGGTCAGTGCCGAGGGGCAGCTCTCCCCTCTCAGCGGAGATCCAGGCCGTAGAGCCAAGTGTCTCCTCTTTCACTCCAATGCCTCTGCTCTTGGGTCTCAGTGGTTCAGCTGGGCAAAGCTGGCCTTGGTCCCTCAGCTTCAGCTTATTTCTCTTGCTCTTCCCAGTCCATCTGTGGACACTTTGCTGCAGCAGAGCACACAGCCACTAGGGTAGCTTCCCTTGTAGCCGCCACTTTGTGTTTGTGCAACTCAGCATCCAGCCCCTCACTGGCTGACCAGCTTTTCCCCCTAAAACGCCTTTCAGGGTATGTGAGACCTCACTTCATTTGCCTACATTAATACAGCCTCCTGGTAACTTGAGTGCTCAGCTCTCTCTTAGCTCACACACCAAAGCCTGCCCCACTGCCCTCCCCTTTAGTCTTCAGAGACCCCAAACTATTTCCAGAAGCTGTGACTTTACTTGTCTTAGGTTGTGACTAAACTGAGCTTCGGAGTGGATCAGATGGACCTGAGCTAGCTTCTAAAGTAGGCATGTAGCCAGGGTAGCCCAGATGGCAGCTTGACTGTCCACAGGAGCTGGGACTGGCCCCTCCCAGCTCAGCTACAACTGTACCCTCAGTTTCATCGTATCCTGGTTTCCCTCGTCTACCCAATACAGCAGCTCCTATATTCTAGAAGCACTGGTCTAGTTTATCAACCACACTGCTCACGTACAGTGGCCCTTTCTGAAGTGTCATTTGCAAGGTGCAAGCCTTGTTGAAACCCTGCCAATTTTGGCTCCTGGGTAGCTTTCCACTCACATTTTCTACATGGGCAGCTGCAGCTCAGCTGTCTTGAGACTGTTGTTCACCATCTCCCTATTGCTTTGGCTGAATTGTTCCCTTCTCCAGGGGTTGCTTCTCCTCTAGGGCCAGGTCTCCTTAAGTCTGGGTCTAGGCACTTCAAATGGCCACTTCACCCCTGTGATGTTGTTCCCAGCCCTTGGTTCATCCAGCAGCTGCAAGCTTTTGCTGTGTTAGAATAACCTCATCAGTCCTTGGCCCAGGTGGGAGCTGAAGTTTGTCTTCTGTTGCTGGGCTGCTTGAAGCTAGAGCAGAATTTCTTCTGCTGAACAGTGTGTTCCCCTCTCAGAGCCCTGGCCCGTTTCCTCTCTGCCGTCACAGCCTGATGGCTTCTCTCCTTCTCCGTGAGTAGCTACTGCTGCCTGCCTTCTAGTCACGGGGTTTCCTCCAGTCTGCCACTCCAGACTGAGCCTGCACCTGGGCCTGCCAATTACTGAACTTTTCAATAATGCTGTCAGGGACCTTGTAACACGTCTTCTGGTACCACCAGGATTTTGTAATCGGATTGAGCTTTTCCCCTGGCTCGTGTGGCCCAGAGCACCTGCTGCCTGTGAGTTGGACCTTTATCTACTGGACACCATTCAGGGTCTAGGGAGAACCTATTCGAAGTCCTATACATGGAGTGTGGGAGCAGGTTCAGGTGACCTTGGTGTTCAGGTGTCCATGGCTGGTCTCTGCCCCTGAAGTTTATGCCTGAGGGCTGCTGTCTTGGCCACCCATTTTATGTGGTAGCAGAAAAACTGACTGCCCCAGAGGAACATCTCCTGTCTCAAAAATCCAAAGTTCTTGTAGGGCAGCTCAGCCCCTTGCTTCATGCCCCTTTCCCGCACATTTGAAGACAATTATCCCTGAGCCATCACTATTCTGCTCCCTCCCTGAGCATGCATCTGAGCATGCTCATAGTGGAAGATTTGAAAACTGCCCCAGCCTGGTCACAGATGAGCTCCCTGAGGCCATATGAATGTGTTTTTGAGGCCGGATACAGCCCATGGCCGTCTGTGATGTGTGCACGGGTGTGCGATGGCTGCTGCATGGCTGTGCACCCATGCAGTTTAGAGGGAACAAAGCTTAGGAGTCGGGCACTTCACCTGTTCTGGCTCATCTGAAACTCCCAGGGGCCTCTCTGCATCTTCAGGTATTGGAAAGCCTCTGAAAAGCTCAGTTCTTCTCCTTAGTCCCCATCTTTAAGTTTCTAGTTCTGGTGTCAAGGAACCACCACAGTGATTGGGATTTTCTTTTTCCTTCCAGAGCAGCTGGCTGCAGAGACAGGTGAGAATCCTGGGTCGCTGTTTCAGGGAGACCCTGTTCCGCTGTGTGGTGCAGCCCCTGGGGTGGGTGGGTGAGAAGTGCTCATCAGAGTAGACAGACTCAGCAGGGGAATGTGGGACAGAGAAGGCGATGGGGAGTTGGGGCCTGTTGAACCCTGTTGTGGTGTGAAGCTCTGCAGAGCTGGTGCTGTGGGAGGGGACCCCTGTTGGTACATGATCCCTGCTTCAGGTGACTCTGCTGGGTGAATTCTCACCTCTCTCTGCTGGTTGGTTGCAGGACTCGGAAGAGCCCAAGAATTCGCAGGTGACTGAAGTGGATCTTGTGTGGGTGACTAGCTCCCTCCCCAGGGCCCAGGGAGTGATTTGCTCCTTGCAGCCCCTCCAGTACCCTTCCCGGTGCCCAGAGCTGGGAGCAGACACAGCGGTGGGGTTTGAAGACTCTATGGGGAACATGTGGGCAGCCCCTGGCTGGTGTAGGTTTCTGAGCAGGGCACAGGCCCTGCAAGCTCCACAGGCAGTGTGTCAACGCCACGGGCTAGAGATCTCCGTGGAGGGACCCGCACACTCTGCTGGCAAAGCCGGGGTCTCTGGATCCCATTTGTGACTCCAGGGCTATGGCCGGGAGACATTTCCCATATTAGCCCTGATCATCCCCCCTCTGCCTGTGACATTGAATCGCTTCCCCCCTACCAAGTGTCCTTTGCACCCTCCAGCCGAGAGAAAACGTGGGAGGTTTTGGACCAATCCGGCTTTGCTCTGGAACAAAATGGGAGTGGAAATGTCTCATGATATAAACACAGAGAACTCATCTACACAGCCCACACCAGCAAGACTGAGATCTGGGGCAACAGACATGGGCTGATGGAGTTTGTGCTAGGTCATTAGAAAGAGCTGTGTAGCCTTTGTGAGTCTTGGACTGCAGCTGGGTTTGAATCTCACCTGGGCCCTTGGCTTCAGAGTCTGAAATCCAACTTGATCCCAAACATCTACATTTTTAGTGTGCAGCTGGAGCCCTGCAAACCTCAGTTGTTAGCCTCACTGCTGCCATGGGCTATGTAAAAGGAGCTAACATGTCTCCAGAGAGTCTTGGTATGAAGGCATCAGTGTTCCTGACCCAGGGCTGGCTAAAGAGAGCAAGGGCGGGTGGCCGGCACAGTCATTAGATGGATATGCCTGGGCCCCGGGGCTCAGAGCTATGCATTATCCGTAATGGAAGGCCATCACCGTATGTCACTGAGATTTGGGCTTCTCAGTTGTTCTGACAAGCTCGCAGGGAGCTGCACGAAATGTTTTGGAAAATTGCTCATTTACAAAAAATTTATATTTCTTGGTGAATGAAACTATTCACAAATGTGTATCAAGTTTCCTGAGTAGTTTCAATGAACAGAAAAAGTAGACACCTTCTGTTTTAGCTGGAACCCCAGGTTCAATACCCTGCATGATGTGGGGCAGGAATTGGGAGGGGGTCTTCCTCCCCAGGTGACAACTTGACCCACTGGGCTCCAGGGTGTCTGACATGGGGGTCCCTCAGTCTCTCCTGCTGAGGATGCCCCCTGGTGTCAAAATACTTAGAGAGACCAGAGAGTGAGAGTGAGAATGACTCTGCACCTAGTGGGTCGGTTCCCATCTGGGCCCTGCCCCCCTTTACCCCTCTCTGCATCCCTGGTGCCCACCCAGCTCCTGAATCCCCTCTGCCCTGTGGCTCCGGCCTCTCTGTAACACATCCGTCACTATTATGCCACCTGGCCCCTCTGCTCACCCCTTTCTGAGCCCTTGGCCACTTCCTTAACCCCATCTACTTTTTATCCCTGGCTCGTTCCACTGCCCTGTACTATCTCTACCCCCCTGGGATCCCACCCGTCGCCTTCTGCCACCTGCCTCCTCCCCCAAATACCCTCTGCCCCGATGCCCACCTTTCACTTCACTGCCCCAGATTCATGACCCTCCATCTCTCCCTTTCCTCCTCCACTTCCCTGTCTCCCCTCCTCCACTCACCCCCCATCTGCTCCCCTGTGCCTCCCACTGTCTTCACCTGGTGCCAGCCCTCACTGTCCTCTGCTGTCCTGACTTCTGCACTGCCTGTCCCCGGTGCCCCCATCATGCCCCTTCCCTCCCACCCCTCTGGCACATGCCCTTTCTCCTATGCCCCCGGCCCCTTCTCTTTTTTCCTTCTTCTCCCAGTGACTGCTCCTCCCTCCCCCTGCTTTTCTGCCTGTCTATACGATCCCTGCTTGGGTCCCATTGTTGTAGGTCCTTCCCTTGCCCTCCTCTGCTCCCTTCACACCTTCTGTCCTCCTCTCAATCACCTTTTCTCTGGCACTCCCACCCCCGATGACGTGTCTTCAATCGTCCCATGGCCCACGCCTCTCCCCTCATTCCCTGGTACTTGCCCCTTCCCTCTTATCCCTCTCCCCGTATCACCTTCTCCTTCTTGATCCCCTACCCATCCCCTCAACACCTCCCCAGCCACCTGGGGCCAGTCCCTCCCTTCACTCCTCTGATCCCCGCCTCGCTTTCTACCCTTCCCCATCTGACCCCTTCCCTTCACCCCCTTTGGGCTCCCTGCTGCCTGGGCCTCCTCTCACCCCTTTTACCCTCAGAAACAACCTCCCCCCTTAGCCACCAGCTTCCCCGTCATGTCCCCCCCCCCATCTTCATTTCCCTCTGTGCCCCTAGGGCCGCCCTTCACAGTCCTCTCTCTGCCCCCTGCCCATCATCTCTTCCCTCAACCCCATCTAGTTACATTTTGGGGGCTGGGGGTGTTTCTGTCTACTTCCTGCCTAGAGGAGTTGGTAACATTTCCTGGTACCCAACCTGTCCTCTATGCCTTTGTTGAATCCACTCCTCCGTTCTCACTTCTCAGCCCTCCTGGTGCCAACCTGCCCCATCACCACCCAGCCCCCCGTGCAGCCATCCCTCCACTCACCACCCCTCCCGCCTCCGGGGGGCGGCCTGCCCCTTCCTCACCCCCCCCATGCTTCTCTGGTGCCTGCCCCACCCCTCACCCCCTTTGTCCCCTCCTCTGCACCTTCCCCCACCAACCTTAGCCTGCCTGGTGTCTGCCCCTCCCCTCACACCCCCTGCCATTAGTTCCTGCCCTTTCCTCCTTCCCTTCCACCCCCTTCTTCCAGCCCCTCCTTTCACTCCCCTCTGACTCTGTGTTTGTCCCTTGTGTCTTCTGGTTCAAACCCCTTCCCTCTCCCCTCCTCTGTGCCTGAGTGGCCTCTCCTTTTCTCACCCCTCTTTGGCTGCCCGGTGCCCCCCTCCTATCACCCCACTGGCAGCTCCCTCTCCCCTCACTCTGCTCTGCTTTGCTTCAGTGACCCCCCCTGCCCCAGCCACTGCTCCTGCCCCCTAGTTCCTGCCTCAGTGTCCTTCTGGGGCCTGCCCCACTCCTCATTCCCTCATCCTGTCATCTGATCCTCCCCACAGCTCCCATCTGCCCCATGGAGCCCCCTTCTCCTCGTTTCCCATTACGCTTGGAGTCCCGCAATTCCCTCACATCCCTCTGCCGTTTGATGCCCACCCTTCCCTTTGCCCGTATGGTCTGTTTGCTTCCTTGCTCCTGGACGCCATCCCTCCCTGCACCCCCCACAGCCTCCTGGAAGCTGCCCCTCATTTCACCCCCCATCTGTCCTCCTGGTTCCTGCTCGTTCCCTTGCCCCCACTGCCCCTATGTCTGCCCCTTGCTGCCTCTCTCAGCATCAGCCTGTCCCTCCTGTGTCCGTGGTTTAACTCCTCTTCCTGCCCCACTGACACCTTCCCAACCCATCTCCACCCCCAACTCCTGCTCTCCTTCCCCTCATTGTTGCACTCATGGACAGAGGGGCCCTGACTCGCCTTAATGGCAACGACCAACCCCAGGCATTAACAGGGATGCAGGTAGAGCCCTGCAGATCCATGGATGTGGGTGCAGATAAATGGAGACACACTGCTGCTGATTGACCTGTGGGTGCGCATCCTATTTTTATCTGCTCAGGGTGGATGTGGCGCTGCAGCTCTTGCCCTGATCTGTGTCAGCAGCACAGAGCCGAACCAGGAAGCCTCCAGTCAATCCTAGCTCAGCTCTGACTGTCATCTGCAGCCAATCAGAGTCTCAGTCCGGGGCCTGGAGATTCACTGCTGGCATTTGATTGGCTCATTCCCCACGTTTTCCCTGCCCACCTCTTCTTTTCTTGTTTGCAGTTTGCATGCCCTGCTGTCAATCAGAGACTTCATTGGTGGATTAGGCAATCTGATTGGCAGAACAGCGTGCGAACCACAAACAAGCGGAGGGAGAAGTGGGCAGGATCCATGTGGGGAATGAACCAATCAAAGGCTGGAGCTCAGCAGCAGCTACAGTTGGGGATGCAGCTAAAACCTGGTACACGGGTTTTGGGCTGGATCAATGCTATCACTGAGTGGATGCGGATCGGATGCGGTTCCAGGTTTTGGTATCTGCGCAGGGCTGTGGATGCAGGTTAATTTCTCTCTGACCCCCGTGACCCGCCCCTGCCCTGCCCGGCCCTGACTCTGTGACTCTCTCCCCAGTGAACGTGACTCTGGATCCAGACACGGCAAATCCCTGGCTCGTCCTGTCGAAGGATCGGAAACGTGTGAGACATGGAGACACGCGCCAGGCTCTGCCCGACAACCCTGAGCGATTTGATTATTGTCTCTGTGTGCTGGGCGCTGAGGGGTTCACAGGCGGGAGGCATTACTGGGAGGTGGAGGTGGGGGACAAGACTGCGTGGGACCTGGGGGTTTGTAGGGAATCTGTGAGCAGGAAGGGGAAGGTCACACTCACACCTGAGAATGGATACTGGACTGTGTGGCTGAGGGATGGGGAATACAAGGCCCTCACCTCCATAATAACATCCCTCCCTGTGAGCATCAGGCCCAAGCGGGTGGGGATTTTCCTGGACTATGAGGCAGGCGAGGTCTCATTTTACAATGTGACAGACAGGTCCTTGCTCTTCACTTTCACTGACACCTTCTCCGGGACCCTCCACCCTTTTTTCAATCCTTCTCTCAACGCTGGGGGTAAGAACGCGGCTCCCCTGATCATCTGCCCAGTCCCAGCCCAGAGCGGAGGGAATCTCTAGGCAAGTCGACAGTCCCAGCCCCCTTCCCTGGCACTGGCACAGGCATTAAGACGGAAATTACTTGAAATAACTTGTGTACGTCAGTTCGACTGCCTAACACCCAGCTTGTCCACAGTGCTGTGTTCGCAGCAGGATCTCCCTTTGACACAGGGCTACCCAGTGACCAGGGTGATGTTCCAGGTTCAGACTTCACACACCAGAGCAGTCGATCAAGAAATTCAACCAGACCATGGCTTGGCTGCCCTGCCCTGGCCAGTGTCCCTCTCAGACACTGTCCCCCCCAGCTCTGACCAGCCCCCAGGCCTATGTTGGGGCTGCTGCTCCCAGTGCGATGGAGGGTGGAGAGACCTGAGCTGGGGAAGGGGATTCAGTAGCTGTGGCAGGAGAAATCCAGTGTGAGCCCAGCCCCAGGGCTGTGTGAGTGAGGGGTAGGCTGGCTAAAAGGGACCTGATCACAGGAAGAAGACCAGGGAGCTTCCCCCACCTCACACAACGTTTGCAGAACTCCAGTGCATTATGGGAAAGTGCTCCTGGCGCAAGGTGATCCTGTTAGGAAATACAGACAGACAGCTTGTGTCTGCTGATGCCCCATCATGATATGTTGCCCCTTCCTTTATCTGCATCAGGGGCAGCAGATGGTGATGGACAGGATCAGTGTCTGCTGTCAGAATTTCTACCCCTCTGAAGTCTCAGTGTAAGCTCTGGAGAGGAGAAAAGAGCTGGTTCTAATTTAGAAAATGTTATTGCTGTAATCTGATGTTCACACTCAAACAACATTCTTCAAAACATATGTGTTGAATTGGGATTGTGATTTATGCTTTGTCTTCACTCACATGTATATTAAAATATATCTTCTCCAAACACCGTTACTGGTATTTTGACAGGATCATTACAAGAATAGCAAAATATTCATCCTAATAAAACAATCTCAGACATGACAGACCAGGTCGTTGAACTCCACATCCATCATACTGACCATGTGTTATAAATGTCCCAGCTGGATGTGTTGTGTCACTGGTCACTCTCCAGCTCTGTATTGGTTTGGCTCGTTCCTGGTGGCAGGCATCATGTCTGCACCTGCCTTCAGCAGGACTGACGCTGTGCCATTGAAAAGGAATAAGGTGAAACTATGATGCCTGAGAACTAACTGTGCAAAAAATTCAGACAGGATTATAAACTGCTATTAAACTATTTCATAGTGTTGTTATCCTTCTAGCTACCATGTTGGGGCCTCTGTGCTAAAAGGTTAACAGAGCTCAACAGAAGCTGTGCAAGAGGCAGCTAATTAGAGATGGGCTGACAGGAGTGGCCAGTCAGGGCCCAGCAGGTCCTTATAAGAAGAGGAAAAGGAGGGAAGGAGATCTCATCACTGCAGTTGAGTCCCACTGGGAGCTGGTGCTGAAGGTTCGAAAACCTGCAGTCTTGTAAGCTGAGGCCCCTAGCCCCCTGTATGGAGGATTGATAGTGTAGACAGGAACTAGGGCACTAAGGATAAACCCTGTTCCCCCGTGAAGTGATTTCCAGGCTGAGGCCCAAGAGCAATGGGGCAGAGGGGGCTGGAGGCCATGCCGAATGGGGCCCAGGGTAATGGACTGAGAAATTGAGGAGGATACTGGGGTGTCCCTGGGTACTGACAGGCCTGTGCCCTCAGTGTACTGTGGAGTTCCTCAAAGTGTGACCCTTCAGCCTGTCTGTCAGCTCTCCCCTGCTCACCCGCACACCAGGGAGCTGGGGCTAAGTGGGGTCTTCTTAAATTTCCCGCCTTGTGGTGCACACAGGCACAAGGGCAAGGACAGGAGATTTAAATGACCATGTGACTGCGATGCTCACCAAGGAGCAGGTTGTGGTGGCTGTGAGTCAGCCTCTTTGTGCTCCAGGGTCGGCTGCTGGGCAGGGAAGGGGAAGTGGGAAGAGGGAGCAGGACCTGGGTGAGGTGCTGGAAGAGACAGGGGGGCACCAGGAGACAGGCAAGGAATGTACACCACGATTGCAGAAACAACCCTTGGCAGACGGCAGCACGGATGAGGAGAGAGCCATGTCACAAACAGGACACCCTGATCCTGAGACTGACATAGGGACAGGACAGGAGTGAGGACAAGAGAAGCACCACCCAAGGAGGGTGGACAGACTAGCAAAGCTACATCCGAGAATGGCCAGCTGCTACCTCTGACTCATGCAGTGGGAGAGCTGGGGAAGCATGGTGCCCCAAAAGCTGGCAGCATGGGCTGGGACTCCCCTGCATCTGGCCTTGGTGTGGGTCCAGCTGGGCGACTCCTGCAGCCCAACAGAGGCTTTCTGGAGCCTGGGGGTTGCCATATTTGCCTTTCCCTCCCATATCTTGGTTCCGCCTTCCCACCTCTGCACAGCCACTAGGGTCCTTCCTGCCCTGTATGAGGAGGGGCTGGGGCGGAGGCAAATGCGACTTGGTCCCTGGGCACCACATAGCCTCAGTACTCCACTGCCTGAAGATCAAATCAGTTTCTGGAAAGAGAAAACACAGCTAAAGACAGAGAACATTTTGCTAGTTACTTAACCAGAGTGGTTAGAAGCCAGGGAAGTTGCCTCATTTACTTATATGTTTCTCTCTACTTGTGTACTGGTTTCTTATGTTTTGTTAGACTTACTCAATATTTGTCCATGAGTGCTGCTGGGAGTGATTGTTTGATATTTTGGAAACACCCAACCCTTCTTTACAACCTCAGCATTTACAGCCCAGCCGCTCCTGCCACTCACATAACTGCCAAGTCCAACATTTGTTACTCACTGAATAAACTCTACTGAACTCTGCTTTATAGAGAGTTTTTGACCTTTTATGACAGGTTGCTCTCTTAGTTCTGTCTAGTAGCATACACAGGCCACTAATTTTAAACTTTCCTGATTAATTGCCTTATGGACCAATCACAGCCACTGAACTTTAGCTGGATCTGTGTGAGAACCTGCACTTACAGCTTGACTCACCTATGGCTACCAGATACCAAAGCCTGGAAAGGAGGACAGGGAAGTACGAAAAGGAGGACATTGGAGGACACACAGAGAAAATGTAGTATAAATGTAATATTCTTCTGTTTTTAGTGGGCCCTAGAACACTTTCTCCTAAAAATAAGGTATTCGGTGGCATTCCAGCATACTTTAACCCCTGTAAGTAAAAAGCCAGACAAAATCATATATATACAGAGGCGTCGCTGGCACTGGACACCCAAGGCCCATGCCCCGAATCCCGGTACCAGTGCCTCGGGTCTGGCACCTCCCTGCCCGGTCTCTGGCCTGATTGGGCCGGAGATCCGGGCCCCAGCCGCCCGCAGCCATGGCAGCCCCATCCCCAGCTGGGGAGCTGGGGCTTGGCCACCAGCAGTAGCAGCGGCCACTCAGGCCCCAGCCCCGCCAGAATATATATATGACTGCCAGACGGACAACATGAAGATAAAAAGGAGGACATGTCCTCCTTCTACCTGACATTTGGTAACCCTAGACACACACCCCCTTTCTAAAGCGACCCTTGTGTCATCCCAGCCTGCTGGCTTGCTGTTGATCACATTATTTTAAATTCCAGAAGGGCAGCCCTGTTGGTTTAGTTCAGTAAAATAAACAAGGCGTCTCGTGGCACTTGAAGTGTCTGACCAACTAGAATTTTCTCCCACAAAAGATTGTGTAATAAGTGAATTTGTTAGTCTTTACATGTAACAGGGTTCATTATTTGTTTTACATTGTCTTATGCCCAGCATTGTGATTTTTTTCCAGTTCTAACTCACACCAGCACCATCTTGGATTTCCCTGTTTCACCCAATGAATAGTCAAGTAAATGTTTCACTTACACTAAAAGAAACCTCAACAAGAAGCTGAATAGCATTTTTAAAGACTAACAAATCTTTTCTATCACATGAGCTTTTGTTGAAGAAAATCTTACTTCATCAGATATTTGTTTGAGCACAAAGAACCAAATAATAGAAATAAAATAAATACAAAAACCCACAAATCATATTATCATGTTAGATTGTGTGCCAAACTTACTGCCCAGCCTCTTCAAAACTCACCTACAGGGTCTCAAACTTTGAGCAGCCATTTAGGCCATCCCAGAGCTCACTGTGGGTGTGGGCCTGCTTAAGAGGACTTTGATCCGCTGAGCTGCAATCAGCCTGGCCCAAGGAGTGACTTTCCAGCCACTTTCTTACTTGCCTTTTTACAGCTGGTGGAAGTAGCAGGAGGCAGGACTCTCAGTTCAACTAAAAATACATTAAATGGAGAAAATAAATCTGAATAGTCCAGTCTGTAACCCCTGAGCTCCTGGACTCTCTAGAGCCCCTTGTGCAGATGGGTAAGTTGGTGAGGCCTCATCTATGTAACTTGATGAACAACAGTCCCTCCAGCCATGCGGTGCCACAGCTCGTGTTGGCAGAGAATGCTTGTTCCAGTATGCAAGTTCCAAAGGGGTAGCTGTATTAGTCTAGTTCAGCAAAACAAACAAGGAGTCTTGTGGCACTTAAAGATTAACAAATTTATTCATCACATGAGCTTTTGTGGGAGAAAATCCCATTTCATCAGACACTTGAAGATGGGGGAACTTACAGAACAGGACTAAAATAGATGCAGGGGAATGTAAGTCATGGGATCAGGTCAGAGTCCTGTGGGACTTTCAAAAACTAAATTTTTCCCCACAAAAGCTTAAGGTCACACAAGGAGTCACCACCAGAGCAGGGAATTATGCAGCCTGATCACGGAACTGCATTAACAGTTGCACCAGAAGCTTCTCAGAGACCCTGAGCTCTGTCAGTATGGGCAGCTGAGCATTTAATTATTCTCTCCTGTATTTTTCTGGGACACATAGCCAGCTCATTGTCACTGTGACCTTGGCTAGTGCCTTGTTTCTCAGCCAATATTTCAGTGATGTACAATAAAAGGCAACTCTGAGCACTGCTTCCCTCTGCAGCTCTATAAATGGCTGCTACCTGTTACCCTTTGTCCTGCTACACCCTTCTGCTGCCATTAATCCAGGGCATTGTCTCATCTGGATCATAAACGATGGGGTAAGGGAGAATGCCAAGGGAAATGCTGGGTAGATCTGGACAGTAACTAGGGTTCCTTGATGATTTTCCCCCAAATTTCTGTTTTTTAAAATGTTATTTTTCTCACTTGTTACCAGGCTGTGCCTATTTTCCTGAAAAAGGAAGAAAAAAACAAAAAACAAAAAACAAGAAAATAACACAGAAAAACACAGCTGATAAAATCATGTAGGCTGTGTTCACACACCAGCATTATTTCGATACAAGTTGTGTCGAAACAACTTGTATCGAAATAATGCCTTATTTCGAAATAACTTAATTCGAATTAACAGTTTGTTAATTCAAATTAAGGAAAAAAGCTCAAAACAAAATAGAAGTTTCAGGCAACAGTTATTTCAAAATAAGTCACTGTTGTTTCGAAACAACATGTCCAGACTGCATTGTTTCGAAACAATTGTTTCGAAACAACGTTGTTTTGCCCCCAACTGGGGTTTAAGTTGTTTCGAAACAACACCGTTGTTTCGAAACAACAGGCGCCGTTGTTTCGAAACAACCGGCATTGTGTGAACAGGGTATTTCTTATTGCGAAACAACCTCTGTTGTTTTGAAATAAGAGTGCTGTGTGAACACAGCCGTAGTTAGTTTCTCTGTGTACCTTCTTCAGTTCCCTGGGGTTTACCACAATCAAAGCGAAACCTGGGGCCTAAGTCTGATCTGGTGTTTGGTTTGGGCTGGGCTGTGAACTTCAGACTTGGGAACGGTCGTACTCATAGTGCCCCCACAATGCCCCTCAGATTAGCCCGAATGTTCTTGTTACTTTTGTATATTTCTATTTTCAGGGTCAGGATGACAGAAACCCAGAGGTGATTGAACGGTCCAGGCAGAACTTTGTAAGCTCAGCACCTGCCCGGCTCTAACACTAACCTAGGGGCTGTGGGGACCCTAACATTGTGCTGTGCAATAAACAGGGGATGAGGTGTGTGCCGGGCCAGATACAACAGTCAATGGGACTCTGAGCACTGACTGCAGTGGGTACTAGTCAGGATCCAGGGCCCAGACGGTTCCAGACAGGTGAGAAATAACAAATAGAAATCTTGGGCTTTAAGAGCCTTGAGAAGTTACCTGTGCTAAGGTAGGGCTCAGTAAACCTGACTGACAGGGTTTCACCCTCGTCTCTGGGGGTGGGAACCCTCAGACCATGCTCCATTCAGACCTCATTTTTATCCCAGTCAAGGGAAGAGAGGACACAGGGGCTGGAAACCCTCAGCATGTGTACCAAGAGTGCTTCCAAGACTGCCACTCCTGCTGCCAAAGGTTGCTCTGAGACGCTTCTTTCTGTGCAATGGCCAGAGAACCCCCACCTCAGCCACCGCAAAGAGCCGCTCCAAGTGGCTTCCTTCCATGTCATCCCCAGGGATCTGTCCCCAAACATGCTATTCCTGTGCCATTGTCTCAATGTTGTCACAGTTAGGAAGTTTTCCTGAGATTTATTCTAAATCTGTAGATTTGAACACACTGCCTTGTTTCCTCCTGTCTGCGGCATAAGAATCATTATTCTCTGCCTTTTTTTTATGGCAGCCTTTCAATATTTAAAGACCAGTCTCCTCTTTTTCTAATGTAACATACCCAGGCCTTTCCGCCTTTGCTCACTTGACTTGCAGCATTCCATTCCTTTGATCATATTTGTCTCTCACCTTTCGATCCTGTCCAGTTTCCTTTCTGTGCCTTGGTGACCTAAACTGGACCCAGCACTGTACCTAAGGCTTAAGCAGCAATGAATAGAGCCATGGTATCACTTCTTGTGACTTGGATGTGATGCCTTTGTCAATGCAACCTAAAACTGCATTTGCTTTGTTTTGTAACAGGTCACACTGCTGACTCATGATGAGATTGTGACCCACCACAAGTGTTTCTTGTCAGCTGTGGGTTCTTGGGGAACCAGGGCATGTTTAAAAAAGGAACAGACGATCATGCTGTTATAGAAGTAGAGTTATTGTGTATGCAGGTACAGAGTACAGGTCATTTGGGAAGGAACAGATTGTCATATGAATGGCAAGTACAACCAGTGCATGAACTACGACATCCTGGATGCAGGGAGTCAAGAGTCTAAGGGTCTGAGGTGTGAGAGTTAGGAAACATGGGATAAACTGCTCAAGCATTTGTGGAAGGGATACAAAGTGTGACATAGGGGAATTACATATGTTATTGGAAGTGAGTTATCCCTGAATGCATTTAGGGAGCATAGGTCAAGAGTCCATTAGGAAATATATTCCTGTGCAGAAAGGGGGGGTGTGTGGAGCCCCCTGAAGGTGAATGTAAAGGTGGTCCTGCTTACACCTCTGGTACTGTCTGTGCCCAGTGAGGTGTTCAATGTAGATGTCCTTGGACCATCTGATGGTGTTGGACACCATAGCTATGTCTACATTAGCCAAACTTAGTCTGAACTTCTTAGTCTGAACTAAGAAGTTTGAGCTTAGCTTGAACTGACCATGTGTTACTTTGAAGAACTGTGATCTTTTCAGTTCAAACTAACCATGTTATAGTTTGAACTAATCCTTAGTTTGAACTAGAACACATGGTTAGTTTGAACTAATGGCTTAGCTTGAACTTCTTAACTCTACTCAAGTCTTTAATTCAAACTATGGACAGAAATCTGGACTAAGTGCTGGTACTTACAAGTTCATACTAGGCATTCTCTAGTTCAAACTAAAAAATTTCTTAGTCTGAACTAGGCAAAGCCTAGTGAATCCATGGGCTAAATTAGTCCAGACTAAGCTTCCTTAGACTGGACTAATTTGCCAGTGTAGCAGTATTCTCCACAGGACTTGAAACTGGGGGTGGTGGAAAGTTCACTAAATTGGTATAACTCTATAACTAGCTGACACGGGGAGGGGGGACATTCGGGGGGGGGGGTGTAAGAGGGGTATTAGGGAAATCCCTGCAGTGTAGGCATAGCCCATAGGGTGTCACATCAACCATGCATAGTGCTGTCTGACACCACAGGCTTGCTGCATGCATTTGTTAGCAGGGTCCCAGGCACCCAGGACACCAACTATTAGGGCATGGATCTGGACCCCCATAGCCCTTGGCTCTCAGGGAGTCAACTAGGGGAGCACATTTTTCCTCTTTTTAGGCCCTGGCTGAGAAGGGCTGGGGTTTGATTTTTGAAAAGGACAGGGATCTCAATCATGAGAATAGCTTCTCTGACTCACTTGAACACCTCTTCCCCCCCAGCCTCTGCTTGAACCAAAAACCAAAACAATGATGCCAAGTTTCAAAGTGGCAGCTGTGTTAGGTTCAGTCAATAAAACAGAAAAGGAATCCTGTATCAGCAGAGTAGCACAGCGGGAGCATGCTGGGCCCACAACCCAGAAGTCAATGGATCGAAACCATCCTCTACTACGGCTTTTCCGCCCACCCCTGCTGCCTTCAGGGCGACTGCCTGGCTGGGCAGAAGCGTGGGGACGGCATGGCGCCTTCCAAAATCGGGTGTTGCTTGGAGGCTGGTGAGGGAGGAGCTGGAGAAGGCGAGCAGCTAGGCCTTGCTGAAGTGGTGGAGCCTAGCCTGCCCTTGGCGCCTGTGGCTCTGCGCTTCCTCCCTCAGAAGGAAAAAGCGAGCGGGATGGCCTGGGCAGTGGAGCTGAGGTTGCGGCTCAGACTCAGGGAAACAGGCGATGCTTCCCTGGCAGGCCAAGAGTTTGGAGCTGCCAGTTGGCACCGAGCTGCTGCAGGACGCGTGGAGCAGGTGCTGCTCATCCCTTTCTGCCTTCTCGCTCGGGCTAAGGGGGCAGGAGAGCGGCCCCTGCCTGGCTGAAGCAGTTGAGCTTGAGCTGGCTGGAATTGGCTAAACCCCTGGCACAGCTCCCCACAGCCTGGGTTTCAAGGCAGAATCTCCCACCCCAGCCTTCTGGGCGCCGGATCAACACACGGGGCCCTCTTGTGGGGGGAAGCAAAAGGCAGACCAGAGAGCTCCACAAGGAGGGACGCACATCCCCAGGTGGGCTCGAGCCACCAAGTGCTCAGATAACAGCCAAGCACACTGACCGGTTGCGCCACAGAGACCCGCAGACATGCCGGCTCTCCATGGCCCTGTCTCAGGGGTGTGGCCTGGGGAAGCACGCCAGTCTTCCTGGCAGCAGCCGAGCTGAGGCGGTGGTAATGGGTACCGGGAAGCTGGGGCCTTTCTCACCCTCTGGCCTCCAGCAAGCCCACCGAAAGAGAAGGCGGGAGCGTGCTGGGCCCGAAGCTTCCAGCTGGCGGGCCGGCTCCAAGCCCTCCTCTGCTACTGCCAGTCCCCTTTCCATGCCGCGGCCCTTCAAGCAAGGCGGGGGCGGGGGTGGGGAGAGAGCTCAGGCCCGAGGCAAGAGGATCCTGCGCCTGCGGCCTCTCTGGGGAAGCCCCAGCGTGTGCCCGCGAGGGGCTTAAAGAGGGGAGTGGGGCCTGCCGGAGGCCAGTGCTTCCCATGAACCAATCAAAGGCTGGAGCTCAGTAGCAGCTACAGTTGGGGATGCAGCTAAAACCTAGCACACGGGTTTTGGGCTGGATCAATGCTATCACTGAGTGGATGCGGATCGGATGCGGTTCCAGGTTTTGGTATCTGCGCAGGGCTGTGGATGCAGGTTAATTTCCCTGTGACCTCCCGTGACCCGCCCAGCCCTGACTCTGTGACTCTCTCCCCAGTGGACGTGATGCTGGATCCAGACATGGCAAATCCCTGGCTCGTCCTGTTGAAGGATCGGAAACATGTGAGACATGGAGACACGCGCCAGGCTCTGCCTGACAATCCTGAGAGATTTGATTATTGTCTCTGTGTGCTGGGTGCTGAGGGGTTCACAGGCGGGAGGCGATACTGGGAGGTGGAGGTGGGGGACAAGACTGCGTGGGACCTGGGGGTTTGTAGGGAATCTGTGAGCAGGAAGGGGAAGGTCACACTCACACCTGAGAATGGATACTGGACTGTGTGGCTGAGGGATGGGGAATACAAGGCCCTCACCTCCACAATAACATCCCTCACTATGAGCGTCAGGCCCAGGCGGGTGGGGATTTTCCTGGACTATGAGGCAGGTGAGGTCTCATTTTACAATGTGACAGACAGGAAATACTGGGTTTTTAGGGTTAATGGCCATCAATCAACACATTAAAGAAGTTTTTTGTCCTTCCTTCTGCACTGTAAATAAGCCCCATTGTCATTGATTACAGTCATACCATCAGTCCCAAAGCATGGCAAAGAGAAAAGCAACTGTGGCCGTGTGAGTCTAGTTTAGCAAAACAAACAAGAAATCCTGTGGCACTTTTAAAGACTAACAAATTTATTTATTTGTTAGCTTTTAAAAGTGCCACAAGATTCCTTGTTTGTTTTACATCAGGGTATTTGAGAGGACGCCAAAGGTCCCTTGTTTCTTCCTCTCATCCTCAAACAGTAGCTGAGTTTCATTGCTTAGATCACCTGCAAAGCAGTGAGGAATGTATGAATACATATATTAAAATAAGATGGAAAAGGAGAGAGTCAGGAGGCATAAAGGAAATAACATACATTACACAATTGAGCTATGTCTACACGCAGGGCCTTGTTTCGAAATAAGTTATTTGAAACGACTCATTTTGAAATAAAGCCCTTATTTCAAAACAAGTTAATTCAAAATAACTAAAAATCCATTCAAAATAAGGGAAAAGCCCCAATCAAAAAAGCATGTCCAAACATAGGACTTGCTATTTCGATTTAGGAGAGGGGGATGATGGGTGGTGTGGCAACATGGCCCCCCAGCGGGGCTATGTTGCCAACCAATCTCCTACCACTAGCTCTTCAGAGCCAGTGGCAGGGGAAAATATTTTGGGGGGAGACGACAGATGGGGAAGCCCCTCTTCCCCCTTGCTTCCCCCGCTGCCCCTCTGCCCCACCACCCTAAGCAGGGGCAGGGGTCGCCTAGCCCCCTGCTCCTGCCTTGAGGCTGGGGTGGGGAAAGAGGGTAGCAGAGGGCTAGGCAAGCCATGGGGGGGGGGGGGGGAGCCTGGTCTGCCCCTTCCAGGGCTAGGTCTCTTCCCCCCAGCCGGGGCAGGGGCTGCCGCAGCCCTACCTGCCCCCTGCCTCCAGGGCTGGGGCAAGAGAAGGGGCTTTGCCCCCCCAGCCGGCCTCGCCACTTGCTGCCCAGGAAGGCTGGGGAGGCAGTTGGCAGTTAGCTTTGCCACCCGCCTGGGCTGGGGGGAACTGCCAGCTTTACCCCTGCCCGGGCTGTCCATTTGGCTGTGAGGTTGCTGAAACATCACCATGATATATTGTCTATGTCCACACACACATCGTTATTTTGAAATAAGTTATTTCAAAATGAGTCATTTCGAAATAAAGTCCTTATTTCGAAATAAGTTAATTCGAATTAAGGTAAAGCCTGCTTTCGAAACTGCTGTTATTTCAAAATGGTTATTTCAAATAAGGCCGTTTGGACATGCTATTTCGAAACAGTTGTTTTGAAACAATGGTCTTGTTTCAAAACAACATGTCCAAATGGGCTTATTTCAAAATAACCATTTCGAAATAACAGCAGTTTCGAAATCAATGGGGTTTAAGCTATTTCAAAATGACGGTTCTTATTTTGAAGTGACAGAGCCTGTCATTTTGAAATAAAAAAACTTTGTGTGGACTTAATCTTTTATATTTTGAAATAATCAGTGTTATTTCCAAATAAAATAGACCCATTGAGTATTACCTACCCCAAACATCAAAAAATAGTCACAAGTCTGGCTTAAATACATCATTAAATCTCATGTAGAAATAAAGAGATGTTGAAAGAAATAATAAATGGGAAGGAGCTATTTTCTCTGTCTTCTGGGTTTTGAGCCTTTAGGATAAAGTCAGGTCATGCTTTTCTGCCTCCCTCTGCAACTTTTTAGCCTGAGGACTAGAAATTTATGATTTTATTCAAGAAATATTATGTGTTCCCTCTAAGCTGATCTTGCAGCTGAACATGTTATGGGTGCACTTGGGGAGTGTTGGGGAACAAATTAATCAGGGCTCTCAACCCGGAAGGAGAGACCATCGATCCTCCCCAATGATGAAGGCCCGTTCCCAGCTGAGACTCGAATTAGCAGAGAACGAGGTGTGGTTCAGGTTTTTTATTATTCAGCTGAATAACAAAAGGAACCGCATCAGAGGGCAGCAAAGAAGTGCTAGCCCCTCCGAGAAGTTCCCCCCAACAACTCGAGTGTGAGAGAGCCCCGAGAGGCAGCATTACAACACTTTTATCCAGTACAGTATGATAATGCTATGATCATGCTTACGATTGACAATGTTTTAGAGACCCTTATATGGTTACATTAACATTATTAAATACATATTAATGATTAAAGAATGCCTATAATTATCCCCGCCTCTGTTTACTGTTGACATCATTTGCATTATCCTGGGCAGCCGCAGTACCTGCAAACTCATTAATTTCTGCCTAGAGATGGTGACCTTACATTCTTGCGAAGCTATGGTGCCAAGAAGGGTGAGCAGGAGATAGGAGGTAATACTTCCTTTTCAGTTAGAACAAAGACGGGACAGTCTAGCTTACATTCCTTGTCCAGATGGTCAGGAGGAAAAGCATGAGAAAGGGGACATAACACACTTTAACTATCAACTCTAGGCTGCTTGTTAAAGAAACTTAGATATATAACTTGCCTGAGAAACAACCCCGCTACCATGGCAACCTGCAGCCCCTATGAGGCCTATACTATGGCACCTTCCCTACTATTCTACAAAAGAGATCACCTAATGTTTCCCTCACAGGAGCCAACGGGCAGCAGGGAAAAAGCCCGTTGGGGCCTGGAGAACCAGCAGGGAACCTGCTCAGCTGCATCATCAGCTTAGAAGGAACTTTGCACAAAGTTTAAAATGGGGGGGGCCCACACAAACTGATTCGCCCTGGGATCCGCTCCCCCCTAGGGACGGCCCTGCCCAGCACCAGTGGGAGAGGTCAGTAATCCAAGATACTCTGGTTCACGATGAAGGAGCCGGGAGAGTGATTCCCCCTGTCCCTGAGCTGAAACTGCAGGCTGGACATGCCTGAGCAAAAAAGAGAGTGTCTGGGGCAGAGCTAAGGAGGAAGCACTGTGCTGCCAGCAGCTAGGAGCCAGGGAACTTGGCTCAGCTGATTTATGCAGAGCAGACCCACAGCAGCTGAACAAGCAGAGAGCCAAACCAAGCTGAACAGTGCAGAGCTGGAGCTAGAGTTGTTTGCAGCTGGGTGCTAGAGGCTAGAGAAGGAGCCCAAAGTGCTGAGCTCTTCTGTGCAAATGTACAGCGTCCCAGAGAGACACACTAAAGCAGAGTGGGGCTGGGAGCCAGGGCTGAAACGAGCTGGAGCTGGGTGTGATGAGCATTTGGGGAACAGTGAAAGGGGGTCTGATGCTGGGCTCCTAGAGCCTGGGGATGTGTGCCACTGCCAGAGCCTGTGTGTGTGATATCTGTGGATGACAGCAGAGCTTCCAGGCTTGGATAAAGGGCCTGTGACATGTAAAACAGACTGAGACCCTCCTCTATACCCCAGAGATGCTGTGTCTGATACCCCTGTACCAGGGGACTTGTTGGGTGTTTCACCTTGAACATGTCTCCTCTTTTCTTTATTTTTTATTTGATACTTGATTGTTGTTTGTTTAATAAATTGTATTACTGTAAATTGCATATGGGAAATGCCCAGTGCAGTCAGCATCCTGGTTTGGGGACACTCTAACCCCTGCCCTGAATGACTACACCAATATTGGGGGTCAAGCCCCCAGGAACTCTGGGGCCAGTCTTGTTGGGATTACAGGGGCCCCACCACACAGGAGTGTGGGAGAGGTGCCTTTGAGGTCAGGCAGATCTCTGGGTAAAGACAGTGTGAGCAAGTGCTCAGAACCTGTTGCTACCCACCTTCACCGCGGTGGTGTATAAACCAAAAAAGTTCCTCACAATAGTGGGTACATCCAGTACATCCCCCTGCTTAAATTTTGTCTGTGATTGTGAGAGTTCCTGATTCACTTTGGGACTAAAAGAAGCTGCATCCTCTAGGCTCCTGAGTATTGTTCCCAGTACTGGGGAGTGAGGTCTAATGGTCAGAGCATACACTTTAACTGCAGCTCTGGGAAACAGCTGTATAATGGTCCAAACAAGCCTGGATCAGGATCCCTGGGTTTTCTAGTCCCCTGTCTGTCACAGATCGTGTGAACAATGGAGGGTGTTTGTTGGTTCTTGTCTTTACCTTAATTTCAGCCTCTCTGATGAGGATGTGAGCAGCTCACCCTGCTCTGGAAAGCACCTGGAGGTCTAGGATAACAGGGTCTGTACCAGCGCAATGAGCTGATCACTCAGTGTGTGCACAGCCCTTGGAAGGCCTTGGAGTTACTGACATGGTCCTACTCTTGATTCGGGAGAGAACAGGTGATGGATGCTGACCCTAATGGCAACTCTCAGCATAGCAGCACAACATTGAGGAGGAGGGCCACAGTACAGAGGCTCCTAGATGTCACTCACTAACCCAGGTAACACAGCTACCCCTTTAACACAGCTGAACTTCACAGTTCTGAGTAGCTGGGGAATGGAGGCTGTTCCTAACTCTGAGATGTCTCTAACTGCACAAACCATGCTGCTTCTTCCACAAGTTTGCAACTGAACATTGCATTAACACAGCTGAGCAACTTCACCCTGCAGAAGAAACAGGTTTCTTTTACCCATCTGACATTACGTTAGTAAAGCACAGGAAGTTTCCTCACCCAGTCACAACCTTTTTAAGCTTTCCATTTTTTTTTTTAATTTTATTTTTAACACAGTTCTGCCTAATTGGCCTTTCCAGCTCCAGATAAGGTGTGTGGCTAACCAGTTTGTAACTCCAGTGTTCAGAACTCCCAGTTTCTACTGGTTGGGCCTGTCTGGAGAGGAGCTAATGGGGAAGAGCTGGCCTCTAAGCTGGTGGGTGGGCTGTACTCTGGAGCTGTTGGCCCTGTGAATGAGAGGAGCTAGGATTGCAAGTGCCTTGCAGAGCTCCACCCCATTCATGGGGAAGTCCCTACTGTTTGTGTAACAAAGGGCTCCATATTGTCCTGAGTTCCTCCACAGACAGTTGATGGAGTTAACAAGAAAGGAGGAACAGGGAGGAAAGGCCACACAAACTTGGCAGGAAGGGGGGAACAGAGATTGAATCCTTGTAATTCCTAATTTTACTGTTGTTTCTCTGGTTACTTAAGTATATAAAAGAAGGAGTGGAGCCTGATCCCGCCCTCTTCCCTTTGTGCTGTGGCCACCCCATGCCATCCCCACAAAATCAGGACTCAGTGCACAGAGTGAGTAGGTTTAAATTATGGTAACTTAACTCACCATGTGGAAACCATGTGTTTACATGATTGGTTTTAATCTAGCTAGGTGTGTAAGGCAGTACTTCCCAGCCTTTCCAGAAACATGGCAAACTTCAATGAGATAAATGTGATGTTTATGAGCAGTAGATTCATCTGAAAAAGGCTGGGTGTGTCATGAAATTGTTTCTGTCTAAAGCCCATTCAAGTCCTAAGGATTCTTCAGCGTAACCATAGTCCCATCCTTTTCACTTAATGCCTAAGATATATTGCTTCTTTCTCCATCTCTCTCTCACTCTCTCTGCATCTACTCTAAGATTTCACCTAAAGGGCAGGCAAGAGAGAGGGAACCTAACATTGTCCTGCAGAGTTAGCAGCCACAGTGGTCCTACATCCAGAGAGCTGAGAAAAAGATTGTCTTTGGAATGGTCGAAGGCTGGAACGGGATTCTGTGAAGATACTGTCTGTGCTGCATCCCAGCAGGGTTGGAAGATAAATAGGTAGGCAGAAGTTGTTATTTTTTAAAATTAATTTGGAGACCTGTTACTGATGATTACTTGAAACTGTTTCTCATTGTTTTATAGCAGGGGTCCCAAACACACAGTCCAGGGGGTGCATGCAGCCCCTAAAGCTAGTTCCTGTAGCCTGCAATGTTATTGTTACCAATATTTTCAATATTTTTGTTTGAAAAGGTTTTAGTGGTGTGGTCCTCAGGCTGACGTAGCTCCTCATGTGGTCCTGTAGTAGTCCTCTTGCAGCCCTCATTGTGATTTGAGTTTGAGACGCGTGTTCTTTAGTATCATAGAATTCTGTGTGCTAAGCATTTTTAGTTAGAATATTTCAATCATTCAATCAAACTTCAATCATTATGGATAGAAATATTTTTTGGCAGCCAAGAATCCCATGTTTTCCATGAAATCAACATTTTGTATGAGAAAAGACCTGTCTGTCTGCTTGAAACCCCTTCCCCTTACTGTCCAAGTTCCCCCTTTCTTCCCTGTCACTGTGCATCCAGTACAGTAATAAGACACGCTCTCCACAGCTGTCAGCGAGTGGAGCTGCAAGGAAATTAGGTTTCTGGAGTTTCAAAGGGCAGCTGTGTTAGTCCTTACTCTAGCTCAGCAAAAAAGGCAAGGAGTCTTGTGGCACATAAATATTAACAGATTTATTTATTGCATGTGTCTGGATAGAGGGTGACTTGGCCCTAGAGAGATAAAGAGTAGTGTCTGCTCCTGACACCCAACCACTCCTACTCTTTCTCAGAGGGCTGTCATATCCAGTGCCACGAGATCTACTGAGTGGAGATGGAGAGCTGGGAGATAGCCTGAAGCTGTCTCTGATCTTCCCTGTGCTGGGCCAGGCTGGATCAGGTGCTCCTGAGAGAGGACCCCTGTGGAAAAGGAGACAGAGCAAGCATACAATTAGCTAGAACACACGCATGCATATGTGGGTGTCTCTAGTTACCCCACACAGCTATGGGCACTTACAGCTCAGGGCAGAGAAGAGGGAAAGGAAAAGTGACAGAGATCTGAGAAGGGAAACTCCCGAGCAAGCAGGAACAGGCAGGTCTGCATCTGGGGAGAGACAGAGATTCCTGGAACCAGGACTTCTTAGTTAACAGTTATGTTATTAGCAGTTAAATGATATTTCCTGCATAACCATTAACAAAAAACTTTAG